>JANHMN010000020.1:3734344-3790485 GCA_030674055.1 Rhabdomys pumilio | reverse complement strand
GCTCTTCTAGCTGGGGTTTCATGGCGCTGAGGCACTGGTGGGTATTCCAGAGACATGTATCTTGGAGTCTCCAGTCTTTTGTGTTCTTGACTCCCACCCCTCTCTGGGCCTATTTTCCTGTTCCCAAGGGATGCAGGGTCGTTAGAAGTGAACAGCAGGCCGGGCGGTGGTGGCACACACCTTTAATCCCAGCACTTGGGAGGCAGAGGCAGGTGTATTTCTGAGTTCGAGGCCAGCCTGGTCTACCAAGTGAGTTTCAGGACAGCCAGGGCTACACAGAGAAACCCTGTCTCGAAAAACCAAAAAAAAAAAAACCAAAAAAAAAAAAAAAAAAAAAAAGAAGTGAACAGCAGATCCCCTGGTTCGTGAGGAAGTCTCTTAGCCTCTGGGAAAGTGCCCAAGTTTGATTCTCAGCAGTTGCCAGGGATCTAGTCTGTACCTCTGAAGAGTGGCAGAGACACCTCCTGTTATAGCTGGAGAAACATTCATCAGCTGGGTGGACACTGTCCTTTTTCCTGGCTCAAGACATTGTCCCATCACAGGGTCCCTTCTCAACTCCTATTAAAGCCCCTAGAATTATGGACAAAAAAAGATGGGGCCCTGGCAAAGATCCACAGGAGACTCAGCCCAAATACTGATTCTCAGGATGACAAGAGGATAGCATAGGTGGCTCTCAAGCCACTGAGCCAGCTAGATTATTGGTACCTTGAACCCTACCTGCTATGAGATCCACTTCAACGGTGGGCAGAACCAAGAGACTAGTGTAGAGACCTGCCCTTTCAGGAGAATGGTCATTCATTCATTCATTCATTCAAACTTCACTCAAAGATACCCATACTGCCCATCCAAAGCTGAGTGTTGTGGGCAGTACATAGCTTTAGCGGATACTGAGCAGCGCCGCAGACATGGATGGAAGTTCTTATCCTCAAGAAGTCAACAGGACGGCTGGAGAGATGGTTCAGTGGTTAAGAGCATTGACTGTTCTTCCAGAGGTCGTGAGTTCAATTCCCAGCAACCACACGGTGGCTCACAACCATCTGTAATGGGATCCGATGCTCTCTTCTGGTGTGTGTGAAAACAGCAACAGTGTACTCATATACATAAACTAAATAAATCTTTTTTAAAAAAAAAGAAGTCAACAGGAGAGTGAGACAGGATACAACCAAGCAGGAACGGTGTGGATGGTATAGAGTGGTAGCTGTTGAAAAATGTGATGCATCCTTTAATCCCAGCACTTGGGAGGCAGAGGCAGGCGGATTTCTGAGTTCGAGGCCAGCCTGGTCTACAGAGTGAGTTCCAGGACATCCAGGACTACACAGAGAAACCCTATCTCGAAAAACCAAAAAAAAGAAAAATGTGATGCAAATTGAAAACCGTTCGGCCACAATGCTCAGCCAGATCTGGGCTGGCCGGTTTATTTGCTTTTGTCTACATTTCTTTTGAGTCAGGGTTTCCCTATGTAGTCCAGGCAGACTTTGAACTCTCCGATCTCCTTCATCATCCTCATAGTGCTGGAAGGATGGGTGTGTAGCTGAGCTGAGAGGTTCATCATGGGGAAAAGCCCCGTGGATCGAGGGTGAGGTATGTAAAGGCAGAAGGCAAACTGGACCATGTGAGGGATTGTGACCTTCCTTCTACCCGGGGCTGTTGACCACTGGCCTCGAGGACAAAAGGAGGCGGGTGGGCAGCAGGCAGGGTTCAGATGTCAGTGATATACTGAGCAGATTCACTTCCAGGGTCAGCTTCAGTGAGACAGTTCAGTTTTATTGGGGCAAGCAAGGGTTATATAATCTTGAGGAGTAGGTAGGGATTTTCAGGGTGAATCTGCATTATTGGCTACAGTGGAGGTGCTTCATTTACATAGAGAAGCGTTCCAAGAACCTTCTGGGCAGGTTCTTATCTGGAGAAAGGAAACCAAACCTGTAATCTGGCCACAGGCTACTCAACTTTCCTCCGAGGTTTCTCAGGGTTACAGGTGGGAAGGGTTGGTCATAACACCGTACCTGATTATCATACGGTAGGAAGGGCTGAGGGGGACTTATGTAATGTAGTTCTTGCAGGAAGCTTTCTGCCGGGTAATCCTCTAGATAAGGCAAAACACCTGTGCTTAAAGATGTCGCCAGAGAAGGTTCAGCAGAGAAGAAAAAGTCTCACTGCAGAAAGGACACTGAGGAAAGGAGTCCTCCATTTTGTCCTGAGTTCAGGGAGCTGTTCTGTCATGGTAGGCTACAACCTTAATAGCAGGGTTTCCCAACAGGGAATCTGGGAAGAACAAGTCCAGGCAGAGGAATAGAATATGTTCAAAGGTCCCAAAGCAAAAAAGGGCCCAGGTATGTCCAAACAAGAAGCCAGTGTGACTGTCGGATGGGGGAGAAGTGGAAGACCAGGGTGCACAGAGCCTTGACCACTGCACGGACAGTGACTAGGGCTCAGGACAGTTATGGAAGGATCTGTGTTGCAGGATATTTGATTACGCTGTGAACCCCAAGACTGAGGGGGGAAAAAACTATTTCTAGTTGTGGTGTGGCTCAGCCCTTAGCATACATTTTAATCCCTCTGGCTGAGATACAGACACATCCTTAGTACATACCTTTAATCACAAACCATGAAGGTAAATTAGTTTGTAGAAGGAAGCACCCATTTTGAAAGTGATGTCTAATTGAATGGCAGACAAAGTGACAAATCAGAGGAAGATTTGACAGAATAGGAGACACCCAACTCTCAGAAGAGAGAGGAAAGGGAAGCTACATAAGAGAGAACAGCATAGAGGAAAAGGGGAGGCAGTCTGATGGGGAAAATTTTACAGAGACAGAACAAGCCAGAGAATGAGGAGGAGCCAGAAGGTTAGAACATATTGCCAAAGTTAGTATAAGGCCAAGCAAGCATTTCAGTTAGAAATTGAGAGAAGGCCGAGCGGTGGTGGCGCACGCCTTTAATCCCAGCACTTGGGAGGCAGAGGCAGGTGGATTTCTGAGTTCGAGGCCAGCCTGGTCTACAAAGTGAGTTCCAGGACAGCCAGGACTATACAGAGAAACCCTGTCTCGAAAACAAAACAAAACAAAACAAAAAAATTGAGAGAAGCTAGATTGAATCAGTCAGCTTGAAGAGGAGTTTGGACCACAATAGCTGAGTTAAATCAGCCAGGCAGCACTCAGAAAGAACCTTAAGGGGTGAGCTTCTTCAGCAGCAAGTCTCAGAGGCTGAAAACATTTTAGACCCAGACAAGATTGTATGTACCGAGGCTAGAAGCGTCTGGGACTAGGCCGAGGTTAGCAGACAGGCAGTGAACCTCTAAGGCAACAATTACTAGAGTAGAATAAACTTACTTTTACAGATCTGGGCAGAGGGGGGGGACCCAGAATGAAAGGTTTTGAACAGAGGGTGCTGAAGAGATGACTCAGCAGTTAAGAGCATCGACTGCTTTTCCAAACGACCTGGGTTCAGTTCCCAACAACTACATGGCAGCTCACAGCTGTGTGTGCCAGTTGCAGGGGCTCTGACATACTCTTCTGACTGCCTCAGATACTAGGCAAGCAAGAGGTGCATACACATACATGCGGGCAACACACACGTATGCATATACATATGTATACATATGTATTTCCATATATTTGTGCATCTATATGGAGAGAGAATGTGTCTTAGAGTTTTACTGCTGTGAACAGACACCATGACCAAGGCAACTCTTATAAGGACAATATTTAATTGGGGCTGGCTTACAGGTTCAGAGGTTCAGTCCATTATCATCAAGGTGGGAGCATAGCAGCAACCAGGCAGACATGGTGCAGGAGTTGCTGAGAGTTCTGTATCTTCGTCTAAAGGCTGCTAGCGGAAGACTGACTTCCAGGCAGCTAGAATGAAGGTCTTAAAACCCACACCCACAGTGACACACCTACTCCAACAGGGCTACACCTTCTAATAGTTCCACTTCCTGGGACAATCATATACAAACCATCACAGAGAGAAAGAAAGGTTTGAACAGGCCTTTCCAGGGGCTCAATGTGAACAGGCTGCAGGGGACTTGAGCAGGGGTGTCTAGATTAGAGATGATGTCAACTCAGGCAGGCAGGTAGATAGGCAGGTTGTGAGCAGTGGGCAGTTTCTGAAGGGACAGAAGCAGGGTTTAAGGTCACTCCAGGGTCTCTGGGGCTTTGAGATTGAGGAATCAGCTCCAGTCACCAGGGCCAAAGGAGACCGTGAGAAGCCAAGTAGGTCAATGTGGTATAGCATTCCCCTCTAAGGTAGGTGAGGAGGCTTCTGGAGGCTCATACAGGGAAGAATGAAAGAAACCCAGGTGCAGATTGGCTTTGTCAACCTTGATCAGACTTTGGGGAGCTTTAATAACAGGTGGTTTATTCCCAATGGATTTAAGCCCAGTGTAATTTGGGAGGAAAAAAAAAAAGTTACCTGGTATAACACTATCCCTGATGCACAAAGATTCATAATTACATTGAAACCCAACTCAGCGCAGTATCATTTATCCAAGAAAAGACTAAAGAAAAGTTCTAGAAATAGACTACCTGTACTAACTTAAGGGTCTGGCTTGGTCTGTCATACAGATAGCACAGAGGTCGTTTGGGCTATTAGCCACCTCTGGTTCTGGTCGTGGGAGTTTGGAGGAGCCTCTGGCTGCAACAGTTATTTAGATTACTAGCTGTAGATTAACAAATTCCACTAGGCTCCCCCTCCAAGCCAAGGTCCTGGGCGTGTACCATCACCTGCCACCCTCCTGGTGCAGCAGCCAGTGAAGCAGAGACACAGCTTACAAAGAAAACTGATCACTACCTCAGCCCCCTCCTCCACCACCGTTCCTACGTATTCCTGACCATTCTCTCTCTTTCTCTGCCTCTACCCCCTTTCCAGGTCTCTGCTCCCCTCCCTTCTCCCCCCCCCCCCCCAACAAACTTCCCTTAAATCAGGTTTGTCACATGATGTGATTTCTCCTTGACAGATACCTTGGCAGAGACCTGCTAGGTACTCCCTCACTCCCACTGCAGTTTATATATTTTGTAACACTGGCCACCTCTCCTCCTGGTTGTAGGAGCTTGATGTGGCCTGGCTCAACAGATCACCAGAAGGTTAACCACTTTCTTTTCTCAGCTCTCTGCATAGAAAAACAGGTTTCCCATCTTTCCCATTAGAAAGACAATCCAGTGTGCTTACCATTCCTGGTTTCCATGGAGATCTCTGTAGGCTCAAGGACCTCCTTGCAGTGCTCTCAACAGGTGAACCATTCCATCCTTCAGGGAAGCTCCTTAAATTTCAGGATGTAGCTAGGGTGATGGCACACACCTTTGATCACAGCACTCAGGAGACAGAGGCAGGCAGATCTCTGAGTTCCAGGTCTGCCTGGTCTACAGATTGAGTTCCAAGACGGCCAGGGCTACACAAAGAAACCTAGTCTTGAAAAACAAAACAAAACAAAAACCAACCAAATTAAGAAAAAAAAAAAAACCCTCAGGAAATTAATAACTGAAAAGTTTTAGGAAGTCCCTGAAAGTGACCAGATGCACTAAGTCTTCCCTAAGCTTATATGGATAGTAGAGTCTGCTGAGAGACAGGCTTAGACAAAGGGGGAGCCTGAAAGAAGCAGAGACCAGCTGAGCTGCCTGACGAAGGCTCAGACCAACTGACTTGCCTGGAAAATTCACTCTCCAACTGGAATAGTATTTCCCACTCTGTTGTGGGTGTTCCCACAACACCCAAGGTTGAGCTGTCGATACATTGTGCCATGACCTCCCCGTTACCAGCTTTTGTGGGATCCATGGCCTATGCTTTGGTAACACAGCTGTCTTTGAGTCATTTCTGCTCCTTTAACCCCCCATCCATACTTCAACCAGTAACTCCTTAAAATTAATTGGTTAACCAACTTAGATGTTAGTGGCACCCTCAGTTCTGGTCTGTCGTTGGTTCCATTTCTTGGGTGGGAACAGGTTTGCTCACACTTCCCCAGGAATAGTGTCACACAATAGCAAGATCAGTCAGAGTCTTGGCTGGACCAGCCACAGCCTGGCCTCAGAAGCCCCAGCAGCTTGCTGTGGTCTGGGGTCTGGAGTCTGATTGGGTGTTTCAGGAACTGGGGATGCAGAATAGGAGATACTGTGGCTGGAAGAGATGTGAAGGCTGCCACAGTGGTGAAGCAGAGGCTGGCTCCAGGCCCTGGATCACAGATGCTCTCCATAGAGATAGAGCAGGTGAGAGAGCCACTGTCCTGAGAGTACCCATGAGACAAGCACTGAGGCATGAGGGTGAAGTGACACCCTTCTCGCTAGTGTCAGTGCTCTGCCCAGCTCTGGTGCTATTTTAAATCTGGTTTCTCATTGACCTTGGGTTGGGCCCTGCGCTTTGGTTCCTTCCACAAGAGACAGATATGATGCCCTCGTGGCTGATTGTGGGATAGGGAGGAGAGTGGAAAGAGGAAGGGGCTAAGGGGGCTGTCTGTCTGCCAACTGACTATGCAAATGACTTGTGACTCATTATACCACCTGCCACTTCAGGGTAGGGATAAAGTAGCTACTAAACTGTAGTGAAAGTGTCACTTCCTCAATTCTCTGAGGGACCCTTGGTGTGGAACATCATTCTCTGCCGCCCAGTTTGTCAGAGGGAGCCTCAAGAGAATCCTCCATCTCTCAACATGGTAGGACTTCAGTTCTTAGCCCCCTGGGGGGAGGGGCACCATGGGAAGGGACAACAGTGGAAAGGACTGTCCACTCCATGCCCTTGGGACATTCATGGAGCCCTAAGGGAACTGGAGCAAAATCCATTCACTGAGCAGAGAGAGCTGAGCCTGCTGGGTGGGTGTGGAGGCTGAAGCCCCAGACTCTGTCAATGGTGGCGCCTGGCCAGTAGACCTATCACCCACTGCTCACTCTGAGCCTTCTGATTCTCAGCAGGTTGAGGGTTCTCAAGTCAGACTGGAGAGTCAGATGGAGGGTAAAAAGAGCCAGAAAGTGCCGTCAAGGCCTAGATGGAATCCAACCTATACCTCACGGTTCAGTCTTCCCTGCAATTTGGTCAAGGAGAATCCAGGAGACTATTGGAGCAAGGCGTCAGGCAAGGCTGGAAGTACAGATCTCAGGCAGCTGCTGTGGTCAGGAGGAGAGAGCTGAGGCCCCAGAGGAGAGGAAGAGAAAGTGAGAGAGCCCCAGTGGGCCTGTTGGATGGAGTCTGTCTCAGCCCTGCTATAGGTTGGTTGTGTTCTGAGCAAAAGCTCCAAGTCTGGGGTCTGGATTCCAGCCTAGTCCTGGTTCTGTGTCCTTGCTCTGAGTGGCTGTGCCTAAAACTGAACTGTGGTTCTGAGTGGGTTGGAAGGAGGCTGCGTGTGTGTGTGTGGGGGGGGCACGTGGAGAGGACTTGGAAATCCATGAAGAAAGTTCCAGTGTGGAAGAGAGGGGCGGGGAGGGCACAATAATTCTAGACACTGGCTCACGCAGTCCTGGCTTTCACAGGTTCTCTGCCGCAGGACACTGCGCCCCTTGTCTCTCCTGGTAAAGGCTGCAGTGCTGGCTGAGGCTCTGGCCCTGGGTACCTTGCCTGCCTTCCTACCCTGTGAGCTGAAGCCTCATGGCCTGGTAGACTGCAACTGGTTGTTCCTGAAGTCAGTGCCTCACTTCTCTGCAGCAGAAGCCTGCTCCAACATCACCAGCCTTTCCTTGATCTCCAACCGTATCCACCACCTGCATAACTCCGACTTTGTCCACCTGGCCAACCTACGGAGACTGAATCTCAAATGGAACTGTCCACCCACTGGCCTTAGTCCCTTGCACTTCCCTTGCCACATGACCATTGAGCCCCAAACCTTCCTGGCTATGCGTACATTGGAGGAGCTGAACCTAAGCTACAATGGTATTACCACTGTGCCCCGACTGCCCAACTCCCTGTTGAATCTGAGCCTGAGCCACACCAACATCCTGGTACTAGATGCCAACAGCCTTGCTGGCCTGAACAGCCTGCGTGTTCTCTTCATGGACGGGAATTGCTACTACAAGAACCCCTGCAAGGGGGCGGTGAGGGTGACCCCAGGTGCCCTCCTGGGCCTGAGAAACCTCACCCATTTGTCTCTTAAGTACAACAGCCTCACAAAGGTGCCCCACCAACTGCCCCCCAGCCTGGAGTACCTTCTGGTGGCCTATAATCACATTGTCAAGCTGGGGCCTGAAGACTTAGCCAATCTGACCTCCCTTCGAGTACTTGATGTGGGTGGGAATTGCCGTCGCTGTGACCACGCCCCCAACCCCTGTATAGAATGCGGACAGAAGTCCCTCAACCTGCACCCTCAGACCTTCCGTCATTTGAGCCACCTTGAAGGCTTGGTGCTGAAGGACAGCTCTCTCTACACACTGAAGGCTTCCTGGTTCCAAGGCCTGGTCAACCTCTCAGTGCTGGACCTAAGCGAGAACTTTCTCTATGAAAGCATTACCAATACCACGGCCTTTCAGAACCTAACCCGCCTGCGCAAGCTCAACCTGTCCTTCAACTATCACAAGAAGGTATCCTTTGCCCGCCTCCACCTGGCGAGTTCCTTCAAGAACCTGGTGTCACTGCAGGAGCTGAACATGAATGGCATCTTCTTCCGCTTGCTCAACAAGTACACACTCAGGTGGCTGGCCGATCTGCCCAAGCTCCACACTCTGCATCTTCAGATGAACTTTATCAACCAGGCACAGCTCAGCATCTTTGGTACCTTCCAAGCCCTTCGCTTTGTGGACTTGTCAGAAAATCGCATCAGCGGGCCTTCAATGCTGTCAGAAGCCGCCCCTGAAGAGGCAGAGGATGCAGAGCAGGAGAATCTGTGGTCTGCAGGTCTAGCCCCAGCTCTATGGAACACTCCCAGCTCTAAGAACTTCATGCTCAAGTGTAAGAACCTCACATTCACCATGGACCTTTCTCGAAACAACCTGGTGGCTATCAAGCCAGAGATGTTTGTCAATCTCTCACACCTCCAGTGTCTAAGCCTGAGCCACAACTGCATTGCCCAGGCTGTCAATGGCTCTCAGTTTCTGCCACTCACCAATCTACAGGTGCTGGACCTGTCCCATAACAAGCTGGACTTGTACCATTGGAAATCGTTCAGTGAGCTACGACAGTTGCGGGCCCTGGACCTGAGCTACAACAGCCAGCCCTTCAGTATGCAGGGTATAGGCCACAACTTCAGTTTTGTGGCCTATCTGCCCATGCTACACAGCCTTAGCCTGGCACACAATGACATTCATAGTCGTGTGTCCTCACATCTCAACAGCACCTCAGTGAGGTTTCTTGACTTCAGTGGCAACGGTGTGGGCCACATGTGGGATGAGGGAGACCTTTACCTCCATTTCTTCCAAGGCCTGGGAGGCCTGATCCACCTGGACCTGTCTCAGAATAACCTGCATATCCTCCTGCCCCAGAGCCTCGACAACCTCCCCAAGTCCCTGAAGCTGCTGAGTCTCCGTGACAATTACTTATCTTTCTTTAACTGGAGCAATCTGGCCTTCCTGCCAAACCTGGAAGTCCTAGACCTGGCAGGCAACAAGCTAAAGGCCCTGACCAATGGCACTCTGCCTAATGGCACTCTCCTCCAGAGACTAGATGTCAGTAGCAACCGTATTGTCTCCGTGGATCCAGCCTTCTTTGCTCTGGCTGTAGAGCTGAAAGAGGTCAATCTCAGCCACAACATTCTCAAGACGGTGGATCGCTCCTGGTTTGGGCCCATCGTGATGAACCTGACAGTTCTAGATGTGAGAAGCAACCCTCTGCACTGTGCTTGTGGGGCAGCCTTCGTAGACTTACTGCTGGAAGTGCAGACCAACGTGCCTGGCCTGGCTAACGATGTGAAGTGTGGCAGTCCCGGCCAGCTGCAGGGCCGTAGCATCTTCGCGCAGGACCTGCGGCTGTGCCTGGATGAGGTCCTCTCTTGGAACTGCTTTGGCCTTTCACTCTTGGCTGTGGCCGTGGGCATAACGGTGCCTATACTGCAGCATCTCTGCGGCTGGGACGTCTGGTACTGTTTCCATCTGTGCCTGGCATGGCTACCTTTGCTGGCCCGCAGCCGGCGCAGCGCCCCAGCTCTCCCCTATGATGCCTTCGTGGTGTTCGATAAGGCACAGAGCGCGGTTGCGGACTGGGTGTATAACGAGTTGCGGGTGCGGCTGGAGGAGCGGCGCGGTCGCCGAGCCCTGCGCTTGTGTCTGGAGGACCGAGATTGGCTACCTGGCCAGACGCTCTTCGAGAACCTCTGGGCCTCCATCTACGGGAGCCGCAAGACTCTGTTTGTACTGGCCCACACGGACCGGGTCAGCGGCCTCCTGCGCACCAGCTTCCTTCTGGCTCAGCAGCGCCTGCTGGAGGATCGCAAGGACGTGGTGGTGTTGGTGATCCTGCGCCCTCATGTCCACCGGTCCCGCTACGTGCGACTACGCCAGCGCCTCTGCCGCCAGAGTGTGCTCTTCTGGCCCCAGCAGCCCAGCGGGCAGGGGAGCTTCTGGGCCCAGCTGAGTACAGCCCTGACTAGGGACAACCGCCACTTCTATAACCGGAACTTCTGCCGGGGACCTACAGTAGAATAGCTCAGAGCAACAGCTGGAAACAGCCGCATCTTCACGCCTGGTCCCCGGTTGCTCTGCCTGCCTTGCTCTGTCTTACTTACCTTTATCTGGCAAGTTCGTAATATACGCTACCAAGCCACCAGGCCCACAGAGCAAAGGTTGGCTGTAAACGGCTGTAAACAAGAGTCTTTCAGGAGACTGAAGATAGTCATCAAACCTTCTTCTTCCTCCTCTTCCTCCTCTTCCTCCTCTTCCTCCTTTTCCTCCTCTTCCTCTTCTTCTTCTTCCTCTTCCTCTTCCTCCTCTTCCTCTTCCTCTTCCTCTTCTTCCTCTCCCTCTCCCTTTCCCTCTTCCTCTCCATCTCTCTCTCCCTCTCCCTTTCCATCCTCTCTCTCTCTCTCTCTCTCTCTCTCTCTCTCTCTCTCTCTCTCTCTCTTTCCCGAATGCCATGCCATGCCCTGCTCTCTCTGCAGACCTGGGTCAGCACCTCTTGTAGTGATCTAGGATGTCTGCCTTCCCTCCCACCTACTGTCCTGTCTTAAGGGCAGAGAAGATGAAAGGCTAGTTTGTTTTTGACCCTCAGCAAGGTCCTGAGAAAACTCCCAAGTAGGGCAATGTTCATTATGAGGTGTGTAGAAAAAGAGGGTTGATTGCAGGCTCTGGTGGCCATGCCTTTGCTGGGCAAAGAAGGCCAGCCTTGATTAGAGTTGGGCCAGTGCCAGTAGCAGCAAGGAGCTGAGAGCCAGAGGAGAGTCAAAGGTGTGTTCAAACTTTGTGTGTGTGTGTGTGTGTGTATACATATGTATGAGGGTGCATGTACACATGTATGCTTGTGTGCTTGTGGGAGGCCAGAGGTCAGTCTCATATGTTATTCTTCTGGTGCTATACATTTTGGTTTTTGAGACAGAGTCTCTCATTAGCCTAAGCTGGCTGGCCAGAGTGCCCCAATAATCCATCTTCTCCAGCTTCCCAGTCCTGGATTACAAAGACATGCACTGTAGGGAGCCGACTTTAAGCAGAAAGCGGCTAGAAAGCAGTTATCATCTTTGCAGCCATCTGGAACCATTTACCCTGATAGAGACTTGGTTTTTCAGCAGCCTACAACAGCTGAAGCACACTCTAACAAATATCTTGTTTATCCCACATAGCTTGTTTTGCTGTTTAGTGACCCCAACTGCATAGTGCACGTGGTAAAATGTTTTCACCTGTGTTCTCCTGTGTGTGCTTATAAATACCCAGGATTTCCTTGTACTAGGGTGAATGAGAATCAATAGAAGTTAAGAGATTTATACAGTCAATAGAGTTAAGAGGAGTGAACAAGAGTGAATATGCACCAATAGAAGAGAGACAATAAAGGAGACTTGAGACTTGAACAAAACCTCTGCCTTGTCTCCATTCTTCGAGACTCTAGTCCTGTGGACCCGAGCAGCAGTGCAAGCCAAGCCAGCCACAGAACGGTCCTCAACAGAGTGGCGGGCCTCAACAGTTTGGCGCCAAGTGTTGGGCAGAACGGTCTTCAACAATGCACCACACCCAGCCTTTTCATGTGGGTTTAGGGATCAAATTCAGCTCTTCATGTCTGCATGGCAAGCACTTTACAAACCGAGCTGTCTTTCCAGCTCCATGTCCACCCTTTGGCATCATAACAGACACTGTCACCTACATACTTCCCATTTGACGTCTGTGTAATGGGTTAAAAGCAAAATAAAATCACCCCCTCCCCCAAAAAAAAAAAAACCTAACCCAAAAAATTCAGTGTATAGCTTTGTGTTGGGCTTTGGATACATCAGTCTGTGAACCACAGATTGAACATACCTATTAAATGAATTCATAATCCGTCCCTTCCCACTTCCACCTAGAGGTCATGCTGGGTCACTCTCTTCAGATATCAAAAGACACCTAAGTAAGCTGCTATCTGGCTACAGAGGGAAGAGGCCTGTTCAATGCACTTATCTCTCAGACCTGCTTAAACTCAGGCTGAGGCATTCTCACGTCTGATCAAGATAGAATATACACATATGTTTCTTTCTTTCTTTCCTTCTTTCTTCTCCTTTCTTCCTTCCTTCCTTCCTTTCTTCTTTTTTTTTTTTTTAAGCCAGGCAGGGTCTCACTTTGAAGCCCTGGCTAACCTGGAACTCTATATAGACCAGGCTGGCCTGGAACTCACAGAGATCCACTTGTTTCTGCCTGTTGGGATTAAAGATGTATACTACCATGCTCAGATTTTGTTTTTAAATTTTTAAGTTGCATTTATTTTGTATATATATGTGTGTGTGTGTGTGTGTGTGTGTGTGTGTGTGTGTGTGAGGGGGTGTGTCCAAGTGCCATGACTGAACTGTGGCGGTCACAGGACAAGGGTGTCAGCTCTTTCAGCATTCCAGGCTGAGAGATTGAACTCAACAGGAGATGTAAATAGTTCCAGGCAAGGAGCTTCCCCTTTCACTGAACCTTCTTCTATAAGGCTTGTTAAAACATCAATCATTGTGCAGAGGCTGGAATGCTGCAGGTCTGGAACCTAATTATAATTTATTTTAGGCTAACTTTAGTCCTCTGAATAGCCATCCCTTGCCTGTCTCTCTAACTGAACAGATAAATCCCTTAACAAAAACAGTTTCACCAACAAAAATTCGAAGAATGTTATTGTCAGTAGCCAACATTAGAAGATGGCGCCGACTGCCTGCCTGCCTCTTCAGATTTTTCTGGTAAACAGGTATTCTGCACATGCGTCTGCATGATTCTGGCGTGTGCCCCTCCTGAGTGGGCATATGCTAACGAGGTACTGTAGCCTTAGCCAATCCTTACATTGGCAACATCTACTCCTCTATATAAGCAGCACCCTCCGGCTGCACGGGGTCCCCCATAGTATTATTATTAGTTCCTGCAATAAAGGCTGATGAGAAGAATCCAACCGTGTTGTGTCTGCTTGCTGGACAAGTTGGGCGCGACATGTTATCATATAGCATCCGACAAGAGTAGCTGACTTATACCCGCTCCTCGGCTTTGCTTGAACCCACCTACTTATTGTTTCTACCAGTATATTTGAACGGTGCCTGTAGTGGTTTTGTTTTGTTTTGTTTTGTTTTGTTTTGTGTTTTCAAGATAGGGTTTCACAATATAGCTCTGGCTGTCCTGGAACTCACTGTATAGACCAGGCTGGCCTCCAATTCACAGAGACCCATCTGTCTCTAGAATTAAAGGTGTGTGCCACCACTCCACGATTCTACTTGTGATTGTTTTTGTTCTGTTACTACAAAAAACAAAACAAAACAAAAAAAAAAAAAAACAACTTTATCAAATTGTCACCATATTGGAACACGGAATTTGAAGTAATCTAAATCTGTGTTCCTGGACTTGTATTTGGCTGCAGAATAAACTACCTTTTATTCTTCTTCAAGTCAAGACTTGTGTTTTTGTGTTAACATAGGCAACGGCCTTAACCGGATGGGTCTTTAACTAGCCCCTAAATCATTTTTATTACGTTTCTTTGTTTATTTATTATTATAGGGCCTTTACCAATGAGCTGTCTCATTGCCGTGGGGTTTCCTGTTTGTTTGTTTGTTTGTTTGTTTCTTTCTTTCTTTCTTTCTTTCTTTCTTTCTTTCTCTCTTTTGCTTTTTCTCTCTTTCTCTCTGTCCATCTCTTTCAGACAGGATCTCATGTCGTAGCTCTGACTGATTTGGAACTTGCTACCTAGACCAAGAGGGTCTCGAACTCACAGAGATCACCTGCCTCTGCCTTCTGAGTGCTGGGATTAAGGTGTAGATCACCACTCCCAGTTCTGTGTTTCTAATCTTTTTTTTCTGTACAGTGTAGACTTCAGAATGCAGCCAGTGTCAGTGGACAGGGTCTGTAGTTTAGTCAACAAGTATATTGAACTTGCGGGCAGTGTTGTGCTTGGAGCCTTCAGGAACCTGATCCCAAGACCACTGTCTTCAACACCACCGCACCAAATTCAGCCTCTGAGAAGCAGAGAGAGAACACAGAACACACAGCCTCATAGCATTGGGGTCTGGAGGCCTTGGAGGAGAACTGAGCCAGTTTTGCTGGCTTAGGCCAGTGGCCAGTCATTGAGAGTGGGGTGTGGAGTGGGGGGATGGGAGAGAATTTTGGAGCTAGCCACAAAGAAACTGCTGATTTTGCAACTTGACTGCCCTGTTCCCTATACATCCAGGGTATAGCCATGAAGGAAGTACAGCCCCCTTCCTCTTCCTCTTTTACTGGTGTGTGTGTGTGTGTGTGTGTGTGTGTGTGTGTGTGTGTTACTGTTGTCTAAACCCTTGCTACTGAGCTGTATCTTCTTTCTGACTCAAGCACAGAGTCTTCTGCTATGATGTCCCTCTACTTAAATGAAAGATAATACAGTCCCTGACCTATGAAGTCCCACGCAGGCTCTGACCTGGGTGGCCTGGAGAAAACATGAAACAAAATAAGAACATTCTTCTGCAGCCTGAAAGCCTAGGGAAGTCCCTGTCGAGGGACTCTGAGATTGTTTCAACCACAGCCAGAAGCAGAAGTAGGAGGCAAGTTCCAGCATAGGGCTTGTTTCTCTCCCAGGACTGCAAGGCTATTCTCTGGCAACTCCAAGTACAACATGTATCCATCTCACACATAGCTCTGAACGGTCTGTGTGTATGTGTGTAAATGAGAGGTCACATGTGGGTGTGGATGGAGGCTAGAAGACAACCCCAAGTGCCATCCTCGGGAATGCTGTCCACCTCCTTTGAGCCAGGGTCTCTTCTTGACCTAAAGCTCACTAATTAAGCTAGACTGGCTAGCCACTGAATTCCATGGGTTCTCCGGTTTCTGCCTCCAGAGCACTGAGAGTATGGGTATGCACCAACATACGTGACATTTTTTAGCTGGTTGGGGTCAAATCAGGTCCTCATGCTTGCAAGACATATGGTTTACTGAGCTACGCCCCCTGCTGGTCTACTGAGGTTTTAACAACTCAGTCTTTCTCCTCTTGGCATTCTGTGTCCTGAAAATGAAACTTATGGCTTCACACAGTTCCACACTAGACTGGCTTAGAAATGCTCTTGTCATGTTTTTAAACAGCTCCATGTCTCATCTGCTACCTGCAGATCCTTCCATCCTGTGCTCCCATAACTCCAAGAAACAGGGAGGGGGAAATACACCTGCAGACTGTGCTCACCCTGCCAGCTCAGTCTTATGAAGGAAGAGTGGGTCCGCCCAAGCATTCAGACATTGCCCCTGCCAGAGGCAAACAATCCCACTTGAAGGAAAGGCGGTGGAGGGTGTTCCAGGTGTGGGAATGTGAGGGACAATGGACATTTCTGGAAGCTGGAGTGAGGCAGCAAAGCTGGGAAAGCCAGTCAGAAAGGGATCATAATGTGTTTCTGAGGTAATGTGACTTCCGTCAGACCCGCTGGCCCGTCTGGATGTGACGCCTTTATCTGATGGTACCATGATGTTGCCATGTGCCACACGGTACTTTGTGAAGCAAAGTGACATGACCAGGAGGCACAACCTCAGCCTAAGGCTGCCCCGTTAGAACGTACAGTGTTCCATCTACAGCTGTGAGACAGACCTCCTAGCTGGGATTCTCACCTCTGGCAGCCTGGCCTTTCCTCGGAGCACCTACTCTGCCTATGAAATTTTGATGTCAATGGGACCCCCTTCCATCCAATCAGTATGTGTTTTATCAGCATCTACTGAATTGTGCTGGACTTGGAGGGGACAAGATGGAAAAGATAAGGCATCTACCCTCAAAGTCGTGTTACAACAGGGAGGAAGCACCTTCTGCTGGAGACCAGGGTGTTGAAGGGCACCAAGGCAGGAGGCAGAGAAAAGCTTGGAGGTGTCAGAAGCTGTGGCCATCTTCAGGTCAGCTGGGCCTCCTGGTCAGAGAGCATCATGGCTAGGCTTGTTGACTCTTGGAAAGAGGCTCTTGGGCCCCTCACCCAAGTATCCAGCCACCCCTCCCAACCTGTTGTATATAATTCTGTCCTAATTGTACATGGCCTGGGGGTATCTGAGAAGGGCTAAAGCTTGCAGGTGGGGAAGGACAAGGGGAGAAGACTCCATCTTCACAGGCCTAGGGGATCCATCATCCTAGCTGGGTGTCAACTTCCCAGTGTGCCTGTGCTGTCACTGACACTCCTGGCCATAAAACCCCACCCATTGCTCTGTAAGGAAGCCTGATGGCTTCACTGGTTCCCCAGTTTGTCACTGGGACGATAGGAGGAGAGGTGGAATGTTTACCTTTTTCCAAGGGAAGGAATTTTAGCAACAGAGTGGGTGCCTGGGCTAGCTTGCCTGGGGAGGAGTCCTAAGGAAAAAAATTTTTGAGACAAGAGTTTCTCTCCATAGTCCTGGCTGTCCTGGAACTCACTCTGTAGATCAGGCTGGCCTGGAACTTACAGAGATCTGCCTGCCTCTGCTTCCAAGTACTGGGATCAACTGCATGTATCACCAGCACATGAAAATTTGTCTAGAATCAAGAGTGGTTATACTATGACTCAGAGCAGAAAGATTGAGGCAGAGGACTAGTAGAGAGAACTCGGGCATAGGAGTGAAGTCCAGAGACAAAGCAGAGTGAACATGAAAGGCTGACATGACTAATGGAGTGAATTTCCCAGGAGCCCCATCTGTTGGCACGGGGATTCTGAACACAGCACAATTACAAGACTCAAGAGGTTTCTGTATAAAACACGGTGCTTGTCTTTTTTTGAGACAAGTTTGTGTATACTGGGAAAGCACTCAGCCAGCCAGGCTTCATCCACGGCCACAATCTGTGTTTTTCTAAGACCGCTCAGACTACTGTTGGGGTGGAGGCAAATGCAGATGAGGGTAGCATGGCCTGGCCTGAAAGGCTTTATTGCTATTTATATAAGAGAACACAAGGCTGACTCCAGATGAGAGGCTGGATAGTCTGGGTCAATGACGTGAGGCCAGGTGCAGAATGGGGTTGGCGGGGCAGGGTGCTTTCTACACTGTGTGGACGAGGGAAGACCTCGGAGTATGTGAGGTGGAGCAGTGGGTGGAGCAGGACTGTCAATACTCACAGAAGCACCCAGCTCAGGAGGAACACTCCTGGGAGCAGCGATTGGCACAGCTTAGACTCAGATGGGAAAGCTGTAAAAAGCCCAAGGCCCACTGCTCAGATACCACTGAAGGGTCTAAGGAGAAGCAACAGAGCCAGTGGCTGGGTTTGGCAAGACAGGCAAAATGTGGCAAGCCAAAAGCAACCTTAGCAGGGAACAGGGCTGATAGGTTGACCAGCCAGGACTGTGAAAAGGCAGGACAGAGACAGCTGCAGCTGTGAGGGGTCTAGCCTGGGTGGCAGCTTGGCTATTGTTCAGATAGGTGATACCTGCTGCAGTCCTGTGGGAGAAACGGAAACAGAGGGGAGAAACTCATGACAAGACGAAGGGCGGTTTTAGATCATGTAAGAAGAGCAAGAGCCAAATACAGGTGCAGAGGGTAGAAGAGGTGCACAAAGCCCTCCGCATCTTGCAGATGACATTACAAGGAGTCAGAAGCTAGCTGGCTGCCAAACTTGCTAAGCATACATGGGCCCTCCTTCCGGTTGACTTTCAGTGGGGAGTGTGAGGTTGAGGCAGTGGCTGAGGGAAAGCAGAAGAGCTGTGAAAGGACTGTGGGCACACTGACTGCCCCTTCTGGGTCTGAGGCAAGAGTGTGAAGGGAAGTCCGCAGCAGGTGGTGTCACTGCTTGTAGTTTCTGGGGTGCCAGCTGGGTCTGCCAGGTCAGATTTAAGCACAGCACAAGGCCTGGCAGGCATTACAACTTATATATTATCTTATACTACAGATCTAATGAGCGGTGTCTCTTCGTTCAGTGGTCATAGCAGAAACATCTAACGCACTACAATCTGATTTTACTATAGATTAAGATTTAATATATAATTTATTTCACATATAAAGACAATTCTGGCTACTATTTGGGTATGGTATGTGAATAACTGAGTCACAGTCAGGCCTGGGCAGACACCATCTTGCTCATGCCTGAGAAGTAGGCTTTCTCTCTTTCGCTCATCACTTCAAAGTGCAAGGGCCTTCTGCAGAAGTTGCATTCAGCTGATGAATGTGGCTTCAGTTCCAGCCCAACTCGCTTCCATGTGACCAGCAGCTTCTCTGTGGGGAGAGACAGTTTTTTGGTTATTTTTAATATCACAGGATCTTCTGTCCAAGAAAATCAGAGTGCATGTCCACACAAAAATCTGCATGCAAATGCTTCAGAAGCACCCATTCCTAAGACTTCGACAGTGGAAGCAACCCAAATGCCCATTCACGCATGCACGCACGCAGTGGGCCAAACCCACACGTAGAGGATTATGTAGTGATGGAAAGAACAGAGCTGGCACTCAGGAGGGGGAGAGAGGGCTCTGGGAGCTCTGGGCCAGCTTCGGCTGAAGATGCAATTAGACTGTCTCTCTCTCTCTCTCTCTCTGTTTTTTTCGAGACAGGGTTTCTCTGTGTAGCCCTGGCTGTCCTGGAACTCACTCTGTAGACCAGGCTGGCCTCGAACTCAGAAATCTGCCTGCCTCTGCCTCCCAAGTGTTGGGATTAAAGGCGTGCACCACCACTGCCCAGCCGCAATTAGACTGTCTTAAAGACGAGTATGTAAATAGAATAAGCAGTAGTGACACATGTCACTCACATGGTCCAACGCACTAAACACCCAGAGAATGAGAACAGCCAGGGTGGGGGGGACTGGGTAGGAGGAACTGAACACTAGTGAGGGCATAGCAGAGGTAATGGCTTCTCACCAAGGTGCATGTATCTAAACGCCCTTTAATCTTCTATTTAAGAGGGTAAATTTTATGGTATGTCAATTATCTCAAGGACACTGTTCTAAGAGTTGGGTCTCACTTCACAAACCAGCTTCAGTTAGCTGCTGCAATATCAGTGCGCTAACCTGAATATCTGGGGTGTGGGGGTGGGGGCATCTGGGGAAGTGGAGCTCTGGGGTGAAGTGTGCATGCAGTGTGCCAAGACCACAAGTTCACCCCCAGCACCAAAATCAAACAGAAATATTCTGAACATCTTGAACATAAAATCTGTCCTTGGAAGTTATAGTGACTTGGGAGGGGCCAAGAGGGCAAAGTTCCTCCGTGGCCATGACAACCTACAGCTAAAATCCCCCCAGGCTCTGCCTTTGGAATGGACATGGGGGGGTGGGCAGTACAGTTACCAGAACAGATTAACTTCGAGGACCACATGTCTAGAAGGAAGAGCAGCTCTGGGAAGGGTGCACTGGATCCTAGCGGCCGGGGCAGACTTGTGGTGTCAGAGGCCTCCAGCCCCCTCAACAGCCACAACCATGCATGCAGGAGACAGGAGAGAGGAGATGGGGGCAGCAAGTTTCCTGAGAGCTTCCAAATGCATCTTGCACACTCTTAAAGTGAGTCGCTACTGTCTAATCTTAAGAGTTTCACTGTGTGGCATCTGACGGCACAGTCAGACACTTAGAACAAGAAGAAACCGAGCTTGTTTGAATGCATTAGGGCAAATACCACCAAGAGCTTTGCATGAGCTTTCATGTGGGCTCCCTGGAGTGTGGCTACAGTGAGGCAGAGCGTCCCTTCACTCTTGATGCGCTCACCCAGGAAGAAGTTCATCATCTGTGGTGTGTGGTGTGGGGTGGGGGCAATCCGCAGCAGCTCCTCCCCACGGGGAACGGTCGGGTAGTTGATGGCCTGGACGTAGATGTTGTGCCTGGTCATCAACTCATCACAGATTTCTGTGTTCTTAGCAGCATCGGCAACCTGTGATCCATCGTAGGAAGAGCAAGGTCAGGACAAGACATGCTAATTTTGCAGAGACAGTTAACAACACAGTGTTCGCCAGCAAGGCTCAGGCTCCAGGCCAGACTGTAGTTGAGTGTGCAGCCTTGGGGAAGGGGAAAGCTCCCTGAACACCTGTAATTTAAAGGAGCTGACACTTGCACGGTGAGCTGCTATACCGGAATTATCACACAGCTGTCCTCCAGATCTTGCATGGTAAAGGAGGTGACTTATATTTCACATCCTTGTTCCCAGGAGGTACTGCCCGGCTCTGGTTATACCAGCTACTTCCTTATATTAACTGCGACATCAACAGGGACATGGTTTGTAAAGGAAAGGGCAAGACTGACTTTGAAACTTACTAAGTGGAAAGTCACTTCAAAGCTGCCCATGCTTAGGCTTCTCGAGTTTGCTACACACATGTTCTTGTTTACCCTGCTAAGGTCAGTGCTCTGGGGAGGGAAGCTGTGCTTGAGCCTGCTGGGTTCAAAGACTTCATTCTTACTGTGAAGTCAGGCCAGGCAGCTGAAGACAGAGACATGGCAAAGGGCCACTGGCTACAGTCCGGATACCAGTTCCCGCCCTGCAATCACCCTACCCACCCTTCTGTCTTCAGGAAGGCAGAAACAGAACATTGCCATGTCATGTGTGGAGGCCTAGCCTCTTGCGGTCCAATCACCAACAGGCCATTACCCGCACAGGGATGATGTGACTGGGACAATGGATGACTGGGAGGCCAGCATCCATGAGCATCTGCCTCATAAGCTTGACATTGCGTTGATGCTGCCGGCGAAGGGCACGCCCCTCACTGCTCTTCAGGATCCTCACAGACTCCAGGGCTCCAGCCAGCAGCATTGGTGGCAGGGAGGTGGTGAAGATGAAGCCCGCAGCGTAGGACCGGACAGTGTCGATCAACAAACTCGTGCTGGCAATGTATCCTCCAACACAGCCAAACGCTTTACCTGGGAGGAGAAGTTCTGTTAGGCTGGCCTCGAGTGAGCAGCACCGCACGACCTCCAGGCACCGACTTTGCGGCAGTCACTCAGCTAAGACATCAGCTGCAGTACTGAGGCCTTATTTGCTACTCAAGCAAACAAGAGATTCTTGACAATTAGCATTTGCTAGATGAATACAAATACTCAGAACCTGTTAGGGCTGACTTGGGGCCAGGATTGCTTTTCAGTTCTGGTCAAGGCTCTTGTGTAATCTGTATCTCAAGTTTCAGGATTAAGGACTCTAGAAGGGTTCTCAGGAACCTTAACTTCGTGTTCTAAAGTGAACATTTTTTGCTGAACCACAAGAGGATTAGGCAGGCTCAAACTCTTAGAGTGGAAAATTACTCTGCCTAGCACTCTCCAGCTCGCCGTCCCAGACCTCCAAGCCTACATCACAAACTGGAATTTGGCACTTGAATAGGGAGGTGGCTTTTCCCTGGCATCTCTGGGTTTGTGAGAGGCAGACCTCTTACTCCCTTGACAGGACTGGAAGATGCTGGGTTTTGCCTGCTGATCCTTGACTAAGTGCAGGGTTAGCTTGGCATTCAGCTTACTGCTACGCAGGTTTCTCACGGCCTTATGAACGTCTGAATTTTTTTTTTTTTAAAGAACTTTCAAATTTCTGCCTCTTAATGATCCATTCCCACAGGCAAACAGATCACTCCTCTTCTCTATGGGAATTCTGATATAGACCCTATTGCTATTTTCATCACAGAGATAGGGAGAACAGACATGAGGAGGTCAGCTCACAAGCCAAGGCCACAAAACCTGTGAGCTGTGCAGCCAGGACTGAAGGCAGGCTTCAGGGTGCCAGCATGGGGAGAGGAGATGGCTGGAGAGCCAGAGCTTTTCCTGTGCAAGGCACAGAGCACACGACATTTCCCAATGCCTGGTAGAAGAGCACTGGAGTCCTCCTTCTTCTGAATCCAGCATTACAGTAAGAGTCAAGTATGGCTGGAATGCCTCAGATGACAAGAAATGTAATTTCTGTCATATTTAGCTGTGGGAGTCTGTGAGCCTCCATGTCCCGGGGGATTTGGCAAAGTTGGGCTAGCATTCACTCGGATGGAAAACTTCACTGCAAGATGAAAGTGGCAGCACACACTTGCAAACCCAGCACTGGAAAACCTGAAACAAGGCCAGCCTGGGTTACAGGCTGAGACCCTGACTCAAGAAAAAAAAAAATCACCACAAAGAGAAACAGCCCAGCTTTACTTCTCTGCTCCTGGTCCTGGTGCCAGTCAGACCAGTCAATCATTGGTCTCGGTATATACCCAAAGGACAGAGTTACAAAGCCTATATACATACCAAGCGTCCCAGAAATGATGTCCATTTTTGGCATGACTCCATCCCGATCACCGATCCCTCCACCTCGAGCCCCATACAGCCCCACTGCATGGACCTCATCCACAAATGTGATTGCTCCAAACTCATGGGCCACGTCACACAGCTCTTCCAGTGGGCACACTGCTCCTGAGGAAAGCCAAGGAAAATGTCAGTCACGACAGTTAAGAGCCAGAGCAGAGCAGCTATACATCCTAAGGGTCAATGTTAGTCCTGGAGAGAAAATGAACTTCCCCCAGTTCTTGCCCCGTGAGGTTATACAATCTAACAACAGCCAGAGCAGAAAACCCAGTTACCCATCACTATAACATCTCTCAATTACAAAGTCCCAGCATAAAAAAAAAAAAAAATGCAAAACCAAAGGAAACACAATATTTTTGTTTGTGTCTGGAGTTGAGTATGGGACCTCATACACAGTTAAGCAGAAGCTTGTCAACCAGCTATGTCCCTAGGGCTCATGCACCATACTTTTTTCACCAGTTCAAGCCTAGTTCTGCATCTCAGGCTTC
This sequence comes from Rhabdomys pumilio, assembly GCA_030674055.1. Taxonomy (NCBI): domain Eukaryota; kingdom Metazoa; phylum Chordata; class Mammalia; order Rodentia; family Muridae; genus Rhabdomys; species Rhabdomys pumilio. Next base: position 3,767,347 of record JANHMN010000020.1, on the reverse strand, counting down.
AGACTAGCCTCAGCACATACTTACCATCCATTGAATGGACAGTTTCGAAAGCTACTATCTTGGGGACGGAGGGGTCGGATCTCTGCAGGAGTTCTCTGAGATGGTTGACATCATTGTGGCGGAAGATATACTTTGGCACTCGGCTGTTGCGAATCCCTTGGATCATGGAGGCATGGTTCCCGGAATCAGAGTAAATTTCACAGCCTGGCATGAGAAAAGTGCTACTTAGTGGAGAGGCATCAAGACAAATGAAGTCCTGGACCATGCAACAGAGCTTCTCCTGCTGAAAATACCTCAGAAATGTCCACTACGAGAACACCGTGTCCTGACACAGTGACTAGCTCATGCCTCTCCTCTGGGAAGATACAAAGGCAGAGGCACCCAGTGGCTGCTAGAAGACACTCAGTGGCAAAGCACTAGATACACGTGCGCTGAGGCCCTGGGCTCCATCTCAGCATCACGAAACACAAAAACCAAAAACCGTGGAGAACTATCTTTAAAGCTACAAGGTCACATGCCTGACAGCCCAGCATTCTGAGGCAGGAGGATCAAGAGTTCGAGGCCAGCCTAGGCAGAGAGTGAGACTCCCCAAAAACAAAAATAGCCTTTCAGCATGGGTAATAGTAGTAAATACGGGTACCTCACTTCAAAAACTATGAAGACACACATGACTAAATGCAATGAAGCATTCTGCTAGAGGAATGTCTTAGAATACAAAGTACACCTGAGTCAGGAACTTCAGGACAGGTCCTCCCATGTGTCAGTCACCACGGACCATGCTCTGCTGGAACTCACAACACACAGTCAGCGCCTTGTGCTCAAACAACGCTCTGACACAGGGCCAGTGGGCTGAACTGGAATGGGCCTTCATTGCAGACACCATCCTTGTCATTAAGTAGAACCTCAAATGTGCTAGGTCCCGGCAGCGCTTACCTGGCATCATCTTAGCCAGGGTGAAGAGGGTGGAGTCGTTGGCCACAAAGCAGGAAGAGAACAGGAGCGCCGCGTCTTTGCCATGGAGGTCGGCCAGCGACTGCTCCAGTTCTACGTGGAACTTGCTCGTTCCAGAAATATTCCTAGTTCCACCAGCTCCTGCACCATGCTGTTTCACAGTCTCTCTGTTAAAAAACAAGTAAAAAACCAAAACTCCAGGGTTCACATCTCCAGAACTCATTAAAAACCAAGAGGGCTTTCAGTTTTACAACCCCAGCACTGGGGCAGAGTGTCAAAAAAATGAAGATGGAAAGGCCATGGAGGAAAAATCTAATGTTGACCTCAGGGCATACACCCATCCCACACCACCACATACTTACAAGTACATAATACACAGAGATACACAATACATACATACACACTCATACACATACACACACACTCATACACACTCATACACACATACTCATACACACACACTCATACACATATACACAAACACACACTCATACACACACACACACTCATATACATACACACACATATACATACACACACTCATACACACACACTTATATACATACATATACACTCATACACACATACTTATACACATACACACACTCATACACATACGCACAAACACACACACTCATACACACACACACTTATATACATACACACACACTTATACACATACATACTCATATACATACACACACACACATACTCATACAGACTCATACAAACACACGTTCATATATAAACACACACATACTCATATACAAATATACACACACACAAACACACTCATATACAAACACACACTCACACATACATTTTTGGCTGAAGATATAGCTCGGCTGATAGAGTATTTGCTTAGTATACACAATGCTGTGAGCTCAGTGTAATCCCTAGTACTGCATACACAGGCATGGAATGTATACCTGTAATCCTAGCACACAAAAACCCAACAACAACAACCAACCAACCAACCAACCAACCAAAAAAAACCAACCTACGACCATGGCTCAAGCAAGCAAGCAAACTCATGGTTCTATTTTTTTTTTTTTTTTTTTTTTTTAGTTTTTTGAAACAGGGTCTCACGATGTAGCCCTGGCTGTCCTGAACTCACTATGCAGACCAGGGTGGTCTTGAACTCAGAGATCCTCCTGCCTCTGCCTCCCAAGTGCTGGGATTAAGGCGTGCACCACTAGGCACAGCTTATTTTTTTATTTTATTTAAAAAAATTATTTTTGAGACTCATGGTTCTAACCACCATATAAACGCGTCCTCTTTCCAGAATCAGGAGAATGAGCACTGTGTCGATCTTATCTAGTGTCTCATTGTGAAACCTGGGCCATAAATCTTAAAGGAACTGCTAAGAATTGTTTAGGGATGGAGCAATGGCTCAGTGGTTAAGAGCACAGCCTGCTCTTCCAGAGGACTCAGGTTCAGTTTCTATTTCCAGAGAATCCAACACTCTCTCTGACCTCCACACCCATGACAGACATGCAGGCAACATTAATATGTTAAGAGAAAGCAGACTCTAAAGGCTGCAAAGCAGTTACATAACGTCAGGACACAGACAAGCGTATGCTCGGCCCCATGTGGGGCTCTCCTTAGCAAGCCTCTTGGAGAAGTCGATGAACAACTGTTTCAAGGTTTGGCGGTGTTCCTGAAGAACAAGGATGGGGCCTTCGTGCTTTTTATCACGTCCTGCTGAAATAGCCCTAGCCACTCTCCACACAGCAGAGTGTCTCTAAAAAAGCAGGGTTTTTTAGAAGTAGCTGAGCTACATTTCCCAGTCCCAAAGTGTTTATGTGTATGTGTGCACACACACATGGGCACGCAAGAGAGAGAGAGAGAGAGAGAGAGAGAGAGAGAGAGAGAGAGAGAGAGAGAGAGAGAGAGGTGTGTGTCCCTGTGTGTTATATATTTGTGAGTGTGGGCTGGGTGGATGTGTGGTTGGAGGACCAAGAGTCAGCATTAGGTTTTCCTCCACAGCCTTTTCATCTTTGTTTTTTTGAGACACCCCTGCCCCAGATACCATCTGTAGAGATTTTCAAAGGCTAAGAATACCACGCCAGTCAGATAGTTCGGCAGGTAAAGGGGCTTCACTGTAAAGCTTGGCGACCTGAGTTCAATCCCACAATTCCTGTAAGGGTTGAGGGAGAAAGCTGGTTCTACAAAGAATAGTAGTGTATCACTGTGGCACACTTTCAGCGACTAAAAATGCTCTCCCATAAAAGGTCTAGCTGTATAAACCATCTATGTCTTGCCGAATAACACCTGTGGTATCTGAAAACTGATAGCTACTTACATGACGGCCCCACACACCCGTGGGTGTCGACTCATGCCCAGGTAGTCATTACTGCACCAGACCGACACCTGCTTTTTGGTGATGAGGGAATCCGTGTAGTCATCTGCCATAGGGAAGATTTGTGCTCTCCGGTTCACAGTTTTAAAAACTCGGTAGGTATGGTCATTTTTTTTCTCGTCAATTTTCTTCTCAAAGAAATGATCATATTGAAAAGTGGAAACAGCTAAAGTGGGAACAAACAAAAGAGTGGTTGTTTTGTTTTGTTTTGTTTTGTTTTGTTTTGTTTTTAAGGACAAACCTGGGTTAAATCTCAGTTTGGTCATTTCAGGGCACTGTATCCAGGACTGGAATGCCATCTGGCAGGTGTCTGGCGCACCGTCCAGTGCACAGGCACTGGGTAATGAAAGACTGAAGGCCGGTGAGCAGCAGCACTCACTGCCACTAAGCCCAACAGTACTGAGGCGAGGGCCATGGGTTTCAACCCTTGCCTCACCATATACCCTCACGTTTAACCTGACATACAGACTCACAGAGGACGAGACTCACACTTTGGCAAGTTATCCTGAAGAAGATGAGACACTCTTTCTGGCCTTTGCTTTCGCATGATATCCTGGAAGTTCTTCAGCAGTCCGCTTGGATCCTCTCCGTCTGTCTTCACACTGACCACGCTGGGGGGCACAGGACTCTGAGCAACCTCTGTAATAAAGTAACAGGAAGCACAGAGGACAGACCTTTCTTAGTTCAAAACACCTTCTAGGCATACTGTTAAAAATAGCTTGCGGAGGGGGTGCATACATAGCTGGAGACAGCTCACTGGCTAAGAGCACTGGCTGTTCTCTTGGAGGACCTGGCTTCAGTTCCCAGCATCCATATGGAGACTCACAGCTATCTGTAACTACACCTCCAGGAGATCTGATGCCCCCTTCTGGCCTTCTTGGGGACCAGCATACATTGGTGCACAGACATACACAAAGGCAAAACATCCACACACATTATTTTTTGTCAACCATAGCTTATTATCTGAGTGTGACCGCTAGCATTTGGGAAACAGGGTCAGACAGATCTCTGTAAATCTGAGGCCAGAGTGTGCTACACAGTGAGACCCTGTCTCAAAACAAAACCGAAACACAGCTTATTGCCTACTTTATGAAAAAAAGCCAATCAGAACCAAAGTTGGTTGTGATGAAGTAATTGGGATGTCTCTTTCTTCAGCTTGCATCTTACATAGGCTTTTGGTACTTGGCTTCTTTTTGACTTCTTATTGTAGCCCAGGATGGTCTGGAGCTTGAGTGCCTCCTGCCTCGGCATGTCTAGTGTACCACGTGGCTCAGAGCGATTCTGTTTTCACTGCTACCAGCCAGTTCCAATGGACATGAATGAGTCCCTAAGTAAGGCCTCCCGGCCGACTGGCATGCCTCCTGGACTCCACACAGCCTGTTTCCCTCCTGCATCCTTCTTGCATAGAAAGCAATGTTTACTGAGGCAGCTTCCCCCATAGGGTCTCTCTGTGCCGCTCTGGCTGTACTGGAACTGGCTACTTAGACGAGAACTCACACTCATCCCCTTGTTTCTGCCTCCCAGGTACTAGACTTACAGGTGTGAGCCACCACGTCCAGCATGCTGAGGCTTTTAGGGGCTGCTGGGAATTCAGATGGGGTTAAGGTTGTCCCTTCGTGACCATCAGCAGGACACACTGCTTGGGAGTCCTAGGCTAGCACTTACTGCAGTAATACCAGAGACAAACCAATGCTGATATCTGTTCAAGACTACAGGTTTTTTCTAGAAAGTGAGCATGACTTTGGGAAGCTGGTTACCACCTACACCCTCACAAGAAACCAAGTCCCACATTTTGTAATACAGTCTAGGCTGTCTAGCCTGAGGACCTTCTTTCCTCTCTGCTACAAGAGAGGAAGGCGTTCACATCATTACTACATGGCCTAGTAGTAGCTCTCGGATAAGCTGGAGGGTCCCAGGAGCTCCAAGGACTGCCTCACTCTTTCCACTGAGACATTTCGGTTACCTTTCCTCACAGCATGCATTTCCTGCACATCCTCCTGAAGCTCCAGACTGGCCTTGCGGAAGACGCTGCTGCCTGTCTGGCTCAGCTGTGCCGCCAGGAAAGGGCACTTGCTCCCAGAGCCCTGGCTTGTAGCGGGTGACGGGTGTCCAGACGGGAGCTGTGTGCCATCTGGAGTCTGTGCCATCTGGGACTCGTCAGGAGCCTGCTGGACTGCGGCTTTGGCAGTTTTCTCTTCTGAGGAAGGAAATGTAAAGAATGAGGCCTCGGCCCTGCTCACAGAGTGCATGAGCAAGTTGCTGAGTCCTTCCCTTATCACCTCAAACTTCATACTCACTCTAGCCTATAACCTACACCCAGGCTTATCTGTATTAATCTACATCTGTTCTCATCCGCCTCACTGTGATGGTGGCTCTTTGGAAGGCTGACTGGCCCATCCAGGTTACCTCAGACCCACAGGACTTCTCCAAGAGCACTCTTTTATACTTCCAGTCAACCCAACGTTCTTTCTTCATCTCTTTAAGACAGGGTCTTGCTGTGTATATGTAGCCCATGATGCTTCACTCGGCAATCCTCCTGCCTCAGTCTCCTAAATGCTAGGATTATGTGTGCGCTTAGCTCCAAAAGCTCTTGACATGGCTCGGTAATTTCTATCCCGTGGACACTCAGCATGTTTCAGGAGAGCAACGCTCTCTAAGGCAACTAGGGGTAGTCATGCAGCTATTTCCTCTTCATAGTTTTTAAACAGATTCCCAATAAAGCTCAACCATTTTTAAAAATACATCTAGGGATGGAGAGATGGCTCAGTGGTTAAGAGCACCGACTGCTCTTCCAGAGGTCATGAGTTCAATTCCCAGCAACCACATGGTAGGTAGCTCACAATCATCTGTAATGGGATCTGATGCCCTCTTCTGGTGTGTCTGAAGACAGCTACAATGTACTCATATAATATAAAATAAAATAAAATAAAATAAAATAAAATAAAATAAAAATCTTTGGGAAAAAATTCTAAAAAAAGAAAGAAAGAAAAAGAAAAGATAGAAGGGTAAAGTTTTCCCTTAGATCTTCAAACTGTCCTCAAACTATCAGGACTATTAAAAGAGCCAGGCAGGTTACATTCATTCACACACAGCTCACCTACTTTCTCATCTAAGTTCATCAAAGGAAGCTGCTGACCTAGCACAGCAGGCTGGTTGTGTGCTCTAAGTCACAGTCACTCCTCAGGCCCTTGAGCAATGTGCTCACCTTCCTTCTAGAAAAGTCTTCATCATTTTGGAATACTCCCATGAGTCACTGGCTGCTCTTTCTACCACTTGGATAAGGTGTCTCAACACAGTTTCCATAATATTTTCTATAAAGGGAAGTCAAGAAATGGTATTTTGGAATTAACTTCACAAGGAGCGCAGATCTGTTATGGAGAGTCTAGACAACGGAAAGGGAAAAGGAGCACTCTACCTCAAAACATGGCCACTACAGACATTCTGAGGAAAGACAACTAACTCTTGACAGGAAATCTTTCGAAGGACTGAGCCCACTTGAAGAACAAATACTCCTTTGCTAGAGGCACACACCAAAGAGAAGTGGACTCTGAGGAGAAGCCCGTCATCTAGATGAGATAGGTCTACGCCCTGACAAACACTAACAGACACCATGCCTGACTTGCGTAAGGCAACTGGCCCAGCGGCAGTGGTGGCTGCCAGTCACTGGGGGAAAGAGTATGGAAGTTAATGTTTAACGGCTGTTTTTAGTTTGGGGAGATGAAGAAAGTTCTGGAATTGGATGAAGGTGGCAGAACATGAGCATGTGCAATACTGTTGAATCACACACTGCAATGATTAAAATGGGCATTGTAATTGAGGTGGTGCATGCTTAGAATTCTAGCACTTAAAAGGCTGAGGCAGGAGGATTGCCTTGGAAAGCAATCTGGGCTATATTATGAGACTCTGATTAAAAAAACCTACGTGTGTGTGTGTGTGTGTGTGTGTGTGTGTGTGTGTGTGTCTGTATATACATATATACATGTATATATATGTGTGTGTATGTATATATATATGTAGGTTTATATACATATATATGTGTGTAATATATATATATTTGCTTGTCTGTTTTGCTTTGCTTTTGTTTTTGCTTAAAGGGGGAAAAAACAACAACAGGGGCTGGAGAGATGGTGCAATGGTTAGCACTTGTTGCCCTTCCAGAGGTCTCGGGTTAAATATCTAAGGCTAAGATGGTGACTCACAATCACCTGTAACTCCAGTTCTAGAGGATCTGACCCCTCTTCTGGCCCCCTGGGGCACCAGGCATGCCTGTAGTGCAGCTAAACATTCATTTGCACAAAATAAAATGAATGACTCTTTTAAAAATTAAAACAAGAACTAAACTAGCAGAGGTAGCTCAGGCCTGTGGTGTCAGCACTTGGGAGGCAGAAGTGATGTCGTGACTTGATGGCCAGCCAAGACTACACAGTGAGTTCCAGGCTTGCTTCGGATGCAAAGTGAGACCCTGCCTCAAGATACGAGACAGATTTTTAAAATTACTGCTTTATAAGCCAGAGGCCAAATCTTTATTGAGGAAAAGGGTCGAGAGTGACTACTATACTAGAGAATGAGGAAATGCAAGGGCCCAGCAGACCTGACAGGCAATCCAGAAACCTGTACTGTTTACTTTTAAAGCCAGGAGCACCAGAAGCCCCTAACTCAGGAGTCAGAGGGACAGCTACACAAGATGACCCCCGTTCCTCATACACAAGGGCCCATCCCAATGGAGTAAGGCTCCCTCAGAGTGGCCCTCACCACCAAGGACTTGTTCCTTCACTGCCAACTACTTACTCTCATTGGCTGGAGGGGTTTCTTTGACCTGCTGGCAGTGGACTGCTGAAGTGGACAGGGTTCGAGGAGCTGGCTTGGCCCCGACTTCCATCATCTTGGGGCAGTTTTGAGCATAGAACAACAGAGACTTTCCTGCCTTTTGCAGAAAGGCCTGAGGGACTCGGGATAAGAATGGGCATCGGCGGACGACAGTCTCCATGTCTGCAAAGTGTACCGGGTCCTGTGGAAGAGTCCATGATGAGTGACGTCAAGGAAGGCCCAGACACACATCCCACTCAAAACAAAACAAAGGACAGCAACCAACGTGGGGCTCAGTAAAGGCGTGGGTGCCACATTCTGCCTCTACAGAAGACCTCCCACCACTAAGCAGGTTTACCAGAGTAAGTAGGGACGACTAATATTTAAGGGTGTAGAAGAGATGAAGGACAAGGCAGAATAGGTGTGGGAGGCCAGAGGCTCCTCGAAAGGTGAACACTGTAGGTTAAGACATCTTAGCACACACCCAGGAACAACAGTGAGGCTAGAGAAGAAGTCACTGTCATCTATCCAGGTAGGGAGGACTCTCGGGGATCCCAGCAATCCGAGGAAGGGGGTAGAGTTTAGACCAGCCCTGAGTCCCCGAGACAAGGTCATGCCCCAACAGCTGGAACCGGGAAAGGAGTCAGAAAGAAGGGTAGGGTCAGGGCTGACTCCGTCAGGAGCAGGGCTAGACAACGAGAGTCGGACTGGTGGAAGGGGGTCAGCCATGAGTTAGAGGTTCCCTGAGATCAGAATGGAAAGGGTAGGAAAGAAGTTCTGAAGCCGCCTGTCAAACGCCGAATGTCAGAAGGGGACGTAATGGGGCGTCTGAGCTAGTTCAAGAGGTAAAGAGCAGGGAATGGACGCTGAGCCAAGGTGGTGGCCGGAGGGGGATGGGGCATGTGGCCGCGGTGGCGGGGCGCGCCGGGTTCCCGCGACCACCGAGCGCGGCCCTCACCTGCGCGGGCTCTCGACGAGGCGGCGATGGGCACTCGAGCGGAGGGCGCTAAACCGGCCAGTGCCCTTGTTCACGAGCAGCCTAAGGCCGCGATCGCTGGCGGCCCTAAATATAGAGCCAGAGTGACCGCTGCGCATGCGCCGTGGGTGCGGCCTGCCGCGCGCAAGCGCGCGCCGGAGCGGCCCGGCAGGGTGCCAGGTCCCTCCGTGTGGGCTCCGCTCCAGCTCTTGGGACTGTCTCTCAGGCCTACGCTGCTGGAGCCAGGAGCGCAGGGCGGTGGATTGGCAAGTCCCTTTTTGGATCCCTTCCCTTCATCCCTCTGTCACCTTCTACGAACAGCCCTGTGCGTCAGACTGCTGCGCCCCCGGAGTAGGTCGTAAAGCAACCCCACCCGGGAAGGAAACATACCTGCTAAAAAAAAAAAAAAAAAAAAGGGAGTTTATCGGGCTTATAGGAAGGGGTTTCCGGCCAGGGTCTTAAGATCCGATCTTAAGATTTGCTTGGTTTTGTTTGCTTCGATGACAGGACTTCTTTACTGTATGGATGGCCCAAGAATAGAATGGCACTGGCGAAGATATGCCAAGGGGCTGCGGACACACGTTTGAAGGAGCAGCCGCAGAAGGGAGCCCAGTGGTGACATGTTCTTGTCCGAATTGAAGAAAAGAGGGAACAGAGGAACTGGCTAGATAGAGCTCATAGCTTCGCAGCTCTAGCCACCCAGGTGGTGAGGGTGTCATAACAGCACAGGGCCTGACACAGGATTGAACAGCTAAGTTATTGCTCTGGGTTTTTTTGTTTGTTTGTTTGTTTGTTTGTTTGTTGGTTTTTCAAGACACGGTTTCTCTGTGTAGCCCTGGCTGTCCTGGAAATCACTCTGTAGACTAGGCTGGCCTCGAACTCAGAAATCCGCCTGCCTCTGCCTCCCAAGTGCTGGGATTAAAGGCCTGCGCCACCACCGTCCGGCCTGCTCTGGTTTTTGTTTTGAGACAAGGTCTCATGTAGTCAAACCATCCTGGCCTCAAAGTTGCTATGTAGCCAACCTTGGAGTCATCCGGTCTTTACCTCCCCAGACCTGGGATTGCAGGTACGAGCCTCCACACCTAGAGAATACAACACTGAGTATTGAATCCAGGGTCTTGTGCATGCTTGGCAAAGACTCCCCTAATTGAGCTGCATCCCTGATCCCGTGTTTTTGTTGTTTTGTTGAGTCAGGGTCTTGCCTTGTGGGCCAGGATGGCCTCCAACATTGCCAGATTCTCCTGCTTCCGTTTCAAACGCTGGGATTATAACATGTGCCACAGCACTTACTTAGCTCTTTGATTTGTTTGTCTGGAGCAGTGTCTGGTGGTCATGCACACCGACTGAAAGGCTGAGCTCTCCATCCTGTGTTAATGCAAACGAGGACAGGAGAAGGACCACTGACCCAAACCTGCATGGCCAAATTTATTAAAGCAAGCGAACAGTGAAAGCAAGCTTTTCTTATTTGTGTGCGCGGGCTGCCTTCCCCTAAGGCACTGACTGAGAGGTCAGCACTGGATAGGAGGAAGGCGAGGTGTTGATAACTCAGGGGTAGGGTGTTTCCAAATGGGGAATTTGGTGGGCGAAATAGGTGGGATTAGAGGACCAGAATGGAAGCATAACAAGTTAGTCATAAGGCTCTCCCGAAACAAAGACATGATTGCAAGGTGGTCATAAGGTAGTCATGACAACAGATAGACATAACAACCTTTTGAAACAAAGGTAGGGTTGCCCCGATAGTTAGAACTTTTTGAAACAAAGACCTGGTTGCCATTTCCTGGAACAAGCAGTACAAAACCATTTGTAGTTAAGGCTACAGATGGGGCATAGCCCAGTCCTTGAGAAACAGAGGTTTAATCATAAACAGGAATGAACCTAGTTTGTCTTTACTCTAAGGTGGCTTTTAAGCTTAAGGTGGAGGCAGGCTGGTTCATCACCTGGAGTGCAGAGCTGATTCCTGCCTCCTCTGAAGCTCCTGAGACCTCACCTGAGGGGTAGGGCTTGGCAGTCTCTCAGGCACGCCAACCTGATCTCCTCCTTCCACACCCTTCTCAGCTTGCCCCAGACTGGGTTAGGCTGGACCTGCGCCAGGCCAAGAGCTGCCCGCCTGCAATCAGGGAAATAACCATTCTGGTTGCATCTTTCCCAGCTGGACATCAACAAGAAGAACAAAGTCCAGAATGATAAAGATGGAAGCGTGCCCAGGTACTTCCTGATTTCCCTCAAATCTGCCACTTCACTGTAAGACTGGTGTGGTGAGTCTGGGACTTTGGAGAAAGCACTGGAGTCCAAAGTGGCACCATGGGCACGCCAAGATAAGGGCTCTGGCTATTATCAGAGGGAGGAGAGAGAAGGCCAGCACTTGAACCCAGAAATCAGACCTGGTGCTGAGGGATTGCGTTTGCTCTGGTCCTCACTTTCCTTATCTGGGCAATGGGATCACAAGGCCTGCTGCCTGGCTGTCTTTGGGAGCTGTTTGGGTGATGAGTAGCAGAGCAGACATGAATTCTAAATTCAGCTCCAAATCTCACCTGGCTTTGGCCTTCACCACGGAGGCTTGGTCTTCCCCATTAGCAAAGATTTCCCAGCTCCACTTGTCATTGGTGGGTGTGTCGGGGTGAAGTGGTGACTGCAGAGGCTTATTGTTTAAACTGGGGGTCCAGCTCTCTGAGAGTTTCCTGTTTAATGTGTGTGGGGGAGGGTGGGGGGAAGGGGTAGCTAGAAGGCCCGCCCACGAGGAAAGTGAAATAGGATGTTGTAAACAATCCAGATGGAGGATCTATTACTGCAACCGGAAGAAGAGAGGTTGCAGCCCCTGGGAAGGCTCCCTGAGAGAAGCAGGCACTGGCTGGAAGGGTACTGAGAGACTGCTGGGTAAAATCAGGAGTGGAGAGTCCCAGGCCTGTGGGAGGGGAGTGTGGCGTGAGTCAGCCTGGGTAGCTTGGCCACATGTATACAACAAGCCAGGAGCTGGGGCAAGAGGTTAAACCAGAGAGGCCTTAAATGAGCCACCTGTCAGAACCCAAAGACCCACTACCAAGGTTCTCCTGGAAATGTAGGTCTTTAGCTCAAAATGCGCCTCAATTTTTTTTTTTTTTTGAACTGGGAATCTGTATCTTAAACAGACCACCCTTCTGGTGCTGTGGGTGTTGGGTGTCATAGGGCCATGTGTTAGGATGTGCCACTCCAATGGTTCATGTTTAAAAACTCAAAGGACAAAGCTAAGTTGAAGAATTATAATCTTAGTGCTGTTACATTCCAGTTTCTTCAGTAGAGGCTCCATGTCCTCAGCGTCCATCTTGTGAGGTTCAAGTGGCCTCAGCTGCCCTGAGCCCTGAGCTTACCTGCCTTGGCTTTGTACCCAGGTGGGTCCCATGCTGATCCAGCTGCCATCTTCTCCTGTGCTGCTACTTCTTGTCTGTGTCCTCCCTTCTTCATCCATGTCTTCCCTTCCCCAAGGATCCTCCCTCCCCTCACTCCCTCCCCCCCCACAACTGCAGTATAAACTCCTCTTATTCTTTGCTCTGGCCCTGAGCACGGGTGCCCAAACCGATGGCATTCAAGCAAGGTCAACCCTCATTCTGAAAATGACGCTGAGACATTTCTGCTTCTCAGCCAATCTGCGTCATTGTCATGGTCAGGGGCTGCTGCATATCGCACGAGGCCTGCAGTCAAGGCAGAAAGAAAATGTTAAGCCTTGCCCCAGAGTCTCCCCCACCCCTGTTATTCTGGACCCCACAAGCTGTTTTCAGCAATCCCCCTACATGACGAGCTTACTAGCCAATCTTACTGATTACCACTGTCTTGGCTTCAGTTTCCCCTCAAGGAGACCCTCGTAGACAGGAGACAGTGCTACCTAGCATGCTCAGTGTCCTACAGTCAATTCCCAGTAATACAAAACTAAGCTAAAAAGAAAACAAAGCTGTCCAGCCCAGGCTGTTTCTGCTTGCTTGTAGCCTTGAACCAGAAGGACATCTTGTACCAGTACCCACGTGCAGTGGGTGGGGAGGGCAACCTGGCAGCCCAGTGCTGCCCCGGAGAGCTGGAGACGTGAACTCCAGGTTCACCATGTCAGGGCTCAGGAGCTGCTATGTGAGGCGGGATTTAGAGGAGGGCAGGAGGAACAAGGCCCCTGCTTTGCCTTGCCCCTGCCTTTGGAATGACTTCAGGCCCTGGCTGACCTAGGGCTGGGAGCATAGTGTAGGCCCTGACTTCTGTTCACGAGGCTGAGGGTGGGATTAGGGGCTCCAGCTGGAGAGGAGCTGTAACGGGTCCTCAGATCTTAGCACACCAGACTCCATGATGGAAATACCATTCAGACTGTAAAGCTCAGTTCACAGACACCTGCCCAAACAAAACCAAAGGTCTAATCCGTCAAAGTCCACAGTTATGGGAACGTCTCAAAATGTACTAATCTTGCTTTTTTACTTCTACAGTTCTGCTTACTGTTCTTGGTAACTGGAGCATGCCATTCAAAGCTTACACTAAGAAAGACTCAGAGCTACACACAGAGATCCCAAATACCTAGCATAGTCCCCAGGCAGCCGACTAATAACCACTTTCTATTGGCCTTAGCCCATGTTCAAGCAGTCTTCTCTGGTGGATACCCCACAAAAGGACAAAACTGTTAATGCTTCCAGAGGCAGATCTGGATTGGGGTCCTCTCAGGACAGCCTACCTCCAACACTGTCCTAGAGATAAGAAGATGTCCAGGGGGCTCCAGAGGTTCCCTTCAGCCTCACACCGGAAATTATGGCCTAGATATCTGCTTGGTTCAGGTTGTACTTTGTTTTGGTTTGGGTTTTAGTTTATCTTTAGAGAACCTACATAACATGTGCTTGTTTATTTTTGCTTAAAAAGGAAAGCCAGGCTACCTAGGTGGCTCAGCAGATTAAGGGACTTGCTGTAGAGCCTGACAACCTGAGTTCAATCCTCAGGATTCGTATGGTAGGAAGAGAGAACCAACTCCTGCAACTTGTCCTCTGACACACACACACACACACACACACACACACACACACACGCATTCAAACTCACAGTAAATGAATAAAAATGTAATCTACAGAGCCGATGCCTGAAGCAGAAACTCCGGAGTTCTTTGGAAAGTCAGTTGGATGGTGTTCTGCTGGGGCGAACACATGAAGGGATATTTTGTTAAAGTGGACACAGGTGTGAAAGGCTAAGGCAGTCTCGTGAAGGGACATTTCACTGAAGCAGACACAGGAGAGGATGTTCTGCTAAAGCAAGCAGGTGAAAGAACACGTGACGGATTCTTTGCTAACAATATACATGTACTGGTCCACTTTACACTGTATAGTTGAGCTGCATTTGTCAGGACGCCATGGAGAGAAAGGCACCAAAAAACTTCTAGTAGTGTGCTGCAGTTTCTTGCTGCTTCTGAGGACTCGGCCTGATTGGATGCACATGCGGAAGCAGCAAGAAACTGCAGCACACCACCAGAAGTTTTTTGGTGCATTTCTCTCCATGGAGCCCTGACAAATGCAGCTCAACTACACAGTGTAAGGCGGACCAATACATGCAAATCTACATGCAAGTCCTTAGCAAACTTTCCACTTCAGATACCCATACCGCAAACAAATCTGGGTCAAAATAGAGGACTTCAAGATGATGTGAGTTCCATTGGTCCACAATGTGTAGGTGACAAATAGCCAGTTAGCCAATGAAACTGTCAAATCTGTTAACATTTTTTCCTTTTCTACATCATCCTCAGAACTCAGAAGCTTGCCTGCCTCTGTCCCTGCTTCCCAAGTGCTGTGATTAAAGATAAGCACTGCCAAGGCTTGCCTTTTTTTTTTTTTTTTTTTGAGACAAAGTGTTGCTATGGTGTGTGTGTGAGAGAGAGAGGGGGAGGGAAGAGAGAGAGAGAGATTTGTCTGTCCTCTGGGGCTTGGCAGTAAGTGCCTTTACCTGCTCAGCCACTTCTCCAACCCTTTGTAGGCTTCTTTTTGTGACGCTGTTTCCTGTCATGATTCCTGACAATGTTAACAGTTCTTGATGCCCTCACCTACCAGAGACGTTAGTGAGGCATTTTTACCAATGGGCAAATCCCCAGGCCAAGCCTCTGTCTTGTTAGCCATCTTCCCCTCCGTGTCCAGGCAAAGGTTATCCTTGAATTCTCTTCTCACTTTGACTGATGGCCTCCTGAGCTACTGGGGAGACAGAGTACTGGGAAAGACCTGGTATATGCCAGGGGGCTTGGGGAAAAGGAGAGAGGAGGTGGATTTCTGTCATAGCTAAGACTGATGTCAAGGAGAGGTAACCTAAAGCAAGCATAAGCCTAAACTTAAGCCTAAGACTTATTTTAAGACTAAGATAGGCCTTTAATCTCAGCACTTGGGAGGCAGAGGCAGGCAGATCTATGTGAGTTCAAGGACACCAAAGCAAGTCCAGGACAGCCAGGGCTTGTTAAGGATTTAGTGAAGGCTTGGGGATCCTCCTGTGAAAGAGGAACATGAGGGACCTCAGAGAAGCCTGAGCCTATCAGACAAAGGATGAAAACATGTATGGCAGAGATGAGAAGATGGCACAGTCCCAACCAGCTGCAGCCAGATTTCCACTGTTAGTTAGCCATTGCCTGCAACAGCCTGAGAATTCTTCCAGAAACCTCTACTCCCCAGAAGCCTGGGAAAGGAGGGTGGGGGAGTAGAGAGACTCTTGATTTTGATAAGAAAAACAATTGTTTCAGGATGAGCCAGAGTGAAGCTGAGCTAGATTAGGAAGACAGTTTAATGATTTTTTTGGCAGAAAAAAAGAAGTGCTGGGGTGGTGGGTGATGGGCCAGGAAGAGAACAAGACACACCCAAGCATGGATATGGACCTCTTGGGAGTGGTGTCTAACCATCTTAGTAGAAGCCACATACATGATTGGGAGCTCCTAGAAGTCCCTCCCAAATGGTTGCTAAGAAACTAACTTTTTTTCTTTCTTTGTCCTCTTCTTTTTATTTTTATTTTTTTATTTTTTGGTTTTTCAAGATGGTGTCTTTGTGTAACCTTGGCTATATTGGAACTCTCTGTGTAGACCAAGTTGGCCTTGAACTCAGAGACCCACTTGCCTCCTCCCCAGTGCTACAATTAAAGCTGTGAGCCATCACTTGTGGCTCCCTTCTCCTTCTCCTCCTCTTCCTCCTTCCCCTCCTCCTCCTCTTCCTCCTCTTCTTCCTCCTCCTCTTCCTCCTTCTTCTTTCTTCTTTTGAGACAGGGTCTCACTGTGTGGCCTTGGCGGCCCTAGAATTCACTATGTAGACCAGGCTGGTTTCAAACTCTCTAAGACCCACATTCCTCTGCCAAGCTCTGAGTTCAAAGGTATATAGGAGCACACCAGACATGGTCTCCTTGATCAATGAAAGGGTAGGGTGGAGCTAGAGGTGCCTGGGACAGAATTACAATCCGATTAGATAAAAGCAGAGTCACAAGCGTCTCACAGGGGTGTTAAAACCTATATTTTGCACTATAAATAGAAATTTCCTGTGAGATTTCTAGAAAACAGGCCCGCAGCTGGCAAAAAGGAGAAAGACCATGTATATACCCACCTAGGCCTGAGCATGACTCATTGCTAGCTCAGCAGTTTTATTTAAACCATCTTTGTATGAAAGGAGTCTTGTCCCTGTGTAGGCAACCTTCCTACAAATGCCGTCAGTTGTGTTGAAATTCTTAAGGTTGTTTGTTTTAACATTTATGTGTTTTAGGAGGAGACACACATACACACACACACACACATCAAGGCATACATGTGGAGGCTACAAGAAGACAACTTTTAGGAATTGATTCTCTCCTTCTATCAAGTGGATTCTAAACTTTTTTTTTCTCTCTCTTTTTTTTTTTTTTTTTTTTTTGGTTACCAAGTGGATTCTAGAGACCAAACTCAGATCATCAGGCTTGGCAGCAAGCACCTGACCTGCTGAGCCAACTCATCAGCCCTGTGCTCGAATTGAAAGGTTTTGATCAGATTCTGGGGCTAGCACCTCCCTTCCCTTCCCATGGCCCCTTAATTTCTCTGTTTATCCTAAGCAATGAGATTATCAGTCACAGCTGGGACCTTGTCTATGATGCTGTAGGCATTTAAAGGACTATCCAGCCTTCAGGAGGCAAAGGCAAAGAGATCGCTGTGAGATAAGGCCAGCTTGAGCTATATAATGAGGGCCAGGCCAGCCAGGGCTACACAAGACTCTGTCTCAAAGAGAGAAAGAGAGAGGTGAGGAGGGAGAGATTAGGAGCTCAGAAGGGAAGGAGATTGTGGTGTGTACGGTCAGGGAGGACAGTTGGGGGACAGTTGCTAATAATACAGTTAGCAAATATGTTAAAGTGTTTGGCCAGATGCTGTGGCTATTGCCAACTTCAGGTTCCCCTTGAAGAAACGGTACAGGACAGTGCCACAATTAGTCCCTAAATGGGACAGAACCCAGGATAGATAACTTGTATACAGCCAATAAGAAGGGAGTACGGCTAACAGTTAGCCTCTGCCTTTAAGACCAGTTTTCCCAATCAAGAGAGAAGCTGCAAGGAGCCAGGCTGTGGCTGTACTCAGGGTACTGGGTCTCAGTGGAGGTGTTTCTGTACTCTGGGTGACTAGTCCAGTTGGAGTCCCAGGACCACTTCATAGCCAGCCAGGACCTCAGGAGGCAGGACTCCTTCCAGACCCGACACACCTGGAGACACCGCCCATTCCCTGTCATCTGTGCATACTCAATAGGTCTGGGCTTCTTCCCCATCTTGGGAGTCCCAGGAAGGAGACAGGCTCTTTTGGTCCACATAACTTTCCTCCAGCAACAGAAAATAGGATCCTCCTCTTTCTGCCTCTTTGCCTAGGTCCGACGTCTTCATCCCTTTTGAGTTCTAACAGCAGAAGGCTGACAGTCACTACCTGTCACGGCATGAGAAGGCCAGGCAGGAGTGTGTTTGAACCCCGATCCTTATAAACACCTCTTCAGTGTCTACATTCTATACTCCCTCCTCCAATAGAGGTCCTGAGACTCAAGTTCCTCACACACAAAAAAGTAAGTTCGGTAATGCTCAAATGTCCCATGTCACCTCAGCTTTGCTGTTGAATCCACTGTTTAAACACTAGTCTAGATAGTGCTCTATCTAACACCTGTGACCAGCTGGGTTTGGTTGTTTTGCTTTGTTTTTGAGACAGGGTTTCTCTATGCAGCCTTGTCTGTCCTGGAACTTGCTCTGTAGACCAGACTGGCCTTGAACTCAGAGATACGCCTGCCTCTAGCTCGTGAGTGCTGGGATTAAAGGTGTGTGCCACCACTTCCTCAATGCACAGCTGATTTTAAATGAAGAAGATAGTTCTGGATGAGGACGGTGGGCCTCCATCCTTGAGATGAAGAATTTTGGAGCAAACAAGATTTCCTGGAGTAAGCCTTGTATCACAAACTATGAGACAGAAGTCTGGCCAGAGCGTCCAGTCCACCCACGTGTCCACCCACGATTCTATTTGTCAATCTCTGAAATCCCTGAGTCAGTTTCTCCCTTTACCTCCATCCTACCAGTTCTGTTTCTCAGGAAAATCGTCATCAATACTGTCTTTACATGAGACTGACGTGAGAGCTCAGGGGTGTAAGGCCTTTCAGGGCTCAAGTGTACCGAGAACCGCAGGCAGGAAGTGTCAGTTGTTGGGTACAGACAACAAAACAGAGGACTGAGAAATCCACTCTCTTTTTTTTTTCTTGATTTATTTTTATTTAATGTACACATTATTGTTTTTCCTGCATATATATCCATGTAAGGGCGTTGAATGCCCTAAAGCTGAAGTTACAGATGGTTGTGAGCTGCCATGTGGGTTCTGGGAATTGAACCTGGGTCCTTTGGAAGAGCAGTCAGTTCTCTTAACTGCTGAGCCATCTCTCGAGCCTAGGAAGTGGCTAAAGCTTCATCACTGCAGTCAGGATTCCAGCCAGACTGCACTCTCTACCTTGCCACCCACCCCCTCACAAGCTCACAAGGGGTTTGCTGTGGGCTCTCTCTTTCCAGGACTTCCTGTTGGGTTCAATGAAAGCCCTCAAACACTGGTGGGGGAAGTAAGGCCAGAAACCCTAGTACCCCTCCTGGTACTGAGCTAACAGATTCTTGGGCAAGATCAGCAGGGGGTCGTGGTATACCAACACTTAATTGCTCCAGAATTATTTTGTGGCTTTGAGGTTTAGATCAGAATCAACAAAGGAGTGGCAGCCGGAAAGCTTGCCCAGGTCTGCAGTGCTAGGAAGCTAAGGTCTTTGAAACAAAGACCTGGGGTCTGCATCGTAGAAGCTGTTGGGGTGTACACAGGGTGAGGGCAGTGGAGAAGCTGGAAGGCCCTAGTTCTTCAAGCCCCTCAGAGGTCCTGACTGTGGTTTTCCTAGAGGTGCTCCTGAGGGGTTGGGGGGGAGAGGCACTTCTTCACAGAGTTCTAGCTTTGTTCCTTATCCTCAGTTCTTTCCCCAGCTCCTCCTTGGCACTTAGATTGGAACAATTTCAGGCACTAACGGATCATGGAGTTTGGGCACATCACAAAAAACAGATGGCTACAAGTAGCTCTGGGACAGATAGAGGGCGGGCTCAGTGGGTAAAGGCCAATGAAAGCCCAATGACCTGATCCTCAGAGCCCACTTGAAGGGGAAGAGAGAACTCCCCAAAGCTGTTTTCTGACTGTCACGCATGTAGTACCTAAACTCCTATACCATGCACACACAATAACATCTAAAAACTCTCCAAAAACTAATGAGTGAGACCCTATGGCCATAGATTATCAAGACAAAACCCACTACTGTTAATACTTGGATGACAATATTTTTTGACACAGGATTTCTAGTCAAGGCTGGCCTCCAGTTCCCTAGGTAGGGGAAGATGACCTTGCTCTCCTGATCTTCCCGCCTCTACCTAAAAACAGATTTATGCAGTACTAGGATTGAACTCAGGGCTTATACATGACAATCAAGCTTTCTATCAAGTGATCCACATTCCCAGGGGGATGATAAATGCTTTAACCAATTAATTATCCATTTATTTATTGAACCTTCTGTGTAAGTATGAAAGAGTGTATGCAGGCATACACACCTCACCTCATGTGTGTCTGGAACCCTCAGGGGCTGGAAGGTGTCAGATGCTCTGGAATTGGGGTTACAGGTGTTTGTAAGCTGTCTTGTGGGTTCTGGGAGCCAAACCCAGGTCCTCTACAAGAGCAGAAGGCATTCTTAAACTATTAAGCCATCTTAAGATGGTAAATTCTTGTTGTAAAGGCACCCTGAGGTGGTTTGCAGTGATAATCTGTCTGGAAATGAATTGTCAAGAAAATAACCCTACTGGCTAGGAACTGAGCTATGGCCAGGCTCCACAGGATGAGTCTTCTCGTGGAACCTATCTCCACAGGACCTGCTGAAAACTGTGGGGTGGGAAGCCCAGTCTCCCAGTCTCGTCATTCTATTCCTGTGGATTCTCATCAGAGCCATGGTGGGAAGCACCATGACACAGCTTCTGGGGACAGGATGAGGGAGGAAAAGGATGAGGCGGCCTGAGGTCAACTCAGGAGTCAGGCTATTCAAAAAAGAGAAGATGGCGGGAGGAAAGGGAGTTAGGAAGGTGGAGCTAGTGGGATGGGCTGATAGTGGGTCAGGCTGAGGCCCATTCAGCTTCTAGCCTGCCACAGCAGTGACTCTGTCACCCAGCACAAACAGCAGAGGTTCAGTTGCAGGGTCCAGTCAAGAGACATGGGCCTTGTTCTGTAGGATGGGAAGACAACTCTGTCGCCTTGGGATTCAACCTAAGGCAAAGCAAGCCTTGGGGCTCCACAGAGTGACTATGTTAGACCCAGTCTTGGGGGGACCTGCTGGTGGGAGGGGACTGCCACACATTTACTCAACCTCCTAAGTCCATCCGGCTTGGTGCCCTGGCTTGGTTGTGACATTAGCTCAGTGCTTCCCCCCAGCTAACGGCCACAAGCCCACTGAGGCCCAGGTTCCTCTTTGGTTAACCTCCCACACAGCAGTCTGTTGAGCCATGCTTTCATTACCCTGACCTGGTGTACAACAAACTGGTGCCCCCACCCCCACCCCAGGATGCTCAACAAGTGAGTGCTTGTTGAATGACTAAATGAATGCAGTACATAAATAGATGAGGGTCATATGTGGATGTTCCTGGGCCCCAGAGTCCTTGGGTACATTGTGTCAGTGAAGAAGTCAGTGGGGAAAGCTAGAAGCTGATGTCTGGTCAGCAAGGAGTCTGAAGAGAGGCTGAAGAACAGAAGTGAGATCATTTACCAGGTACCTAGTTGCTTAGACACCCTCAAGAGTCTGCCCTGGAAGGTTCTGTAAGTGACCAGGTCTGGATGCTCTGCCACCACATGCAGCCCAGGCATGTGAGGTCATCCAAGTTTTCCAGTGTGTCCACAGCAGCAGCAGCAGCAGTGACAGTGGCACCTTTGCTACACTTGACCATGGGTCAGGCCTGCTCTCACTCTCAGCTGTTCAGCAAACTGTGGATATGAAATCAATAGAAACCTCTCAGAATTGACTTAGGGTAGAGGTTTGGAGACTGACTACAGCACACGTGGCCGATCTTCACCTCAAACCCCAGTGTCCCTGTAAGCCCCTTCTCCCATACTCTTCTCAGGCCTGTCCACTAGAACGCATGGCTACGCAGAGTGACCATGGAACAACAGAGGCATTGTTCAGAGGGCAACTGAGTGGTCACTCAGCACCAAGTGCAGTATGAGAGCCAGAGGCCACAGATCCAACACCCTGCACTGGCATTTTCCTCTCTGACTACATGGCCTCTGGGTGATCTTGAATGTTCTATGGCCAGGTAAGTTGATGTGTTATATAAGTCCCTTCGTATTGGGTAACTATTTCAAAAAGTTTTCCCACAGTCTGCCTGTGTTTTACCAGGCAGAAAATTCTGGCCAAGTCCAAAGTGACAGTTCAGGTTTGAAAGATCTTATGATCAGTTTTCCTGTTAGGATAACCTGCTGATTACACTCACAGGCACTGTCCTGGGTAGCTCTTGAACAGTGCCCAGTCTCTGGCCACAAGTACTCAGAGACACAAACACCTATCACTAATGTCCATGCTTCCAAGCCCCTGCTTACAGGGAGAACACCACAAATACCAGCTGTCTGAAGTAGCCGCAATGTCACATTGTTAAAAATGACAGTATAGCTAATGTGAGCCCCAGGATGGATAGCCATAGAGTGCCATGGTTGGTGTGTCCGACTCACTTTGGCTGAGATGAACAGGATCACAATCTTATACAGTTTCACCTCTACCATGTTGATCCCCAAAGACTGCTGGGATATGTTGTCAACTGAATTCCCAATGAATTCAGGGGAATCATGAGACCTACCTGTCACTCCGTTACCTCTTCAGGAGCTCCCTGCTCAGAGCTGTCCTGATGGGCCTCAATGTTCCCGAAAAAGTCTAAACTGTCCAGAATGTAGACTCTGGGATAGTATGCTCAAACTGAATGACCATAACAACCCTTTCTTTCTAGGTTTCAATTTCTGCCGATGGGAATGAGGGGAGGTTCTAGTCTCTTCTAGCTCCTGTGATAAGGACACTTCCAGTTCTTTGGCTCCTCTGGCATTTCCCAAGTGTCTACTCCAATCACACTGCCCAGAGCCTGTTGCTAAAGATCCCTGCAAGGTATTCTTGGAAGCAAGGAGAAGCCAGCCATTCCTGAGGCCTTGAGATGCTCTCTGAGGCAAGTCTGGTGTGCAGTTTTCTACAGAGCTGGAAGAATGAGCTTGCTGAGATAGTCTCCTGGTACCCATCTAAAGCCTCTGTAAATAGTGTTGTCTGTGCTCAGAGGATTGGTCTCAGAGAACAAAGAAAAAAAAAAAACCTTCAAGAGAAACTGTCTTGAGATCAGGCAATGAACTCAGCCAGGGTGGGCACTTAGCACCCACAGTTGGTCACTGTTCTGGGAAGGCCACGGTAGTTGATCTCACTGCAGTTTCTCCTGTTCCTGGATCTTTCCAGATGCTCAGCCTCCACAGGCAGACTAGAGAGTCGGCGCACAAGGCTCTGAAGCCAAGTTCCCTTGCCCCTGAGCCTGGGGAAAGGTCAATTGATATGTACCTAACCCAAGTCCTATCAGGGCCACCATGGGACAAATGAGGCTTTTTTTTTCAGAGAGTAATTGAGTGTCCACTGAGTGCCAGGTACACTGTAGGAGGCAGAGAACACAAACAACATTCTAAACTAATCTCTTTCCACGTGACCAAGATGTTTATTGGGTTTTCGAGCATTCTGTGGTCTGGCAAGCTGGCCCATTATATAATTCACAAGTGCTGAAGAAAGGTGAGCTGGTTTCATTTCTGTGGGTTTTGGCAGAAGTTGTGAGCAAGCTGAGTGCGTTGGGGATGTGGGTGGGGGAGTCAATCAAGTGCACCTTGTTTCTCACACAGCTGAGCACAGGACTGTCCTCAGAGCCTCTGGTGTGGTCTAGTGGAGTCAAAGGTCTCAAGAAGTACTTAAAGACTGGGGACCTAGCTCAATGGTAGAACACTTGTCAGTGTACTTAACAACCTGGTCCCTAGTGCTTCAAAACAGAAAACACAAGGCCTTAGAAACTCCCAGCACAATGAGCTTCCCCCAGCACCCCTAACTCCCCCAGGGCTCACTCTCAGACACATCTCTATGTGATCCCAGGGTTCTTGACTCAGCCGAAACTTCTCTCCCCACCGGATATGAGATGCCAGGAATCTGTGCGATCGTGGGGTATCTCAGCAGGATCAGAGAGCCCAGTCGAAAGCTCAAACTAGGCACACACAGTCCTTCCACAGCTTGCAGAAGAAATCCCTACCTGGGGCCCCTGCCACCGATGCCTTTCTGTCTTCGAGTTCCTTCCAGCCTGGTGCACCAACCTCTTGGCTTTCTCTCCCCTTATCCATCTGCCCTAGTGCCCACTTTTTTATGACCTGTAGGGACTCAGTCCCTCCTCACCTTGCTTTCAAGTTCCCTCTACACACCTGAACTTTCTGATCTCTTTAACCTCTGTCACTCCAGGAGACTGATTAAGGCTTTTTGATGGCTCTACCCCATAGTGTCCAGTTCAGGGGTGAGGGTAGGGAGCTGCTACCAATTGAGGGGTGCCTGGAGCAGCCTGAAGGGTTCCTGGAGCTCTGACCTCCAGGCCAGCCAGGCTGGAGAAGGTAGGACTACCCCATAGGAGGGAGCAGCGAGGAAGGGTTGGGGGGCTTTCTGAGTCCACGACAGGCCTGGAGTCTTTGGACAGTCTAAGGAGGGAAACAAATGTCTAGACTTGGCCAGAGGGAGTGGCCCTGTGGCCTTATCAGTGCTAACCTGTGTCCTAATCCCTGGAGCATGACTTGTTCCTGCCAATGCACACAGGTCAAGGCAGAACAAGTGAACTCAGCTCACCCAGTTCTCCACCAGGAACTAGATGAACTCACAGGCTGTCCTGTGGCAGAAGCCAGAAGAAGGTTCTGAGTGGGATAGGAACCAGAGAGACACAAGCCTGTCCATGTCAACCCACCTGATCTGACCCAAGAGGACTCTCACAGGTAACTGTGGGGAAAAGGATTTAGCTGAGCCAGTCTGATTCTAGAAGTCTGAGAGTTACAAGGAAGGTTAGCAAGGGGCAGATTATTCCATCTTTGCCTGGAGGTGGTTGTCTATAATCTCCACTGAGGTTCCCTGATCCCTGACTCCACAAGTGGCTCTGCCAGTTGGACTGCATCCTCCCTCCACAACACATGTCTCCTCCATCAAGACAAAGCTGTGGTTTTGGGCAACCTTGGAAGTACAAAGCTCCTGGGTGTCTGCTCATGATGTCAGTGGTGGCCTTGTTTAACATTCCTTAGAAAATTTCAGAGGAGCAAAGCTTGGTGGCCCTTTCAGCTAAGGAAGTTGATCTTTTGCCCTGGGCCTGCCCATAAACTGAGGTCCTCCAGTCACTTGATCCAGACCTCTTGGGTGTAACACTGTGAGTAGTGCTCTGCTTCCTGTGCATACGTCACTGTCCAGGCACGCACACAGCTGCTCGTGTGAATATGTAGATACATATGCACGGAAACTTTGTCAGCCTGAGCTTTCTCGGCTTCCCCTATCCGCTTTTTTTGTTTGTTTGTTTAAGGCATCACTTGTTGGGGACTGGAGAGATGGCTCAGTGGTTAAGAGCACTCACTGGCTGCTCTTCCAGAGGACCTGGGTTCAATTCCCAGCACCCAAATGGCAGCTCACAACTCTGTGTTTCCAAGATCTGACACCATCGCAACAGACAAACATGCAGGCAAAACACCAATGTACATAAAATGAGAATAAATAAATCATCAAAAAAATGTTAAAAAAAAAAAGGTAAGTATGTACCAGGCATTACAGCAGTCCTATGTCCCAGGGTTGTAGTCCCCTAAAAAGATATACCCATCTGCATCCGATGGTGTCCGTGAATCTGATCTTATTTTGAAATAGGAACTTTGCAAATGTCAGGTATATCAGGTTAAATAAATTCATCCTAGATGAGACTGGGCTCATAAGAAGGATATCTGGACACTGAAGGTAAGATGGCCATACAAAAAGGGAGGTGGAGCATAGAAAAATACTGCTTGGAAAGGCAACATCTGGATGGAGGTGGGAAGGTGCCCCTCCTTGGCATGCCCAGCATACCCTACTGCCTGTGAACAGGAGACTGATGCCCCCTGCACAACATTCAAAGCCCCCCTGGCTACTGTCCAGACTTCTGGGTGCCACAGGGTTGAGAGAGAGAGGAAGCCCAGGGTCTAGACTCAGTACCTTCTCAATAGGAGTCCTGACCCTCTCACCCTGCATACACTACACTCTGACCCCAGGTTTCATTCTGGCCTGAGGACAGGAGCTGCTGTCAGCTCCCAAAGCAGGGCCAGGATGATCTGGTCACATTTGTAGAAGCTTGGCATGATTTGGCAGACTCTGAGCCAGGGAGGGTGGAGAAGAAAGGGCAAGGCCACAGCCTGCTTGCTGTTGTACCGATCTTTCTGTGAACTCACAGAGGCTGTCAAAGAGAGGTTTCTGTCCTTGTGCCCATGAGCATGACAGGGCAACAGCACAATCACTAACATGGACATACGGTATCTGGTATAATGGTTTACACTGACACTCCATCTGGTTCCTTCTTTCGTATCATTTTTGTCTAGACAAACCTTACTTCCAACTACCCTGACTGGAGATCTTATGCCTGAGGCCTTTCCTCATCCTAAGATCCCTGAGGCCATGTGTGGGACAGAAGGGAAATGCCAGGCCCAACTGTGCCTGTTGGGAATGAGTGAACAAGTGGACTGGCTCACTCTTCAGAGACAGCCTTGGGCACTAATCCAGAGGTCCTCAATCTCCCTAATGCTTCGACCTCATGTCGTTGCTACCTCATAACTGTAATTTTGCTACTGTTATGAATCATAATATAAATATCTTTGGAGATAGAGGATCGCCAAAGGCGTCATGATCCATGGGATAAGAATTGCTGCTAATCCTTTCTCCGGGTACACCAGAAAAGCCCAGATGAAAATGTTAAAATATGCCAGGCGGTGGTGGCGCACGCCTTTAATCCCAGCACTCAGGAGGCAGAGGCAGGCGGATTTCTGAGTTCGAGGCCAGCCTGGTCTACAGAGTGAGTTCCAGGACAGCCAGGGCTACACAGAGGAAACCCTGTCTCGAAAAAAACAAAAAACAAAAAAAAAAAAGAAAATGTTAAAATACTCAGGCAGGGGCATATACACAGTCTCACATAGGTGTACACACACACACACACACACACACACACACACACACACGCGCACACACATGCACATACAGATACACAGCCATAGATACAGAGGGCACCCATTTCCAGAATACTTGTTACTATGTGCACACAGAGATGCAAACACACATTGTGAGTGGTGACACGTGCACACATAATTGCCCATACACTTCCACTCATTGTATATGATGAAAAGAGGACAGAAATGAGTCTTTCCTCCAGGAATTCAGATCCTCAGCTAGAACAAGCTGGGGCCCCAGGGGAGATGAAACTGGCCTGAGGAAGTTCATGAGCAGAGATTAGGCAACTGGAAAGGATGGAGACATGTAAGACCAAGTTCAGAGTAGAGGTCGGGATCCCCCCATTCCTCAGAGTATTTGTTAGCAAAGGGACTACATAGAGCAGGGATAAAGGTGAGAGAGTGACCCGTGAAGTCATCCTGGGTGGAACATGCAGCGAGAGTAGAGAGGTAGGAGGGACTGAACAGGTGGCTGATGGGGAATCTGGCCTTATCCTGAGGCACCACAGATGAACTTCCATTGAGGGGCCACACAGTGAGCCCCAGGGAGGCTGACAAGGGCTCCCCCTCCAGGACCCAAGAACCAGCTGCTTTCTCTCCAGGGCTCAGTCTTTGCCTTCTACAGCCTGGAGGTTGTGTGACTCGTGGTTGGGCCTGGTTGGGGTATACAAATGACCCTTTGTAGAGAAGGCTTTGCCACCTGGGTGAGCCTCTTGCTTCTTAGAGCTGTGCTGAGAGGTAACAGTCCCTGAGGGGTGAATTTACTCTCTAGGGGGAGTATGTTCTTGCTTGCCTCTGTGACTCCTTTATCTTTACCACTCTGATGCTTCTGTTCCCAGAAGCCTCAGCTCTGCCACTGGAGTGCCTCCCTGCCCCCATGCTGGGTTGAACCCCAGTGAGAACACTCACCAAGCTCAGCCTGTTTGGTGGCCCCTTTCCTGCCTGCCTTCCTTCGCAGTGTTAGTCAGCCAGCCCGCCCTGCTGAGCCAGGTACAGGGACTGGGATGCAGTGCCACTCCCTAACTGTGTGGCTCCTGTAACACAGCAGTGTTTCAAAAACACTGTGTTTTTGGAACACCGTGGAATTGAACTGTTTGCTCCTGAGTGTATAAGAAACCCCTCCCTGAGCCCAGTTTTCACTGGGGATGGTGGAAAGGAGCTCCAGCTATCTGTGGATTCCAGGGGTTGATTTGTAAAACAAAACAAGTCTGGTTGGCCTTTTTCTCCACCATGTCCAGGTCAGGGGCCCAAAATATCCTTCAGCCACCACAAGGTCACAGTAAGACTCTACTGCCCCAGGGAGCTCCCAGTTCTAGAGATGGAAGATAAAGCCTTACCATCTAAGCTGGGAGGAGGCTGGAGGAGGCTGAAGCTTCAAGGTGCAGTTCGGAGTCATAGGAACCATCTCCCAGGATGCAATGTGCAAGCTGAGGCCTGGAGGACTGTGGTCTTACAAAGCAGTATGGAGCGAGCAGCGCTGGCAGAGAGAAGAGTCAGCGTGGCGAGGTCAGACACGCCTCCACCACATCCATCCACTGAGACCAGAAAAATCTCCTATGTATCTGGCAGGCAGGCAGGCCTGGGGTAAACCTTTCCTGCAGCTGCTCACTGGAGTAGGCAGGCCAGGTCGGGGCCAGTAGAGGGAAGGGAGGGAGGACGGACATGGACCTGATTCTTCTAAGACTCAGAACCTTCCAAGGCTCATACTCTGACCATAGGACATGATGTGTTTTATAAAACGACGATGTGGCAGAAGGGATCACCCGGGAAGGTCCAAGCCAAAGCATTCCCTCTGAGAAATCAAGTCATTCATGAGACAGACCTAATATAAGGAAGGTTTATTGGTGAGAAGGGAAAGGGGGAGGACAGAGAGAAAGAATGGGAGAAAGAAAGAGAGAGGAAGAGGAGGAGAAGGCCAGGGATATGAGGGAAGGAGAAAGGGAGAGAGGGAAAAGGAATAGATGGAGAAAGAGGAAAGATGGAAAGTTCTTTTATACATGAGCCAGGCTCATACTTGACTGTTGCTAGGCAACTGTTGGGTGGGGCTTAGATGAAATGCTAACAGGAGCACCATGAGAAGCTGCATGTCTTTATTTCATAGATGGAGAAAGTGATGTGATCACAGGGCAGATGAGGTCACTGCTGGGATCACAGGGCTGATGAGGTCACTGCTGGGATCACAGGGCAGATGAGGTCACTGCTGGGATCACAGGGCAGGATGAGGTCACTGCTGGGATCACAGAGTGGGATGAGAGCACTGCTGGGATCATAGAGGAGGATGAGGTCACTGCTGGGACTCGTCTTGTGTCCTGGTCAGAGTTCCACAGCCAGGTTAGGGTCCCTGTGCTTTGAGGGAGCAAGACGGGGGCAGTGCCCTTTCCAGCAAAGCCGAGGACTGCATCACTATCACATGGGGACCTTTGCAAACTCAAGCTTCTGCCCTTTCTCAACAGAAGCCAACTCTGGCAAGCCTGAGAATTGACATTTATAGCAAGACCTCTAAGGATTCTTTAACCCTGTACCCTTACATCCCCTGGAGCCTGGCTGGGGAGACTCACCCTATTTAGTGGTCAGCTGAGTAATCAGGCATGACAAGGTGGTACACATCTGTAATCTGAACACACAGGATGTGGAGGCATGAGAATCTTGAGTTTGAGGTCAGCCTGGATATATCATGAATTCAAGGCTAGCCTGAGTTCCACAGAGATCTTCTCTCCATGCAAAATCAGGGACTAAGTCGGGTGTGGTGGGGCATGTCTATAAACCCAGCATTGGGAAGGCTGAGACAGGTAGATCTCCAGGCCAGCCTAGTCTACAGAGTGAATCCCAGGACAGCTAGGGCTACACAGAGAAACCATGTCCCAGAAAACTAAAAAATCAAAACCCAACAACAAACCCAAGGGCTGCAGGTGAGACAGCTCAGCAGGCAAAGGTCCCGTCAACCGATGATGCAAGTCTGATGTTCTACGTCTGATCCCAGGAATTCATGTAGAGGTAGAAAGAACACATTCCAAAGAGTTGTCCTCTGACCTCCACAGGTATGCTGGGGCAAAACACCACATTAAAAAGGGCCAAGGATGTATCTCAGCACTAGAGAGCCTGCTTAACACAAGCAAGGTTTGAATTCTCTCCCCTGAAAATAAAAATAGTCTTAAAATACATGACCAGGGAATGAAGCCATAACTAAGTGGTTAAGAGCATGGCTGCTCTTCCAGAAGACGCCAGTTCAGTTCCCAGCACTCACATGGAAGTTCACAACTGTCTGTAACTGCAGTTTCAGGGATCCAACACCCACTTCTGCCCTTCATAGGCACAAGGCACACATGTAGTAAACCAACATGCGTATAGGCAAAACACCCATACACATAAAATAAATAATTTAAAAATATGACCATCTGAAGCCAGGTGGTAGTTTTGCAGACCTTTAATCCCAGCATTCCATAGGCAGAGTCAGGCAGATCTCTGAATTAGAGGCTAGCCTGGTTTACAGAGCAAGTTCCAGGATAGCCAGGGCCACACAGAGAAACCTTGTCTCAAAAAAAAATGTGTGTGTGTGTGTATACACATATGACTATCTGAGTGACAGGTGACAATGACCCTTCACAGGACAACTTGAGGCTTTCTGGTATGAGACTGGCTGCTGTGGGACAGTTT
Organism: Rhabdomys pumilio; assembly: GCA_030674055.1. Classification (NCBI taxonomy): domain Eukaryota; kingdom Metazoa; phylum Chordata; class Mammalia; order Rodentia; family Muridae; genus Rhabdomys; species Rhabdomys pumilio. The sequence continues at coordinate 3,736,849 of JANHMN010000020.1, read as the reverse complement.
TAGCTCCATCTCTTTTATGTGTGTGTGTGTGTGGAGGGGGCAAGCATGTCTCGAGACCCTACCATGTCAGTATTACAGCATCCCAAACTGGTACAGACTTCTTAGTCATTCTCCCCGAACACACTAGGGTTAAGAGGCCAGGTCTGTAGACAGATGAGTTCTAATCTTAGCACCTCTTTACCAACTCTGTGCCTCAGTTTTTCCATCAATAAAATGGGCTTAGCTTCGCACTGCTCCTGGTGTCGTGGGTGGTTGACTTCATTTGCATTCATTATCTATTCACTCAGTAGGTGAGAGTTATTCTTTTCTGATGATCTGGCTTCAGGCTACTTCTCCAAGTCCCACTATGCTCTGACCTCTTTGGATATCAATGTTCAATGTCCTCAGGTCCTCTGGAAACAGCTGGAGAAACCCTGTCATGGGGCATAAAGAGCTATGGCCAATGCTATTCTGCCTTGCTCCAGGTATCTACGTTGGTCTAATGTCCCTGACCCCTTTCCTTCACCTGGATAATGGGGCATAGGCCAAATGACTTCCACAGGTACTGCAGACTGGCCCCCACACCCCTTCATGATCTTACCAGAAGACTCAAGTCTAAGTAGTCAATGACTTTTCTGAATCCACAGAGCCAAGCCACATGCTGGAGCTGTGCTGGCCAACACAGTTGCCACTGGCTATACGCAGATAATTACACTGAAATGGTCTGAGGTACAGTAAGATGAGGAATTCAGTTCTCCAGCCACTCTGGGTACTCCGCACTTGCACTTGACCCGTGTGTACCACGTTGGACAGAGCACCTGGACATCTGTACTGCCCTGGAAAAGCCTTTTGGTCATCACTGGTTTAGAGCAGGTTTCTCAGTCTTGGCTGCCCACTGGACTCACCTGGAGAACTTTAGAAACACTGATGGTGGACCCGGCATGATGGTGCACACTTTCGGTCCTAACACTCACGGGGCAAGAAGATCCATGAGTTCAATGCTAGCCAGGTCTACAGAACGACTTCCAGGCTGGCCAGGGATTAATAGTGAGACCATGGCACAAGCAGAATCAGCAGTGTCAGGCTGCATATGTAGCTTGTTAGGTAGAGTGTATGCCTCACACGTGCAAGGCCTTGTGTTTGAGTCTGGTGCTGTAGACGTGCCCCTAATCCCCACCCCACCCCAGGTCCTGACATAGTGAGTTTGTGTTGACCACATAAACTGGGCCTGGTGGCACATGCCTGTTGATCCCAGCATTTAGGAAGCAGAGGCAGGAGGATCTACATGCTGAATGTGATGTCAGCAGCCAAGTGTACAGGGAGACGTTTAAAACAACAGCAAAATAGCAAAAACTAAAAACCACTGATGTTGCTGCTTGCCCGTGCCGAGGATCTACACAGTAGCCAGGCTGACCACTGCTGCTCTAAAGCTGTGGCCACTTTATTTATTGGGAAAGATCTACGCTTTGAACTCAGGCCATGTGTACTTAAACTTCATTCTCAGCCCGTTCTTGCAGGGCTCACAGCAGAGAATACTGCTGAAGAATTTGCTTTATCACAGCTGGGATTCCCTGGCTCCTCCCTTGGCTCTGGACACTGTGAAAATGGTCTGGGACTTTTTGGGGAGAGGAGAGAAAGGTCATAGGTCAGGCTTAGGGGATGTGACTAGAAGATCTAGAACACAGAGGCAACCCCATAGGACTCGAGCAGACGGCGCAGTGCGGTTAACAGTCAGCTAGGAGCCACACACTTCTAAAGTTGACTGAAGGGTTCAAAGTCAACATTATTTCTTATTCCCAGGAAGCACAGGACAGTTCCAGGCATGTCTTCGACCTGCAATGTGGGAAGAGAGGCCAAAGCTAGATGCTCATCTAGAGGGATCCCCCTTTAATGTCCCTACTGGTAAGGGATTTTTTTTTTTTTTAAACCAAAGCTGCTGCTGGACTGAGGAGCCTGGGTAAGCAAGACTGTAGACCTATAACCCCGCTGGCTCTCTTCTCTCTCTAGGATCTGGCTTACTTTTAGAGAAAGCTGACTCAGGGGGTCATGCCAGCTCTGCCAAGAGTACCACTGGGGCCAGAACTGCTGTGGGATTCCTTAGGGAGGGAATGTTGCAGAATCACTCTCGCAGTAGGTGGATCCGAGCCAGAGTCCCGTCAGAGGGGAATGGGGAGCTCTTCTGTTTCACTGCAGCACTCGCAGGTGGGTTTACTGGAGAGGATTCCAAGGATCTAGTCTGCAAGTCTGCATCCCGTTGGTCCGTGTCCTCACAATCTGGTTTATCCCTGATCTCATCTGCTTTGTCCTGATCCTCATGTTTCTGTTTAGTTCTCTGAAGAGACCTTTGTTGAGTGTTACCTACAGACAAACTGTCCTCCCTCAACCTGGTAAGGCAGCTCACACCTGTAATCACAGCACTTCAGACAGAGGCAAGAGAACAGGAGTTCAATTGGAGGCTAGCCTGAGCTACATAAGATTTTGATCTCTGTCTGAAAACAAAACAAAACAAAACAAAACAAAACAAAA
>JANHMN010000020.1:3712406-3729344 GCA_030674055.1 Rhabdomys pumilio | reverse complement strand
AGGATGGATGCATCCCCAGACCAGCCCAACCCTGGGGACAAGCCCTGAGCTGCCTTGGCACAGAATTTCAAACAGAACAAGACTGCCTGACAGTGTTGATGGGTTTTACAGGCTGGGATGGACTGGGCTAGGCTAAGGAGAGGGGTGCCTGCCTTTTCCTATCTCTGTCTTCATCCTGTCCTGGACAGCCTGAGAACTGGGGGTGTGGAAGGATGACGGGAAGAGAGATTCACGCAGATGGACAAGCCTGTGGCCTCAGGCTGAGACCGAGACTTCCCTGGAACTGAGGCCTGAACAAGCAGGGTGGTGCTTTAACATTAAGGTCCCTCCCACAGGGAAGCTCCTCAGACATTGACCTCTGACACAACATGGATGCCCAAGTCAGAGCTGCAGTCTGATCTAAAGGAGCTGACAAGGGTAGGAGGGTGGCTCACTGAGGTGGGCTTCTCTTGTCTCTCTTCTCTGGCTGGTAGGGATAGAAGACTGGAATTGGAAATCTTGGAGGAGACCTGGAAACCAAGCAGCATCTTCCCGTGACTTGAACTTGGAGCATGACTGACATTTGAAAACTATTTTACTATTAGCCACATTTGCTCCCAGCCTCCTGGACGGATAATGGGTAACACATCCCTTCCTTTGAAGGGTCAAATCTGTGTGTTTAACATTCCTGGCTCCCTTAGTGCTTCTCTGTGAGCACGAAGACCTCCGTGCTTCCCACACCTTCTGGGGACTGAACTCAAGACTGAACTCAACTTGCAGCAAGCTCTTTTCCTGCTCAGCCATATTGCTAGCCTTTTCCTTTAAAAATACCTATCTACCTATCATCCATCCATCCATCCATCCATCCAACCATCCACAACATACCTAGTTTGTTTTATGCGTGTGTGTGTGTGTGTGTGTGTGTGTGTGTGTGTGTGTGTATGTGTATGCGTGGGTACCTGCCTCTGTGTGAAAATGGAAGTCAGGCCAGGTGGTGGTGGTGCATGCCTTTAATCCCAGCACTTGGGAGGCAGAGGCAGGCGGATTTCTGAGTTCAAGGCCAGCCTGGTCTACAGAGTGAGTTCCAGGACAGCCTGGGCTACACAGAAACCCTGTCTCGAAAAATCAAAAAAAAAAAAAAAAAAAGAAAATGGAAGTCAGAAAAGGTAGGGGGAAGCAATGAGTTCTGGCAAACAGTTACCTACCCTTTTTGACTCTTTGTTTTGAGACAGGGTCTTACTGAGTTTCCCAGACTGGCCTCTTACACTTACTCTGCAGCCCAGGCAGGCTAAGAACCTGTGACCACTCTGTCTCAGATTCTCCAGTAACTGTGACTACAGTGTTGAGCCACTGAGCCTGCTTAAATTTAGTCTTCTGAACTGAAGACTTTTCTAACCAAGGGTATTTAACAGGTAAAACAGATAAAACCCCACTACCAACCCCCACCCCCAAATATATGATGATGATGATGATGATGAGGAGGAGGAGGAGGAGGAGGAGGAGGAGACAGGGTTTCTTTGTGTACTAGTCTTAGCTGTCCTGGAACTCATGCTGTAGACCAGGCTAGCCTATGAACTCACAGAGATCTGCCTGCCTCTGGCTATAGTGTGCTCAGATTAAAGGCATTCACCACCAAACCCAGCTTAAATCTTAAATTTTGTACACAGACTTTTCTGCATTTATTTTTTTACCTCATCCCACAACCCCTCATCCCCTACCCCAATGCCTTGAATGTTTAGCTGACTATGGAGCAAGGTTGTGTCCTGCTCTAAGTTACTCTACATTGTGTGAGACAGTGGCTTATCAACTATGCCTTGCCCTAGGGGACTCCACAGTCCACAGCAGCAGCTGGCTTTGGATCGAAGGCAAACACAGAGGAAGAATGACTTTTTTGTGCATGTAGCTTATCACCAGCTGTCTAGGCACCAGTCGTAATATACAAAGTAATAAACACCTCATTCTGTCAAATGAAAAATCACCACCTACATCCTTCTTCTAGTAGAGAGGAAACATGTAGGCACACAGGTGTTTTAAAACCGTACCAGAAACTCCAGGCTTGAGGACTTTGTTGTTGTTTTGTGCTAGGGTCTTACTCTGCAACTTTGGCTGATCTGGAAATAGCTGGCCACAAATTCACAGAGACTCTCCTGCCTCTGCTTCCAAAGAGCTGATTGAAGGCATGTACCACCATGCCCAGCCCCTTGAGAACTTCTCAGAAGAGACTAGACCAATGAAGGATGCAATGACCTATCTGGGTCCCATGAAAAGAATACCTAACACCACAATGGTAACAGCCCCACCAACCTGTTTTCCAGTGACCAGTCGCCCAGTCACCAAGTGACTGTCAGGGAGCCAACAGAATTCACAGCCCTCAACACGCTGTAGTTCAGCACAGCTCCTTCTACTTGACTTGGTCCATTTGAATTTCTGTCTGTCCATCCATATCTGAGATGTCCTGTATCTCTGCAGCCCCTGTGCCTCTGAGGGTGGCCCTGAGAACCTCTGGCAGCTCTCAACTGTGTTCACTAATATCATGTGTAACAATGTACATAACTCCTTGAATCTATATCTGTTCCCCATCTCTCCTCCCAGCAAGGCTTCTTTGAACTCTGTAGCCTCTCATACCTCTTTGTAGTCATTTTGTAGCCTTCATAATAATATACTGTGTATGCATATATATATTTATATACACATATGTTTCCATGTGTATTATTATATAAAGGTAAGAGATCTGTAAGGAATATTAGTAATTAAGATTGTAATCATGAAATTAAGAGTTATAGCTCAGAGGGGACCTTGCTTCACCTAGCATGCATGAATCCCCACCACTGTGTAAACCAAACACGATGGTATAAACCTATATTTCCAGAATGGAAGCAGAATCATCTGAAGTTCAAAGCTTTCTTCAGCTAGTGTAGTGATCTGCAGGCCATCCTGGGCTACATGAAACCCTTCTTGTAACAGGTTCCCAGACCTTAGCACAACTGACTCCATGGTGGAAGTACCATTCAGGCTGTAAGACTCAGGACATAGATAGCACCACCTGCCAAAACTAAAACAAACACCTACTCCATCAAAGTCCAGGGATATGGGAAACGGTTTAAAAGTACTAACCTTGCCTTTGGGCTTCTGTGCTTCCTCTTCTGACTAACTGTTCTTGTTAACTTAAGTATGTCAACCCAGAACATGGTTTTTATGCTTAAAAGCTCACCCTGAGAAAGACTTGTGGCTACAGTGGAATCTCAGACAACACCCAGTGTAGCTGCTGGCTGGCTAGTAAAGACTTTCTATTGTCTTCTTACACCCATGTCTTAGCAGTCTTCTCTGGTGGCTACCCCACAACATTCTCAAAAAAAAAAAAAAAAAAAAAAAAAAAAAAGCAAGACAAAAGAAACAGATTAGGGTAAAAGAGTCTGTGGCTGGTTGCTGGAGAGAACACCAAAGGGCACCGCTGCTCTTACTGAGGACCCAGTTTCAGTTCCCAGCACCCACATGACAGCTCACAACTGTTTGTAACTACAGTTCCAGGGGATCTGATGCCTTCACAAGACAGCAGACATAAGTGTAGTACACATACATACAGGTAGGCAAAGCACTCTCATACATATGGATCTTAAAAAGTAAAACTAAAACTAAAAGACCCTGTGGCTGCCAGAGGAAGGAAAGCTAGGACTACATAGAGAGACCTTATCTCAAAACCAGAACATGAGCAGCAAACTGATACAGCTTGTGAATACATTGTTATTCGATACATTTTGACATTGTAGGAATAGACAAAGGTGACCATCATGTTTCCGGAGTGGGCTGATGATGACACTTACAGACAAGAGAAAAACTGAATACTGTTTCCGGGAAGACTGGGAATTCATCCTCTCAACAGTGCTGAATGATTCAGAGTATATCATGTATGTGAGTGACTATTTTTGTCTTGGGACTTTCACAATGCCTATGTTAAATTAAGCATTTCCAAGTAAAGGAACCAATTCTATGCCAACATACTTAAAATAGGATCAGATATATAGCCTGTATCTCTCATCAAAACATTAAAAAATTATTTTTAATGATGTGTGTGTGTGTGTGTGTGTGTGTGTGCCTCAGGAGACAGTCAGGAGGTGTTGAATTGCCTCAGAGCTGGAGTTACAGGCAGTTGTAAGCCATCTGACATGGGAGCTGGGAATAGAACTTGTGTCCTCTGGGAGAACCGTATACACACACCCTTAACCAACGAGCCATTCTTTTAAGGTCCAAATACAACCCCCACCCCCACCCCCATACACACACACCAGTTTCTGAGTTTACTGTCCCTGCAGATTTAGGGACACAGTTTCAAGCCTAGGCATGTAGTAAGAAACCTCAGGACACAGCCAGCTCCTAATTAGTGTTTGAGTATGGACGAGTTGGCCTGCCCAGGAGAGGTGATGGAAGGTTCTTGAATCTTACAAAACACCCAGTTCAGGTCAGATGCATATTAAGGTCACTCCAGGCCTTTGCTGCTTTCACTGCAGAAAGTGGGAAAGGACGGCCTCTGGTGGTCGGGCCCGAGAATTACTTTTTACTTTTTTTTTTTTTTTTTTTTTCTTGAAGCTAGGGTCAGGCTATGGAACCCAAGATTATCCTCAGACTACCCAGAGATGGGAGTACATCAACTTCTTCCAGGAAAAGACTTCTTAAGGCTAAAGACTTCTGAGCAAGACAGGCCGCAATCACATTCCTTCTTAGGACAAATGGGGAGGCAGGTCCTCAGAGCAGACGCTTTTTTCCTGAGGTCACCCAGTAGAATTAAGAACTGAACACAGGTCTCTCTACTCCATGGTTCTTACTTTAAGTGACTCCAGTTTTTTTTTTAAATAGACACTTAGGAGCATTCAAAGGAACGAACCATTCATTCTTGTGTCCCGAGGCACTCATGCCTGGTTCTCAATGGCGCCTTAGGCGGAAGCTTTAAGCCAAGAGTAATACCAGTATCCTCCTTCCGGGATCCTTAAGGCCGTCACTCAGAATGATAAAACTCCGCCCGCCCCGGGGTATCTCGGGAAATGTAGTTCTACCTTTATTAAGACTGCAGGGGTAAGCGCTATGTAGAACTTCATTTCCCCAATTGCTGCGCGCTCCATAACCTGAGCTAGAGCTGAAGGGCCGAAACCTTCATCTAGGATTTTTTAAGTTCTCAGGAGGAAAGTGTGACAGCGAACTGAAGCTTTTGGCTGCTCGGCAGGTCATTTCAACAGGCAGAGCTGGAGGACAAGAGCGTGGCGCCTATCGAGCGACCCAACTTCCTGTCGGCGGGCAAAAACCTAGGTCGCTTCTCCTTTAATTGCGGTGGGCGGGACGCGGCGACGCCACCGGCGTTGCTATTGGCGGCGATTGGGGGCGCGGAAACTGAACTGGCACAACTGCCGACCCAGCTATCTCGGGCATTTGGGGTGCCGCTGGTCCTGCCGGCCCCGCCAGCCCTGCCATGGCTACTCCCAACCAGGTAAGTCCCTGGAGAGTGGGCGCCTGACTGCTTGGAACAATGGCCGCGAGAGGGGCGGGTGGTGACGTGGGGTTCTAGGGTGACTTCCTCATCCAAGGTTACGGGGTGGGTCTGGTCACTGACTTAGCACCCCAAGTACCAGGCTAGATGCTGGGCCACCAGGGCGAAGAAACAAGTCCCTGCCTCTGGAATGTACGGCTTATCGAGGAAGACACAATCAAGGCCCGACCCTTGTCGTGGCCTGGGACGTGGCCAGGGACGTGGCCAGGGACGTGGCCAGGGACGTGGCCAGGGACGTGGCCAGGGACGTGGCCAGAGTGAGCCTCATAAACTTGTTCTCTTTTGAGCAACAGGTTTTTTTTTTTTTTTTGGAGGTGACATCCTTTTCCAACAAGTAGAAGCAGTAGACCATTGGGATGCCTGGGATGGCGGAAGCCTGCAGTGTGACCTGGGCTCGATTCTGACCCTTCTTCCCAGTTCAGAAAAGAACTCCAAATTGGTCTTTTAAATAAGAATTTGCTTCCACAGGGCCAGGTGGGAACTGGTGGCTCTTGATGCACCCGGGAAGACTTGGGTAGAAATAGCACCCAGACTTTTGACTGCCAATTTGATATTCTGTTTACATTTAGCCCCACACAGATTTTAGGCCTACAAGCAGGAAACTGCTCAGGGAAAAAGGCATTAGGAAGAGTTCTCACTGATCAGGGTTGGGCCTGAACATGCTTCTGTCCACTGAGTCTAGGATGGACACTTCCTCACCCTTGTTTCTAAGAGGCTCTGGTGAGGACAGGAGGCAGAATGAGCACTTGCTGCTTAGTTGGAGCCTTCCCCCTGAACTACCACTCCATCTGTTAAAAGGCGTGGTCCCGCAGGTGTGTTTGGAGGTGGAGCTGGGCACTGGGCCTCTCCTTTGTTTGGGGTAGAGTTTTGTGAAATAGTAATGACTTTGCTGTGTTAGAGAAATATCCTTTCCCAAGCTGGGTTCCTTGGAGCTCCTAAGGTGTGGGGTTTTTGTTTGTTTGTTTGTTGCCTTTTGTTGTTGTTTTTTAAAATTTTTGGTGTTTGAGTTGGAAGGAGATAACTTACTATGTATGGTCTTGGCTATCTTGGAACTTATTGTGTAGACCAGACTGGCCTTGAACTCACAGGGTTCCACCTGCCTCTACCTCCCAAGTGCTGGGATTAAAGGTGTTTGCTCCTACACTGGGCCCATATTTGGTTCATTTGTTGTGGATTTATTGATTTGTCTGTTCTTTGTGGATGTGTGTTTGTTGATCGTGAATCCTTCTTTGCTGTACTAATTTATTCTAGTAGTTTTTAGTGGATTCCTTAAGATTTTCTACATACACGAGATCATGGTTTGAGTGCTTTTAATGTCTCCCGGTTCTAGGAAGTCTTAGTTCCAGAGAAGCCCCCTTTTCTGGTTATAAGCATTTGACCTTGCTTTTCCTAGGAGGACCCCTCACTGGAGAGACATTTTAAGGGCCACCGAGATGCAGTTACCTGTGTGGACTTCAGTCTCAACACCAAGCACCTGGGTAAAAGAAGGCCTCTGGATTCTAAACTGAGAAGGCTGAGTTTCTCACTGGGAGATATGGGAACACCAGAGTACAGGAAGGACATGTTGCTTTTTCTAGTCCTTAGCTTTGCTTCTAGCTGCCAGTCTTCTGGACACTGGGCTTACTTATTAGTCGCCTTAACCTCCTTTTGCATGAGAAGAATATAGTGTTCACAGAGGTTAGGAGCCTTGACAAGGTCATGCAGCGTTTATTTATCTATTTATTTAATCATTCATTCATTCATTTATTCCTTTTATTGAAACTAGATTCTTTTCTTACAAAATATGTCCTGGTTACACTGATTACAGTTCCCCTCCCCCTATAACTTCTCCCAGTTCCTCCCCACTTTCCCCCCCATCTTGATCCACCCCCTTTCTGTCTCCCATTAGAAAAGAACAGGCTTCTAAGGGATAATAATAAAATATAAGAAAGTAAAATGTAATAAGATAAAACAAAGAGTATCGCATCAGATTTGGACAAGACAAACAAACAGAAGGAAAAGAGCCTAAGAAGGCACAAGAATCAGAGACCCTGGGCTGGAGAAATAACTCAGCAGTTAAGAGCACTAGCAGATTTTCTAGAGGACCTGATCCAAATTCAGTTCTCAGCACCCACATGGCAGCTCACAACTGTCTGTAACTCCAGTCCCAAGAGATCTGACACCCCCTCACAGATATACTTGCAGGAAAAATACCAAATGCACATTTTAAGAAAAAGTATTAGAGACCCACTTGTTTACACACCCAGGAATCCATAATGACATTAAATTGGAATTTATAGTATGTACCACAGAGGACCTGGATGCAGACCCACACAGGCTCTCTGTGCATTGCTGCTAATGCAGTCTTGAGAGAGACTAGGACCAGGCGTGGTGGCATGCAGCTTTAATCCCAGCACTCGGGGAGGCAAAGGCAGGTGGATCTGTGTGAGTTCCAGGACAGCCAGGGCTACAAAGAGAAACCCTGTCTGGAAAAAAAAAAAAAGAAATAGAGAGAGAGACTCTGTGACTAGAGGGTAGGTTTTCTCTTGTACATTCTGGCTACTTCTTGAGTCTGTTCTGTGGCATGAGCCTCAAACTAGCTTCTTTCCCCCCACCCCCCTTTGAGTTTTTTTGTTTGTTTGTTTGGTTGGTTTTTGGTTTTTGTTTTTGTTTTTTTCTCGAGACAGGGTTCCTCTGTGTAGCCCTGGCTGTCCTGGAACTCACTCTATAGACCAGACTGGCCTCGAACTCAGAAATCTGCCTGCCTCTGCCTCCCAAGTGCTGGGATTAAAGCCGTGCACCACCACCGCCCATCATACTAGCTTTTTTTGAGTCTTCAGTTTGATTGTCCACAGTAATATGGCACATTTTCTTGTTTTAGAGGCCTGCAAGTGAAAAAGATGTTGAACAGGGTCTGTCTCCTAATTCCATACCCCTGCCACTTCCTCGTACACAGTGGGGTTCCTAAACAGCTTTCCTGGCTACAGCCTGCTTTTTGCTTGGATTAAGCTTGCCTCTATATCTTATTGTTGAGGTTTTTGGTTTTTTTGTTTTTTGTTTTGGTTTTCTTAGAGACAGGGTTTCTCTGTGTAGCCCTGGCTGTCCTGGAACTCACTCTGTAGACCAGGCTGGCCTCGAACTCAGAAATCCGTCTGCCTCTGCCTCCCAAGTGCTGGGATTAAAGCCCTGCGCCACCACTGCCCGGCCTTAATTTATTTTTAAATTGTCTTACTTTATGTATATGAATGTTTCACCTGCATATACGTCTGTGCACCACATTTGTGCCAGGTGGCCCCAGAGTTCAGAAGAAAACATCAGATTTCCTGGAACTGGAGTACGGACTATTGTGAGCCACCATGTGGGAGCTGAGCCCAGATTCTCTAGAAGAGCAGCAAGTGCTCTTAATCACTGAGCCCTCTCTCCAGCCCCAAGTTGGGTCCTTTCTTTTATTTTCTTTCTTTTAAAGATGTATTTACTTATGTATATGGGTGTTTTGCCTGCACATACATCTGTACACCAGAAGAGGGCATTGGATTCCACGTGACTACAGTTGTAGATGGTTATGAGCTACCTTGTGGGTGCTAAGAATTGAACTAAAGACTTCTATAAGAGCAGCCCTGGCTCTTAGCCACTGAGCCATCTCTCCAGTTCCAAATTGGGTCCTTCCAGTAGTAAAAGGCCTTTTGTGTCTGACTGGCCCCTGAGTGTTGGGAGTACTTGCCCCTGAGCTCTTAGAGTATCAATGGGGAGACCATGGTTGGGTCATACAGGTTTAAATTTCATAGGAACTTGGGTTGCAGTACAGAAATGTCATGTAAATGTCCTGTTAGTCTTGTGTTGGCCTGCTGCAAGGAGAACTGCCAGGCTATAACTGTTCAAACTATAGGTCAGCAGTCAGGAGATGAGGGCCATCCCAATGGGATCCTGTCCTTGCCCTGTTGGGAGTGCCTGTGAAGGTGGAGCTGGGCCTGTTGCTCTCCTGTATCTCTAGCATTGAGGTGGGTGCTCATGATTCTTGAGATCTGAGAATCATCATGTTACTTCCCTCCTCAGCCAGTGGCTCCATGGACTCAACCCTCATGATTTGGCACATGAAGCCTCAGTCACGTGCCTACCGTTTCACGGGCCACAAGGATGCTGTGACTTGTGTGAATTTCTCCCCATCTGGACACCTGCTTGCCTCAGGCTCCCGAGACAAGACTGTTCGCATCTGGGTACCCAACGTGTGAGTTCTGGACTTCAGGGGTCTGACAGCATCGAGGGACTTGGTATAAGAGCTGTCCCTCCTTGGGTCCTTATCGTGGCTTTGAGCTGGTCACAGTGGGACATGTTACCTCTGAGCTGCCAATAGAGGCTGAAGCTTCACTGGGACTGTCTCCTTATGTTGGAAGGACTGCTACCTGGTGCTGCTCACATGAAGGTGTAGGTGGGGGAAGAGTGCTTTGTTTCTGTTGGGGAGCTCTGGTCTCTTTGGGGTGAGACTAGGATAGTCAGGCCTAGAGAAGTGGTGAGCACTTTGGTGTCCTTGTAGGTTCTCATGTCTGTTATGAGTCTCCTGAGTCTGGATATCTATCCTCATAGCAAAGGCGAGTCAACTGTGTTTCGTGCGCACACGGCCACGGTGAGGAGTGTCCACTTCTGCAGTGACGGTCAGTCGCTTGTGACAGCCTCTGATGACAAGACAGTCAAGGTGTGGTCAACTCATCGCCAGAGATTCCTGTTTTCCCTGACCCAGCACATCAACTGGGTCCGCTGTGCCAAGTGAGTATTTCCTTGTCTGGAGAACCTGGGAGGATGAAGGGGTTTGGGGAGACAGAGCTCGTAAGTGTCAGCTTGTAACCTTGGGCAAGTTGCTTAGCCTCCCTTTTGTGTATCTCCAAGTCATTCATTCATATATATACATATACATGTACATATACATGTACATGTACATGTATATGTACATGTATATGTATATATATTGGTTTTTTGAGACAGCATTTCTCTGTCTTGGAACTCACTCTGTAGACCAGGCTGGCCTCGAACTCAGAAATCCGCCTGCCTCTGCCTCCCAAGTGCTGAGATTAAAGGTGTGCGCCACCACAGCCTGGCACCCTGAGTCTTGATTTTCTAATGTGTAGTATGTCAGTAGTGGTTGCTATCTTGAACTTGTTGGGAAGCATTACTGAGCTCGTGTGATACATATTAGTCAGCCATGACACTCTGCAAGGTGTGCCGAGCACTCACAGGGTACCAGATAACAGCAGCCACAGCAGCAAGGGCCTCAGTGCTACTGTGCTTTCTTCTTGTTCCTGAGGACAGTTCTGCCAGCTAGGTAGCATCGTTTTCAGTTTGCAGAAAAAGAAACAGGCTTAGAACAGAACAGTATCTTTGCTCAGAGCTTAATTATTCTCCAGAGCTACTGGGTAAGGACTTGGTCCAGAGGCCCTGGTTTTGATGTGTGTCTTAGTTAGGGTTTTACTGCTGTGAACAGATACCATGACCAGGGCAACTCTTATAAGGACAACATTTAATTGGGGCTGGTTTACAAGTTCAGAGGTTCAGTCCATTATCATCAAGGTGAAAGCATGGCAGCATCCAGGCAGGCATGGTGCAGGAGGAGCTGAGAGTTCTACATCTTCATCTGAAGGCTGCTAGTGGAAGACTGACTCCTAGGCAGCTAGGGGGAGGGTCTTAAGCCCACACCCACAGTGACACATCTACTCCAAGAAGGCCACACCTCCTAATAGTGCCACTCACTGAGCCAAGCATATATACACCATCACCATGTGGGAGGCGACGCTATGACATGAAATGCAGGTGACTTGAAGAATTATAGAGACATATTCCTGCCTGTGGTTTTGTCAGCTTCTTTCAACAGAGCGTTCTCATGTCACAGCTCTGCTCCAGAGGAGGAGGTTAAGGTGTCCAGGGAGTACTAAGAAACCATGAAAGTCCGAAGTTGGGGACCATTGAACTATCTTCGTCTGGAAATTTTTTATCCCTAGGACAGAACCATTCTTTATTCTAGGAGGGCCCTTCCCTGGGAGCGGGTACTGATGGTGAGAGCAAGCCAGCAAAGTGGGGTTCTATGTCCTCAGTAGGCCTTTGATGGTAGGTCCCAGGACCTCCTTGTGCTTTTGTTGGCCCATCCTATTTTGCTGATATACTCCTGTGGCACTCCTGACCACCACCATGCATCAAGCAGCACCATCTGTGTACTGCTCCAGGCCGCATGCCTCCTGGGCAGTCTGTGCTTCTGTGTGGTTACTGTGGGCTGGGCACAGTAGAGGATGGAGCTCACAGAGAGGGAGGCTGCTTGCCCAGGATCACTCAGAGTATCAGAGTAGTACATGTGACGATAGGTGGTTCCTGGGTCAGGCAGCTGGTGATCCACACTTATAGTCTCAGGACTTGAGAGGCTGAGGCAGGAGGATTGCCACAGTTCAAGGACAGTTTGGTCTACATATAGAGTGTTGCAGGCTAGCCAGTCACCCACAGTGACATAATGAGACCCTTTGTCAAAACAACATTTAAAAAACCCTAAATGCCCAAAGAGTTCCTAGATCAGGCAATAGCATGTGAGAGGAAGTGACTGTGGAGAACACAGTGTGGTATTCAAAGAGTTTATTAGTAGCATGACGTATGGCCCTGTCAACCTAGGTTCTCCCCTGACGGGCGGCTCATCGTGTCTGCCAGTGATGACAAAACTGTTAAGCTGTGGGACAAGACCAGCCGGGAGTGTATCCACTCATACTGTGAGCATGGCGGGTGAGTCCCTATTAGTCTCCCTCTGCAGGTCCTACAGAGTGTAGATCAGGGCATGAGGATGCCCAGGGGCCTTCAGGGGCTAGAGCTGTGCATGCGTCAGCCCTGCTTGCTCTCTTCAACTGAATCTGCCTTTCATAGGAGCTTTTACCTTTTCCTTTGTGGATGGAGAGTTAAGCCCCATCCTTACCCTATAGACAGCAGAAATCCTTTACCTAAAGTCACAGTAATTCGGCCTCTTTTTTTCCCCCCTTTTAGTTTCTAGTTCTCAATTATAATGTGTCTCTCTGAGCATTGAAGCAACCCCCTAAACTGCATGTTAAAAATTAGCATCACCCATGGTAGTGGCTCTTCATTCTGTGCCACATTATAGGTGGAGAATAGGAGGCGCCTGCCCTTGGGCGGGGGTTTATCTTCTACATGTCTAGAGGACTTGGCTTCATGCCTCATTCCTTAAGCTGGGACTCACCGGCAGGGGCCCCTCCAGAGTACCTGAGTATTATGTGTGTGCATTGAAGGCTCTTGGCCTGTCTTCTAGAGACAGATGGGTGAGCAGCCCTTGTAGCCCTGCTAGCCCTTTCCACCCATACCTCAGTTGGTGGGACCTGTCTTGGAGCTAGCCCTGGCAAAGGAATCCCAGAGCAACTTAGCTAACCTGTTGGTCTAAAGATAGCTATCTCCACTTGTTCTTAAAACATGAGCAGTGGGCTGGACGTGTTACACTTGTAGTCTTAGTCCTGAGGAAGGGACGTGGGAAGGCCAGCTGCGGCGACATACTGAATATCAAGATGTTCTCTCAGAAAACTAGACAGAAAGGAGGGAGGGAGGGACATGGTCCCTGCTAAGTCTGCTTTACGTCACTACTGCTCACTGTTGTCATCTGCTATTTGCTCTCTCTTGGCTACCTGGTAAAGCAGCATGTTCCAGGTTGAGGAAACTGTGTGAGCAGACACACAGGGAAAGGGCACTTTGGGTCCATTCTACCCAGGGAAGATGTCTTATGGTATATGACTGTTCTGTCTCTCCAGTTTTGTCACCTATGTGGACTTCCACCCCAGTGGTACCTGCATTGCTGCTGCTGGCATGGACAACACGGTGAAGGTGTGGGATGCACGGACTCACCGGCTGTTGCAGCATTATCAGTGTGAGTGTTGAGCAGTGTCCCAGGCCTACAGGCAGCCACTGCTGAGCTGGTGCCTAGGGCTGGGCATTTGTTTCATTGCTGTGGCGCTTACATAGGCCCAGGGACAGCCCTGAGCTGGGAGACTTCCTGTGGCTGTTGGGTCCATCAGGTGAATAGTTGGTGGTATAGCCATCTTGGCTTGGAGTGTTGGTTAGGTGGTACCCCGCTATGCGATAGCAGAGTTTCATGCACACTGTAGCTGAGGAGTCTTCGGTGAGTTTCTGGCTAGGACTGTCCCTGAGACCTCCTTCTTGAGAACCTCATCCTACTCACTTCTCCCCGTGACAGAGATGACTTTCCAGGGTCCAGAAGTCAGGGCTGCACATAGAGGTTGGTGGGACCTTGGCCCCATGTTATCTTCCACAGATTGCCTAGAGCCATGAACCACATAGGAGGTTGACTTTAGCTGGGGGCCAGGCCCTGGTACCAGGCCTAGTCCTATGGCCTCTTCTTTAACTGCCACTTGTGGATGCAGAGCGGCGGGGAGTTGACATTGGGTTTGGAGTTCAGTCTTTAGCACTCTCTACCCCAGTATTCCCACAAGCACTTTCTTGGTTGTTTCTTGGATGTTGGAAAGCAGCACTTTCTTGGGTAACTTATGTGAGCAGATCTCCAGGAATTGGGAGAAGTTCCTGGTTTGGGACAGGACAGAATGGAGTGTGGATTCTGAAGCTGTGTGTGACACTAGGTGGGCCAGTGGACTCCTCCGAGCTCTTGGGACGGTGATAGGGTTCGTCTTACAGATGGCAGGACAGGTTTTGAGTTAGCTCTCGTTAAGAATGAACAGTGACTGGGACAACATGGGAACAGTGACAAAGATGCTATTGCTGCTGTTTGACGCATACAGTACACGGTGCCACCACTAGGTGGCAGGGCTTAGCCACAAGACTAGGTCTTTCCTATTCAGAGAGCCTAGGCATCTACCATTGATGTTCTTCCAGAGGCTTCTAGAGCAGAACAGCAGTGGGGATTGGGCTTCCACCTGGAGAGCTGTGGTCCCTCTTTCAGGCTCAGAGACCTTTTTATCTGTCTTGGCCCAGGCCCAAGTTAAGGACTAGGGTTAGAGCCTGAGTACTATCTCCATGTTGACTGGTGAAGGTGGCAGAGCAAGGAGGGTTTGAGCAGGGAGAGATGAGACAGGAAAACGACCAGGAACGCAGGCTGTGTTCTCCGACCCTTGCCCACGAGGTGGTAATCTGATGAGAGTATATATAGGTGTTATAGTGCATGGCATGGTTGTACTACACGAGCCCCTGCACTGGGAGAAGAGGATTCTAGCTGTCTCTGGAAGAGTCTCTCTGATGGATTGAGAAACCTGGGCCTGGTGTTCATGAGTTATAGCAGCATGTAACCATTGGAAGAACTTTGGATACCAACTTTAAACCTAAGGTCCCAAATCCTAGTGGCTGGTAACTCTGGGGCCTAGCACTCAGAGCAAATGGAGGAGGAGCATTTGAGAGGAAAAGTGTTGAGTGAGATTCTGCTATGATGTGTGGTTGATAGACCCTGGTCATTGGTGCATGGATTTCCATGCCCAGTGTAGCATGAATGTATCAGAGTGGTCAGGCCAAGGGAGCTGCTTATGTAGAACGAATAGAGGCAGAAGCTGATGCCGTGTTGGTAGAGGAGCCACCTGGGCCTTGGGATCTGGAACATGAGAAGGGCCAGTGCCATATTCTGAGCCATTATGGCTGAAGATAAAAGGTCTCCACAGCAGCCAAAGTGAGACCCAGGAGATAGCCAGGGAGGGCAGAGCCAGGAGGAGACTGGGATCTCAGGAGGGGGCCAGCAGAAGGTGGAACTGTACAGAGGAGGTAGGGGAGAGGACTGTGGGTTTTGTGGGAGTGGGCTTGGTTACGGGTAGAAGTGCAGCTTGGGGCTAGCAGGGCCAGGAGATATGCGGACTTGAGTGAGCACCAAGGCCAAGTTCCAAGTGGTCGGGAGTGCTTGCAACCACAGGTTCCTCTGAAAGCTCTCAGTGGGCGTTTGCTATTGTCCTTGCCTCTTGGGATGGAACTCCTCAGCAAGGCTGCAGGGTCGTATTTCTCAGCTGTCCTGGTGTGTGTTGGAGCCTTGTGGGGACATTGTGCAGCCTATAAACACAGCCGGCTTCCTGCTGAGCTTCCTGCACAAGGCTGTGGCACCTGGTAGGTGTTCACACAAGAGCAAACTCACCCCTTAGCTTTGGGAATCACTTCCGGGAGGGGGAGAGAGAGAGAGTCAAGGGCCTTCACAGAGAGCTCCTTGGCTCAAACACTGCAGGGAGCATCACACCTCTTCAGTGCACCCATGGGTCTGTTTGGAGGCTCTCAGCACTATTGTCGTAGCAACCCTCTGATCTCTCCTCTGTTCAGATTCCTAAGAAACCCAGGTGAAGGTTTTAAGGACACAGAGTCCAAATGTCTCCCTTAGTGATGTGGGATGTTGCCAGACGCTTGTGAGTGGCTCTCTGACTTGAGAGGCTGATGGGCTCTTCGAAGAGATATGGTTAGTGCACTGCAATGTGCACCCAGCTGCCGTGCTCATGCTTCCTGCCCTTGCCTCGGTTGTTGGAGTAAAGCTTGCTCCAGCTTTGAGCTACAGCATGTAGCCAGTGCTGTTTGTGTAAGGTTGGCTGATGTCCTCCCAGGCAAGGTGTTTCTTGGCTCCTGCCTATCACTGCAAGGAGCAGTTCTGATTTCCTAATTCAGCGAGGAGCTGATGGGCTGGTAGAGCCCTGATAGTGCCAGTTCCCATGGAGGTGGGCTAAGCGCCATATGCTCAGAGCCCACGTCAAGACTGTTCAACCATCTGAGCAGCAGCCCCCGCTATCCCCGAAACCCAGAATGTGCTCTGTGGTTTACAAACATGTGCAGGTACGTGATTCAGGCACAGGCCTGGGTGACCAGCAAGGCATGGCCACTCCCTGCCTCACCCACAGGTAATGTGAGGCTTGCCTAGAGTCAGGAAACTGGAAGCCAAATCTAGCTCTTCAGTAGGAAGGGTCTGGGAGTCTGCCCACTGTTCCTGCACTGGGCCCTACACACTCTAGTGTTTTATTTACCAAGTTCCTGAGAGAGGTGGGTCTTCTTGATGGGTATTCAGGAGGCTTGGCGTGGTCATTTCCAGAAACTTGAGTTGCTTAGTCTTGAGTTCTCTGGTCACTGGCTCCTGAGAACATTTATGTACCGCCACCCTACCCAAGGGGTGCTTGTTTAATTTTATTTATTTCTGTAGGTATGAATGTTTTGCCTATACATATGTTTGTGTGCCAAATGTGTACAGTGTAATGAGGCCGGAAGAGAGAGAGTGGAGTTACAGATTGTTGTGAGCAGCCACGAGGGTATGACCCATGACTTGAACCAGGGTTCTTCAAAAGAGTAGCTAGCTAGTGCTTGTAACCGCTGACCCATCTCTGCAGTTTGTTGTTATTAATGTGGCACTAGGAACTGAAGCTAAGACATCAGCATGCCATCATCAAACCTTATACCCCAGTCTCATTATGAAGGCTTTTTTCCCTCTGTTTTGTTTTTTT
>JANHMN010000020.1:3672352-3712396 GCA_030674055.1 Rhabdomys pumilio | reverse complement strand
GTGTGTGTGTGTGTGTGTGTGTGTGTGTGTGTGTGTGTGTGTGTGTTGGTGCCTGCAGAGGACAGAATAGGATACTGGATCCTCCAGATGTTGGGAACTAAACTTAGGTCCTCTACAAGAGCAGTACACATTCTTAACTACTGCACCCTCTCCAGAGCATCATGAAGGGTTCTTAAAAGGCTTTGTAGCTAGCAAGACACTGAGCCCTTTATTTGGTGTTTTAAATTTTTAAAAATTACATTAATTAATTTAAATGTTTGTTTAGAGAGTGTGCATGTGTGCATGCACACGTGTGCCATGGCTTTTGAGAGTTGGTTCTCTTTCTGTCATGTGGGACTCAGAGATTAAGCTTAGGTTGTCAGGTTTGGCGAGCACTTGTTTCTCTGGTCCTACGTTGAGACTTAATGTATTTGTCAGGAGCAGTGCTGGCGACCTACCTCAGTTTCCTACCATCCCAAAGTGGCCATTTATATGACCTTTGCAAAGAGGGACACATAAGGTGTCCTTGCTGCTAGTCTCAGGATACATTTAGGTATATTCAGCATTCCTTGAAGACGCAGAGGCCACTGAGTCACTGGGAAAATGAGCTAGTGTCATGAGGAGCATGGGGATCACTTGGAAGTGAGCAGGCCCATTTGTGACAGGATGTGGAAGTGGAGCTCAGCCCCAGCACTGTCTACCTCAGAGAATTCCATCCTACCGGGCACCAGTCATTCTCTGGGTCCCTTGGTGTCCCTGGACTCTGTCAGGCTTAGATTTGCCAAAGGCTTCTTCCTGTATGGAAAATAGTGTAGGTGGAAAGGATTGTGTGGAGCTAGTCTCTTCAGGTTCTCTGCTGCCCACAAACTGTAGCCATTTCCTGGTGTTTAGGGACGGGGGCTGCAGGGCCCCACTGGCTCCTGGCTGACCTGTAGCAGTGTGCTGCTGTGCATCTCGGCATGAGTTCCAGTCCCCACTCTAGGTCAGCTAGGGGCACGTGGCTACCAAATGATAATCTGTTGTCCCTAATATCTGCCACAAAGCCAAGGTGACCCAGACAGCTCAGGACTTCATAAAAAGGAGGTTGTTCTTGGACAGTCACTACTCAAGGCATTGTGAGGAGAGGCTTACCCCTTTGAGGGCAGTTGAGCCCTTGAGTGGGAATATTATTCAGAGATGGCTTTTAAGATGAGGCTGGCCTAGATGGGTCCTGTCCACTACCTCAGCAAAGCAGAGTAGAGAGACTGTGGCCAGCAGTCTAGGCAGGAGAGCAAGTGGGGAATAGTGGGAGTGGGTTCCATGTCTGGATGTCCCCCGAAGCCTGACATAGCAGGCTCAGTCCTCCTTGGGAGCATATGGCTGTAGAAGTTGGAGAGCCTGGCATTTGTAACAGTGGGGCTTCTGTTGTTCTTCCACTGGGGATAGTTTTCTGTCAGGTAGGGTGGGGTACATAGTGTTGTGTCTACACAGATTGCTGCCTTGGTGGTTCTGGGGAAGCCCAGGGCTCCTTGAGCATGCCTCGCTGTGCTCCACCTTTCTGCCACTGGCTGTGTCTCTGCTGCTTCGTCTTAGGTGGGGCAGGGGTCGGGGTGGCCTTCATTCCAGGGCAGGCTGAGGGGTCTCTGTTCTGTCTCCAGGAGTGGGCTGCAGAAACCTTGAGATCTTTTCCATGCTGCTTCCCCGAGTTGTGTCATTGGAACGTGTTGTTCAGATATAAATATCAGATTACATAACGCCTTGGCTGTCTCCCTAAGTGTTCCCGGGAACATGTCTGCACACTCCCCGCACATTCATACACCAATGTGGTTTGCATCTAAGAGACTCCTTGTAATCCTTGTGGGCTCTGCTAAGGGCCTCAGAGGCTCCTGCATGCTCTCAGCCCAGGTGAAAGCCTAGGTTTGAACCTGTCTCTATTTATGGTGATGCCTACCTGTCAGGGTCATGATTGCCTTGGCTGCACTGTTTCTTCACTAGATCAGGAAGGCACTGGGCTTTGCCTTCGCAGCATGTGACTTTAAGTGGAGAACTTTATGATCAGGGACAGGGAAAGAGACTTCTAGACCCATTGGGAACAGGGGATGAAAAGACTCCACGGGTGGATAAACCACCAAAGTTGGGAAGACAGATTCTTGGGGAGCGAGGGACACTAGAATAGATGGTTGGCTTGGTGTGAAAGGAGTCTTGAATGGGTAGAGGAGAAGGGCACAGGGGCCGGCCAGAGGAGAGGGGTACCCACACTGGCACTGGGGCAGAAGGTTCAGTTTGAGATTCACTGGTAGCATCCCCATGGCAGCCCCAACATTGCTATGGTGCCAATAAAGAAGATGCCCAGTTCAGTCAGAGTGATTGTTTAGGGTCACAAGGCAGGCCAGTGGGGAGACTAGGATGGGAGCTCAGGCCCCTCTGGCTCCTGAAAATCTCTGCATCTTCTACTTGTCTTTCCCCATACAGGTCCTCGCTTAGAGGACAGCGCATTGTGTTAGTATTTTGAGGGTTTCCCTGCAGTAGCAGAATTCAGCACTATATTTGCATGTCCCCTTCTCTTCCAGCTTCACTGAGCATTGTGGGAAAAGGTGACGGGATTATTTGATCCTCTCATATGTTTCTTCCTTGTGTCTTCCAGTGCCTGCCCTTGGTCCCCATCCATAGATTGTGGCACTCTCCTGGGAAATCCATGTGGGGTTCCCTAACTTGCTCATCAATGGCCATCCTAGGAGGCCAGTGCCGAAATGCTGTTGATTCTTATCGCCTGTCTCAGGCTTCAGCTGTATTCTGGGGGCCTCTCAGCCAGTGCCTGATGGCTGTCCTTTCTCCAGTACACAGTGCAGCCGTGAATGCCCTCTCCTTCCACCCGTCGGGAAACTACCTCATCACAGCCTCCAGTGACTCAACCCTGAAGATCTTGGACCTGATGGAGGGCCGGCTACTCTACACACTCCATGGGCATCAGGTGAGGGCATGGCATGGGGCAGAAGTATAGCCCACTGTGGCATCAGGTGAGGGCATGGCGCATGGCATGGGGCAGAAGCATAGCCCACTGTGGCATCAGGTGAGGGCATGGCATGGGGCAGAAGCATAGCCCACTGGGCTCCGTCTCAGCAGAGAAAATGCAGTGAGACACAGAGATAGGCCTGGTACCAGCAGGAGCTCACAGGCCTTTTTTGTGTCCTCACTTGATTGCTGAGGTTGAACTTGGTGTGCCTGACGAGGAAGTAGGGACCTAAGATTGAGGGAGGTATGGGATGAGTGGAATCAGTCCTATAAAGAGCTTAGGCTCCTTGGTCTGGTGGGTGAGTAGTGTCCTGGAACCCTAATCACCATTGGTGTTCTGGGACTCACTGATTGATTTCCCATGACCTCAGAGACAAAGATACATTTTTCAGAGATTGGGGCAAGAGAGGGAATCTGCATGTTTGTTTGAGGATTTCTGGCATTGAATCAAGGGAGCAGAAGCTTTCTATCTGAGTGGCTTCAAAGAGCGCTAGCCCTCTCAACTCTGGTGGGTGGTGGCTAGTGTTATGGCTCCTGTGGTCGTCCATTGGAGTTGGCTGCATGCAGCTCTCTCGAGCAGCTAGCCCGGGGCCAGGTCTCAACTGTACCCCTTACCAGGAAGTTGTGATGTAAGTGTCTTCTCTGAACAGATCAGTCACCAAAGTTTCATCTGTTGGGACATAGTCACTATGCACGAGTCAGATAGAGTGTGGAGTCCCTGGATTTTAATTGTGTCCTTTTCTCCATCTGTGAGCTGGAAGAAGACAGGATAAAGAGTAGGTCCTCGAGGGCTAAGGGGGCCCTGGAGCCAGGCATGGTGGATCTAGTCTAAGGCTTCTGAGCTGTTTTAGGAACCTGTTATCTGCTGTTAGGGCACATGGAGCCTTTTGGACATAGCCTTTTCTTCTTTTTTGGGATCTGAAAGCTACTTGTTGCCCCTAGCCTGGTGGTGAGACCTGTCTTCCCTGTGTTGAGGAGTAGGCCTGTCTTCCTTGGGCAACCACAGCCAGATACAGTGTGCAGTGGCCTGGGGTGTAGTGACTGCAAGCTAAATGCTTAAATTCACGTGTAACCAGTTTGGGTCTTGTAACAGGAGGGCCTGTGAATGCCACCTCTCCTGCTTCCCGTGGGCAAAACAAAAGCACTCCTCAGAAACAGCATGGAAGCAGGTGCATATCAAATGATGGTCCTTAAAACAGTGGACTTCTCTCTCAGCCCGGGGACACTTCAGTGTGGATTGCAAATGGCATTCTCAGTATTCTGGTGCATTATTCAGCACACAAAGGCAAACCTGTTGACATTGTTCTCCCTGCATCTGTCTGTCATCTACTCCCTGCTCACTGGGTCACACAGGAGGGAGACAGAATGAAGCTCATGGGCCTTCTCTCTGCTGCTTTACAGCCTGGGCTGTGAAGGACTGCACTTAAGGCAGAGGAGCTAAGGGACTAAGACGGGCAGGCTGAGTCTGTACTGACAGGGTTGGGTAAGGGTGGGCACACCTGCCCGTGTCCTGTGGTGTAGCACAGATGGAGGTGATAGTCAGAATATAAGGTCCAAGCATTTCTCTCTGCTTATCCTCTAAGTTCCCTGTCCGATACAGAAATGGTTGTTTGTCATAGGTTTTACGAATTTCTCTTCTTGAGGTCTATGATGCCCAGCCCTCTGTTGTGGTACTGCAGGCCCAGGATATCCTAGGCTTGACTTCTTCAGAGTTCTGTAAGTTGTCCAGGATGCCAGGGCTTGCTTGGCTCTGCTCCATGCCCATGTTTCTCAGAATTCCTGCTCTTTCTAGAGGCACTTGTTCTTTGTCTGCCTCCTTCCTCTCCAGGGCCCTAGGCAAGACCCCTGTGCACTCACAGCTGGGGGTGGTCGCTCATGGCTGTTCTCAACACCTAGTTTCTTTGTCCTCTCAGTATAGGGTGGCTGCTTTAAGCTTTCTTTTGGGTGCTTACTAATGTAGAAGTGGTTTCTGTTTGAGAAGTTGAGTGTCAGGGTTAAGGTGAGGCAGTGAATGTGAGGTGTGAGGTCAGGGGTCAGGGCTGAAGGGACAAAAGAAGCTAACTGCTCTTAGTGCTGTGGAGGAGAAGGCCTGTTGTAGATAAGAGAGAGATCAGAGCTAGAGGCAGGGACATCTGGGAGTCTAGAGTAAACATGATCCGAAGCCAGGCTGTGTGAGGAGGGAGAGGAGAGGAGACCCAGGAGAGTACAGGATAGACAAAAAGGATTGGTAACCAAAATGGCTGGATTATATAGGGAAGGGCAGCCCAGCCATACCCTGTAATAGGTAGGAACTGAGGGATGCTGGGAGAGCCTGGCTTCTAAGTCTGCTTTGATATGTTAAATAGGCACCTCAGCCATTTGTTTGGTTTGAGACCTATCAAGGGCTGCTTGAGCCTTGTTTACCCCAGCTCAGTCCAGCTCACCCTCCTGGCTCTGCCCTGTTTGGAGGTTCAGTGTCAGCTTCCCAAAGGGGAGAATGTTACAGAAGAACAGCCTTGATGATTTGGATAATTGGTTAAACCAAAGCCCAGCAGCTGGATGGAACTCTGTGTGTGGAGAGCTATGGCCAAGAGTGGAGTCTGAGCCACTCCATCCTTGGAGGTTGGTCTGGGCTGTCTGTGACTTGAGAGTTTGTCAGCCGCTACCAAATAGGTTTGGCTAAGCTGCAGGAAGAAGTACTCTCTGGCTGAGTCCTTGAGAGAGGATCTAGCTGGGAGTCATGTCACAAGAGGCTGTAGACAGCGGGTTCCCAGTCCCAAGAACTACTCTTGGGAGGTCCATTTCCTGCCTTGATCTTCCAGAGGAAGTGCAGGTGGGCTCTGATGCCTTAAGCTTTCATATCCTGTTCAGGGGGCAGTGGTATGATGGGGGATGAAGCACAGCTGTTACCAGCCCCCACCCCCACCCCCACCCCCAGCTTTATGTGGTTTAGAAGCTCTAGGGCCTGTGAGTGGCTCTGCCCTGCAGATAAGCAGCGTGGCAGATTTGGAAGCACTTCTGAGAACAAGTGACATTGAGAGCCTCATGAGCTTCTCAGGACAGTAGAGCCGAGACAGGCACTCACTTCACAATTTCTGCCACACCCACTTGCCTGTCACATATGGCTTTGACATTTGTGGTGTGGTTTTTTACCCTTGGCTCTGTGTCACTGGTCTGGATAAGATGCCAGCAAGCCTCATGGCTGCTACATCCCTACTTTCTTGCTGTGTAACCTAATAGGAGGGGTATCCCATGAAGCTAGCTTAAACTTGGGAGATGCAGCTATGGGTTATGGGGCTCTCACTGTGTGGCATTCCCCAGGTATATTCCCTAGACCGAAGTCACAAGGAAGTCCACTGAGTAAAGCAACTTCCTTGTGCTTCCATTTCCATACGTATGGGAAGAGGACCAGCATGGGCTGAGGGTGGAGCCTAGGGGAGGTCAGCCTCAGAGTCATACCAGGAAGCAGCCCTTGACCAGGAGGGAGGGGGCTATGTATGCTGGAGAGCTGTGCTTTCGTGTCCTGTCAGGACAAGGCGTAAGCAAGCCCTTTTGAGGAGACTGTAGGGGAGGGTCCCACATAGGAGGAAGGGTCAGAGCTGCAATGCTTTGGGTGACTTTCTCATCTGGGTTGAGGTCATAGCTGCCTCAGTGCATCTTTCCATTGTCTTCTTGGGCAAAAGGGCATTAACATGAAGTAACTTGTCAAGCACCAGGATGATCTCAAAATCAACTCAAATCAGCTTTGGGTTTCTTTGATTGGACCTGTGTGCAGATGTGGAAGGCAGATATCAGCTAAGGAGTCTGACCATGTGGCAGTTTGGTCATTCTCTGATATATGATGGGCCAGACTTCCCAGTGGCCCATTTGAGGGCATTCTATGCAGTAAGGGGTTTGATATAGGGTAGAGGGCTCACATTGTGGGGCAAAGGACTTAGTTTTGGGTGAGAAGCTTACTTTGTTGAGCTAAAGGCACACTCTGAGTTGAGAGGCTCACTCTTGGGTGACAAATTTGCTCTGTGTGGGAGGGCCTCACTTTAGGGTAAAGGACTGATTCTGTTGAGCTAAGGACTTCCTCTGTGGGTTATGGGGCTCTCACTCTGTAAAATGAGCTGAGGGCTCACTGCAGGGTAAGCAGGATTGCCTAGCTCCATTTCATGTTTGCTGTAACAAATGCCTTAGTACCAAACCTCCAGGCATGGTTGCATACCCTAGCAGTCCCAGCATTGAGAGCCTAGACCCCAAGGTTTACAAGTTCAAGGACAGCGTGGGCTACATAGTAAGCTGTTGTCTCAAAACAACAGCTATAAATAAAGAAATTACCCAAGTTGAGAAATCAATGAAGATAGGAAGTTGTTTCCTCATGCTCTGAGACTGAAAGATCCAAAATCAAGGCACTAGCCTCTGGTGAGGGTTGTTGCTGTTCTCTGCTTTCAAGGTAGTACCTTGACATCACCTCCTTCTGGGGAGGAGTCCTGTGTCCCGTGTTTTACCTCACTTGGCAGATAATAGATGGGCAAAAAAAGCCAAAATCCCTGTCCGTTTATAAGGCACAGCCTGATGGCTGGATTTTCTCTTAAAGACCACACTTTAGAACACTGCTGCTTTGGGACTAAATTTTAACATGATTTTTTAGAAGAACAAAAACATTCAAACCATCAGAGAGATAGAAATTGGTATGTTTATTGTAGGCATAAAGATTTTGGTGTTGTCGTGTGGCCTTGGCTTTGGGATTCCCTTAGTCCATTGTACAGTCCATGTTGCTTGCCTACACCTGGGCTTTGTGTGGTCGGCTTTTCTGAGGTTATGTGGGAATACTGCTAAGTGACATGGCTGACAGGCCAGAGAGCTGGGTGAGTTCTTTGCTGGCTTGGACTTGCGTGGGCTTTGGGCTTTTATCGCTCTGCCTTGGCTTGGAACCTCTCAGCAATGGTGGGAAGCAGTGGACTGTCTACAAGCCTGAGTGGACACTGCCACACTTTCATTCACTGGATCAGCTCAACTCCAGAGAGCCTGCTCTGAGTCTGAAGCTTGGGGGTCTGCCACCATGGTGACAGCTAAGCAGGAAGGAAGGATTCCCAGCTTGTCTCTCCACTCAGTGCAGATTTAGGGAGTTGAGATCTGTATAGGAGCTGCTGTGTGCCCCCTCATCTTACATCAGGGAACACTGGCAGGAGAGGGAAGGGCTTTCCCACTAACTGCCGCTGTCATTTAAAGCTTTGTGCCCTGAGCAGGGCCCTCACAGATCCGTGTGGCAAGTGTGGGGGCAAGATGCTAGAAATAAAGATTGATTTTTCTGTATTTTCTGAAACATAGTCTTGAGGCACACTCATTTTGGTTTAAATCCCCTAGAGCTAGCTATTTGGGAGAGGATGGTGGGTGGGCGTGGGCAGAGAGTTAAATCTGGTATTAGTGGCTGTGCACTTGGTATGCATGTTACGGCAGACTGTTTCTGTGGAGAGACTGAGCTGCACACCATCCGGCGAACACAGGCATCTGCCCTAATGTGGGTGGCAACGCTTGCATTAGACAGAGGCTGCTAGCTGTACTTGGTGGGCTCCTGAGGGACCCACAGATGTGTTCTGGGCACATGGGCCGTGCCAGGCCCTAGTCTGGGGTTGGAGAACTGGAGGAGAGAGAGGACTCTTTGGTGCTTGGACAGCCCCTCGGGCTTCAGCAGTGGAAGTGAGATTCTGGAACATGTCTTGAGTGCACTTAGCCCTTTTCCAGTTCCTTCGTTTTGGAGTATGTTGGTCATCGGGTCTTACTTGGGCCATTATAGACAGGGAGTAGTAATGTGCACCCCTGTAAGAAACCTAGAGTCAGCTTGGAGTTGAGAGCTGGGAGCAGGGTCCTGGGTCAGGGTTAAGAAAGAGACTTGCTGTCCCTGGGCAGCACCTCCTACCCAGAGTTGCAATGTCCCTTAGGTCACCACTTAGACATATAAACACCTGATAGACTGGACTGAGTTTTAGCACAGGGTCAGAGGCTGGAGCACCCACACCAAGAGTTCCCTGGCCTCCTAGTCAGCACATCTCTAATGGCACTCTTTTTTTTGTCCTCGAGGAGTGCGTGGTGTGACAGCCCTGTTTGCGTACTGGTACATGGTATGTCAGGGTGCCTGGCTAGACTTACAGCATAGTTCTTAGGGTACCATGGTCAGAACCAGGTGACAGAGTCTGGAGAGTGTGAGTGAGGGGAGTGCCGAGCTGGATGGGTGCTTAAGGGTAGCAAAGTGTGCAACCAACTTAATCACTGTGAGGCCATTCTGCCTGTCTGCCTGTCTGCCCGCCTACCATCACTCTCTCCCATCCTCCCTCCTTCTATCTTTTTTCTTGTTTCACTGATGCTTGCTGTTTAAAGGAAATAGATGGAGAATTGACCAGATGGCTTGTGGGTAAAGAACCTTGCTGCCAAGCCTGATGACCTACATTCTCTACCCAGAACCCATGTGGTAGGAATAGAGAAGCAGCCTCTGCAAGTGCTCCTACTTCCACATGTGTGCCATGGTGCACACATGTTCTTGCTAAATAACTAAATAAAGTGTAGAGAAAAAACAAACAGAATAGCACAGATTCTGTGAGTCTGGAAATGGACAAGGGAAAAGAGGTATGTGGTGAAATGACTTGGGTGTGAGTTCAGCCAAGCATGATAGGGTGAGGAGAGAAGACAGGGTAGATACCATGTGTATGCAGTGTTCATGACAGATTAAGAAACGTCACCTCATAAAACAACTTGAGGGAAGGAGAGGTGTTGGCCTCAGCTGAGCTTGTGAAGCATCTGCATGGATATAGATGTAGTTAGGAATCAGACATGGAACAGGGCTGCCAGCACATGGCCACTCTGCTGCCATAGGGTGCGGGGAAGCTGGACTCTACACTGCTGAAGGCCCAGCAAGAGATGATGCTCAGGCCACATTTAGGACTCGATGTGGAGGGACTAGGGACAGGCCTGTCCTTGGGAGAGAAGAACTCAGCAACATCCCTGCCTGGAGCTGGGTACAGTGCACTAGGAGTGATTAATCAGATGGAAGGACGGCCGTCACAAAGCTAGAATACACTGTATTCGATCAGTGACATGGTGGATAGAAAGGAAGATTCGTTCACTTCCAGATAACTGACTGCCTGAAGAAGAACTTGAGTCAAACTGGCAGTTTGGGAGAGCATGTGTGTGAATGAGTTAGACTAGATTCTGGGATCTGGCTAAGGTGGAGTCATAGACAAATGTATTTAATATGAAGGAAGATTGGAAATGACTGAAGAGCTCAGTGTTGGGGACTCTAGAAGGAACTTTGAGGAAGAGGCCCTTTTTACCCAGCCTTTGAGGGCCAGTGAGCAGTTGTAGGTTAGAGCGCTGGTGAAGGGAGGAAAGAGCCTGGCAAGTTGAGCAGAGGCTGGCTTGTCAAGGCCTGAGAGCCTCGCAAGGCCCAGAGCACGTGAGCGTAGAGAGCCTGGTCTGCTCAGTCAGTCTGAACAGTACATCATCACTTGACCTGTCGTCAAGCAAATATTGTAGCCTGTACTGCACAAACTGAGGTGGCCACAATGGCACGGTGATGCAGTCTGATAGGAGTGTAGGCTTCACTCAGCGCCCAGGCTGCTCCCTCAAGGTCTGGACAAGCTAACAAGCCGCTGGATGAGCACTGTTCTTCCTAGGAATGCAGTGGCTCCTGGTTGCAGGTGTCTTGCAGTCCTCTTAGTAGACAGGCACTGCTGAGAAGGAATGTGGGCCCCACAGAGCCTCAGGGCTGCTTGCGCGTCCCTGAACACGAGCACCTGGTCTCTGGCCCTGATCCCCCTGTAAGCTGGGTGCAGTCTCCAGTGAGTCCACTGCTGTTGCTGCTGACATCTTGTTCCCAGCTTGGCATCTGGTGTTGGAGTGATGACAGCAAGGGGAGTGAGCCATCAGTGTGTGTTTGCTTCATCGCTGGCCCTTCCTGGAGCTCTTCCCATGAGCTCTGGGTGGGCAAAGGGGCCCGTCTGCTTTTGAAGCTCTGTTCTCTGCTTTCCTTCTTGTTTCTTTCTTTCCTCTTTGTTTCCCCCCCCTCAAAATGAAAAAGCATTTTGTTGTCTTATTTTTTTTTTTTATTATTATATCACTGCCATACATTCATTAAAAACCTTCAAATACGAAAATGGCCAAGATTGTCAAGAATCAGGTAGCCATTCTTGGAAAGTGTATCACCTCTCTCCATCAGCCTTGTAACCCCTTGCCAACTGTCCACTGGAAGGGACATTCCCCACCTCCACTCTGCACATGCAGCCAGTGTTACTCAAAACTGTAGTCACATGGTCCAGGATGCCTTGCACCTGGCATTTGACACTCACTGTTCACAGATGTGAGTGGGCATTGTTCTGTATCAGTAAAAGTGGGTCCACATTATCTTGGCTAACGGTAGCCTAGAATTCCTAGGGCTGCCAGGGGTAGGGTATACCAGAGCCTGTGGCTCCACTTGTGTGGAGAAAGGAGGTGACAGGCAGGCGTTGGCTTTGTATTGTGTCCACTTGGGCTTTGTTTCTCACAGCTTGGAGTAGTAAAGGCACACACTGTCCTCTGGGGATTGGATGGGTCAATGCAGGTGCAGGGCTCCGAGCCATCGCTAGCTGACTCTTTGTGGGACTCACTCCATTCTGAACACCTCTGAGAGAAAGAACTGGAAATGGATTCTAGAAGTGTGAGCAGGCATGTACCCTCTTGTCTCTGCTCAGCTTTCCCATCTCCTGGGGGAGGGGAAGCTGCACATGGCTGTGAGGTCTCTTTCTAACCTAAGCCATGGGAATGCAGGGAGTCTCCCTAGGTTCCCCTTGTCTCTAGCCCAGGCTCTGCTGCTGAAGGATCCTCCAGTGGGCAGTTCTTGTTACACTCTGGTGGTCTAGAGGAACTGAGATGACCTTTGTGACAGATGCAAGAGACAACCTTTGACTTGGTTTTGCCTGCAGAACGCCAGGCACTAGCCATGGTAAATGTACAGCTGGAGGAGAGATGGTTGCGTCTGTGGCTGTGACCAGATCCTTGCTTGGCTTGCCTTTCTGGGATGGATTCCCAGCATATGGGGAGGAATGTTCTTTCTCTATTGGGAGATCATGATCTTGCCACCCCCAACTCCCAACCTGGGTGTGTTTGTTGGAGAGTGCTGCATAGCATGTATTTGACATTCCTCTTTAGATAGTCACTCTGACCTTCAGTCCTTAGGAAGCCAGAGCAGCACACCACCCCATGTTAAGGCTCAAACTTAAGGAAAATGCACGCACAATTGAGACATCGGCATCATTTCGTCCACTACCCAGGCACCTTCAGCGTTTCCCTCCTCTGCCTCCTTCCTGTTGTTCATTCAAGCCATTGGCTCCCCTTGGGGCTCCCTTTCTCTGGGCTGTAGTAGGGCAGTGCTAGGCCTATATCAGAGAGGTGAGTGCTGATCTCAGCTATGCATCTCTGACCTCCTGCTTCTCACTGGGGAAGGCATGGAAATGGTGCCAGCCTGGCCAGACTGCCAGTGTGGGTGTCCTGCTCTCTCCTTTCTGCCTGCCCTTAATCCCACAGCCTGGCCTTTGGTGAGATGTTTGGAGGCTGAGGCCCAGCTGTGCTTCTTGTACCTGAATACATGCAGGCTTCTTGGACAGAGGCTAGGAAGGACCGTGTGCTGAACAAGGGCTCAGACTTTTATCCTACTGCAGCTCCCATTCAGAAACTATGCAGTTAGACTCAGAAAGTGACTTTCTGGGAGGGTTGCAGGATGTATATTGAGATAGGGTCTTATGTATCCCAGGCTGGCCTAGAATTCCTGATCTCCTCACCATCACCTCCCAGTACTAGAGTTACTGGCATGCCACTATGTCGAGCTGACTTTCGGTGTTTGTTCTGTTTGTTTTGCTAGGGGCCTGCTACCACTGTTGCCTTTTCAAGAACAGGGGAGTATTTCGCTTCCGGAGGCTCTGATGAACAGGTAAGAAAGAATGGCCTAAGGAATCAGAACCCCATAAGAGGCTGGAGGCCATCCAAAGATAGGGTGAACACACTGACGAAGTGTGGATGGGGGCACCCATGTCCAACAAGTCTCCTTCAGGGATGACCCGTGGAAGTATCTCAGACTAGAATGGGTTGGAAGGACTTTGAGCTAATTATAATGGTGAAAAAGTTGAAGATTTTCAGGGTTTTTTCCCCTGATTGCATGAACAGTGAAGAATTACTGGCTACTTCCTGCAGATCTGGTAATGTCATCAGTGTGGTAAGAACTTCAGCTCCTTTAGTTTTCCTGAGTCCTGTGGGGCGAGTCTTCCTATTTTATTCTTATAGATGAGAAAACAGTCTCAGCAGAGACGGCAGAGAGGACAGACCCTAAGCCCATCTGACTGCTGGGCCTCCTATCCCAGGGGCCTCTGCTCCATTCTCTGCTGTCTTTTGCATCCCAGCTCACTGTCCATCTAAAGGATCAGCATTTTCTGTATCCTTGGCTGTAGGGAGGAAGTCCTGTCCCACCTTATCACCATTTGCACTGAGGCTTCATCCTGTCAGTCCTGTGCCTCTTTGCCCAGACTGCTAAATGCCACAGGCTTATCTGTTGGGGGAGGGAGGTACTCTGACCTTGGTGTCTAGCTCAAAGCCTGGCCCAGGAAAGGTGTGGAGCACTGAGGGATGCACCTGTCAGCAGTCTCCCAGAGTATACACAGTCCCTTTTGTCCAAACACAGCAGAAGAAAAAGTGGTGGCCATAACATGCTTGATCTGGCAGGCTGCCGAGAATGTTCATCTGGGTGCCCAGCCTTTGGGTGCTCGGCCTAGACAAGTCCTGTTGGCCTTCCATAAGTCCCAGCTGCAGTAAAATGTACTGATTTTACAGTAAGGCAGAGGTTAACTAAATGTTCTTTGTCCATAGCCTAGACAAGAGCCTGCTGTGTCTTCCCACCCATCACTAGGTCCTAGCTGTCAGCCAAAGAGGAGGAAGGTACTGGAAAGCCTTGAGCCTCCAATGAGTGTGAAAGCAGAAACTGTATGGCAGATGCTCATGTTAACTGTGTAGTAGGTGTACACACTAAAAGCCGTGGTAAGACAAAGTCACCCGACACAGAAAGTAACCTACTTGCTCTGGCCATCCTCAGACAGCAAGGCTGACAATTCCCTCAACCTTTTACAGTTTGCTCATGTTTTTCTGGGGTGACATTGATGTCATGTCTACATTCGTGCTGGCCACTCTGTTGTTAGTGCTGTTAGGTCTCTGTAGTTACATAAGGACTTGTACACGCTGTATGTATATGCCAACATTCTGTTGTAAAATGGTAGATGAGGCAGGCGCCATAAGCCCATCTCTCCGGGAGGTATAAACAGTGGTAACTGTGAGGAGCCTCTGGACGAATCATGTTCATTGCTGTGTCTCCCCCTGTCTCCCAGAGGGTGGGTGACATCCAGAGTATGTCAAGTCTTCTAGGGTGATAGTGTCGTGGGTTTTTTTGTTTTGCTTTGTTGTTCTGTTTTGTTGTTGTTGTTGTTGTTGTTGTTGTTTTGTGACAGTCATTGACTACTCATCATGTTGCATGATCCCTCCTCTGATGGCCAAGCCACCCACCCTGAAAATAAGCCTGGCAGCACCCAGCCTCCTATGACTTCTAGCCACCACTAGGGGGTGCTCTTACTTCCTAGCAGAGTAACTGAGCTTTTGTGAAATGCTTTTAGCCATTATCCTGTTTTGGAAGATACTGAATGTGGTTAGTTATTTATTTGGGATTTTTTGACATTTATTTTTGTATCTTTAACTTTGTTTTTAAAATGTGAATAGGTGTTTTGCTTCTATGTATGCCTGTGTATCATATTTATGCAGTGCCTGTGGAGGCCAGAAGAGGGCGTCAGATCCCCTGGTACTAGAGTTACAGAGGTTATAGTAGCTGTGTTGGAATCAAACTATCTATCTATTCATCTATCTATCTATCTATCTATCTATCTATCTATCTATCTATCCATCCATCCATCCATCTATCCATCTACCTACCTATCTATCTATCTATCCATCCATCCATCTATCTGTCTATCTATCATTTGTGTTGAGGCAGGATCTCACTCTTTAGTGCTGGGTGGCCTATGTAGACCAGCTTGACCTTGAACACACAGGGATTTACCTGCCTTTACCTTCAGTGTGTACGCTACCATACCTGGCTAAGAATGTATTTTTTTTTTTTTTATTGCTAAACTTATATAATGAGTGTGTTACTCTCCATTCCCTGGTGCCAGTGACTGTTTCACACTGTGTCCTCTGAGCCTCGTAGCAGCTCTGAGAGCTGGGAGCTGGGATCTTTTCACAGAAGAGGGCACAGACATATGCTGAATCCCTCACCTAAGGCCTCACAGTAAGGGACTGGAGCCAGGACATCAGTCCAGTAGTGTGGTCTGGAGTGTATGTTCACCACACCCCACGGTGTCATGGGCAAGCTACCGCCCTCAAGCCTTCCTTTCCAGATCGACATGATAGACAAGGAAAGGGAACAAATGGATTTAATAGTGATTCTGACATTGAGACAGCTATGACACTTGGGTAGAGAGACAAGCAGGTGCTAAGATCTAATCATGCTATGTGGATCACCAGGCCTGTACCCAGAGACTCCTCATCAGGGATGTGAGGCAGGTCCCAGAGTTAAGTTGGTATATCAGGTGGGAGCCACTATGGCTGAGAACTTTGGGGTTGACTCAGTTACCTCTCTTATTCTCTACCTGTTGCTTTTGTCAGGTGATGGTCTGGAAGAGTAACTTTGACATCATTGATTATGGAGACATGAAGGCACGGAGGCCCCCACCCCTAACCAGCTCTGCTGGGACTCTGGTAAGCGACTTGGCAGTTAGGGCTTGAGCCTTGTGACTCTGCGATAGTCACAGTGGTCAGCACAAGGCTTGGAGGTGAGGGGGCCTGGAGGCTTCTCTGTCATGAGAAAGGAACCCTGTGTGGTTCACCAAATAACACTTTGAGTCTTGACTCCACTCCAGATTGAACAAACGAGACATAAAGGCTGCAGAGCAGTTTTAGGGTCCAGGATGCCGGCCCCTCTTGTGGGGATACTGTCATGGCGTGTGCTGCTGCTAGAGGGAGGCCAAGGCACACAAAGGACCTGTCCAGTGCTAGACCTTCCTCCAATCACAGGACCCACGTACATGGTTCCTAGAGGGCTCAGCCGGGACAGATGGGAAAGACCCTGGTTTAGTTATTCTCACTTCTTTATTCTTTTTCCTCTTAAACCATGGAGAGGAAGTTTCTAAGCCACAAACCATTTTTAGTACTTTTGTTGGTTAAAGGACATTCAGTATTCTTGAATAAAAAGAATCTAATTTTTTTTTTTAAAAATAAATCACTGGGTGAAAAATGATAACTGATAGAGGCTCATTAAATAAACCTACCACTCATTTCAACTTTGGTTGAAATCCCAAAGGCTTTAGGCTTCTATGGCCATGGACTGTTTTATCCTGTCCTCTTCCTGGGCCAAAGAAACACTGTGGCCTCCTGGGTGGGAGGAAGCTGGCCTGAGCAACAGGAAGTGGCTCGCCCAAACCCCCAGCAAGTCAAGGCTGGAACTCAGAATAGAACCAGGAAGCCTCCTAGTCTGTCCCAGGCTTACTGTGGCTGACTCTCTCCTACCACGTGCCCCCAGTCTGCACTAGAGCTGCCTCTGGAGTAGGCCACATTGTGCCTGCAGTTTTCTCCCAAGAACCTCTCCCTTGACTCAGCCACCATGGCTGGAGGCTTTGTTTCCACTCTGTGTTTGAGCTATGAGCTAGTTGGAGCTTTCTGGGTTGCCCCAGTGTTTTCCTTGCATCCAATCCCTTTTCTGCTTAGAAAGCACTTTGAATGGCAAAGTGTGGATCCTGCCCTCTATGCTGCAGCTCCCTGACTATTGGCCACTTATAGGGACCAGCACTGCTGACTTTTACATGTACTCATGGCCTGCAGAGTGAGTGGGTGGTTCTTGCCCTAGTTCTCAGGTGAGACTCTGAGCTATAACCATGCTGTCTCCTCTGAGCAAGGCTAAGTAGCCATGCAGGTGGCGGCCAGTGGCAGGGGGCTGCTTGATAGCTTTTCCTGTCCTATGAGGCCACTGCTATCTGCCTCAGGGGGAATGGGTAGCATCAGGTGGAAGAAAAATTGACATTACTACTATTATTATTAAAAAGAATTTCATGCAAGTATTGAGCATATTTCTCCCACCCCCTGCCCTCTCATCTCTCTTCCCTCACCTCCTGATTGTTATCTTTGTCCCCTACAGTTTAACTTGTACTTTCATGTCATGTGTATGTACACAGGTTTATGAATCTATATAAAACGTAGGAACCACAAAACAGAGAAAACATTTCGTGTTTGCCTTCCTGACCGGACATCTCTAGTTGCATCCGTTTGCCTGCAAACAACAGAGCTTCATTCTTTTTGTAAGTTAGCTGTTGTGAGTAAGGCTGCAGGTGTCTCTGGGATGTGCTGACTTGGAGTTCCTCCAGTAAATACCGAGCAGTGGTAGAGCTGGGCCACACGGTCGATCTGCTTTTAGTTGCCTGAGAAGCCTCCACTCTGAGCTCCACAGTGGCTACTAGCTTACGTTTCCCCCAGTGGAGCCTAAGTGCTCATTTTGTCCACTTCCTTGCCAACATTTGTTGTTTCTTAATGGCGATTCTGACAGGACTGGGGTGGAATCTCATTGTAGTTTTGATAATTAGTGAGATTGCCTGTATTTTTTTTCTTATAATTAGGAAATTAACCTGGACAAAAACTACCTGTTGTCCCTCAGCCCGACTCAGAATGGGAAACATACCCGCCTTGTTTCCCAGAGCTTCAGGGCCTAAGAGTAGGGTGTAGTCACATCATGTGGGAAGAGGAAGATAGCGTGACAGGATGGAGAATTGGAGGTGAAGGGTTCAATAGGACCCAGGGCAGCCAGTTATCCCCAAACTGCTCTGAAGCCCGTATCAGGGCTACTGCTGTAGTCCTACCAATGGGTGGCTCTACCTGGGACTCAAGCAGGGGACAGGATATGAGTTATGGTACCACGGAGCTGCCTCTGAACCCTGCAGGGTAGTCCTGGGCAAGCACCCCATCTTCCCAAGCCTCCATTTCTTCAGGGGTTCAGAGTACCCCACAGGCGTGTAATGAAGGCACCTAAAGTGACACAGTAATCTTAAAGTTATTCTTGGTTGAGATAGGAACTTCTTTTTTGTCAGAAATTCCTTCTAGAGCTTTGAGAGAATGGATATCCCTTCTAGACACCCCCCACACACACCTAATGCTGCCTGAGGGGTTTCATTGAAAGGGAAAAAGAAGACGGCCCAGGGTATTGGGTATTGTTCTGTCTGGTGTGTGTGTGGGGGGGGGTGTGATAAAATTGACCATTTTAACCATGTTTCGGTCTGTCTTAGTAAGCCATCAGCATCCACCTCCACAGTTTTTTCCTTCTCCTGTGCTGGAGACAGCAAGTTTTTGCAAAACTGTGATGGCTATGTTCTCTCCTTAGGTAGGAAGGGACCTGGTTAGTTTCTTTCCTGACACTCAGATCCCCTGTATGGCCAGAGAGCTCAGCTCCTCAGGGGAGCCCAGGAGCACTGCTTTGTCCTGTGAACGAGCTCGGACAAGCTCCTATGCTTCATCTCTGCCCACATCCCATCTCTCCAGTAACTCTGGGTTACTCAGCCTCAGCAGTTTGCATTTGAGGCAGATATTCTTTGAGTGCAGTCCCATGCACCATGACATCTTTAGCATCCTTGGCCTTTACCTAATAGATGCCAGTAGCATCTTGCTCCCAGTTGTGATAACCAGAAATGTCTTCAGCTACTGTCAAGTGTCACCATTGAGAATTACTGCAAAACCTTGTTGAGGAGGAGCCCAGAAAGAAAGCAGTTGTGGGGGGGCGTGGGGTGAGGCTGTGGGAGGAATGTGCAGGGCTGAGGTAGGCTGTGGGAGGAGTGTGCAGGGCTGAGGTAGGCTGTTCTAGGAGCCCGTGCAAGGATCCTGCTCATCTGGGTCAGGTTTGGGTTCCCACCAGAAGACGTAGACCAGAGCTCTCAGCTTTTAGTCCATTTGGTAGGAATGCTGTTTGGTCTATCAGATTTCAGGCTCTCAGAGATGTTGGTAAATGAGAAGAAAAGACTCTTTACCATTAGCAACTTGGTTTTCTTCAGAATGGCTGTGTCTTGCCCTTCCTGCCCAAAGGCTATCCGACTCAGAGGCGATACCTAATGAGAGGCCTGTGGGTGGCCAGGGGGTTTACTTCTCCAGTCCTGACCCAGCTGTGCTGCCACTCTAATGTCCTTTGCCCCTTCATCTCTGTCTCCCAGTCACCTAGTCACTGAAACAAGGTGTGTACTCCCGGGCATTTGGAGTTGTCAGGGAGTTCATGGGGCCAACTACATGTGGAAGTTCTGACCTTGTGCTTTCTCCAGGGTGGCCATTGGAAACCAGAGGAACAGATCTTACCTGGACCCCTTGCTGCTCCCCCTACCCCCTAGCAGAGACTGGCAAGGACAACCTTGTAAGCCTGTGGAGGTCCTTCACCCTTGAGCCCCCTGCCTGTGACCTCGGCTCTGAACGTGTCAGCTTTCAGATCTTGGAATGAAGGCTGTCCTTAAACTCACTCCAAGCGGAGCTATGCTCACTGTGGAGCTATTTTCAACCTCTGGTTGAAATTCACAGCTTATTTTTAGGCACATTTCATGTTGAAAAGCAAAAGCCATTTCCCAGCCATTCAGAATGAGAATAATGGGTGCCATTTTCCCTCTGTTCTTGGCTGAGTTGTACGAAGGAGGGATTTCAGGGCTCGTGGCTGGGGCTCTTTCTCTGCTTGGAAGGTTGCACATGAAGGATTCCAGGCCATGCTGTGGGCTGAGAGTGGGCAGGAATCTCCATGCTCTGCCCCGAAAGAAGGCTGAAAGGACTACTTGTGGGCAGATGAGTGCCTCCTGGAGGGTGCGGGTGGGTACCCAGGGGGATTCTCTGTAGCAGATACTTGTACTGGTGTTTCAGGGAACTTTGCTTAGCCGGTTCCTTGCTGCAGCCCCGCCCACCATCTGTTCTTACCCACTCTCCTGCTCTCTGGACTTGAGGGTCTGTTCCTTAGGTAGAAAGACCCTGGTGTCTTGGCTAGTTTCAGAGTTAGCATTTTGCCTGTCCCAAATTTTCCCCAGGACAGATTTCTACCCCAACTGCAGAAGTACTTTTAAACTTCTTGTTTGTTTTGTTTTGGACAGGGTCTCACCATGTAGACAGGCTGACTTTGAACTTACAGATCTGCCTGCCTCTGCCTGCATGTTGGAATTAAATGCATGTACTACCAAGCCCAGCTTTTTAATAATCTACTTTTAATGAACAAGGATGCATTTATTTGGACCTGCCCTTATTTTTGCCATAGTCAGAGGCCCATTATGCAATTGAGAAGTTATACTAGGTGGGGTGGGAGAGGAAGAACACCATGTTCTAGGTAATTCAATGAAACTGACAGAGGGAAAAACCAACCCACTTCCTGAGCTCTCAAGGTTGGCTGCTCCAGGTTAGACATTAACTTTGATCTCTGGGTTGAGGGCTTTTCTCTGCTCACTTCTCAAGATTACATTTGAAGGAGAAAAACTACCCGTGGTTAAGTGCTTGGCTTCTGGCTTCCGACCAACCAGTGACTGAATCCTGTCCCTGCCTTGTTTGAGCTGTGACCCCAGCCAGTGGCTGGATCTCTGAGGTCTTGGTTCCTCTTCTGTCAACCTGGGTCCTCCCCCTTTGATGAGATTTCACTGGTGGTATGCCAAGCAGCACTTGGCCCTGTTCCTGGCACACGGTGAGTGCTCACAAGGCATAGCTATTTCAAGAATGTTCTTTTCTCTCTTCAGTCTTTTGAGAGCCAGTCAGAGTGATCAAGTGTTCAAACCTTCTGGGGTGAGGGACATTGGACAAGAGTGTGGGTGACTTGCTGACTGGGATAATTTCAGGTGCTGGCTCCTCCCTCAGGTGGTTCTTGTGAAGACCAGGGAGGGTTTTAGGCCCCTCCAAACATATATTATTTGTTTTAACTGACAAATAATAGTCCTCTGAGCTTGTAGATAAGAAAGTAAACCTGTGAGGAGGGTGGAAACAAACCATACATATACACCTACACACCACACACATACACACCACACCCATCCATCCATCACACCAGACTAACATACACCGCACATACACACTTATACCATACACACATATATACCACACACAGTACATCACACACACACACACACACACACACCCTCAAGATTCCTTAGGACAAAATGCCCAGGAACCTCAGAGACTTAGTGCTAGAACCTTTTCCAAAGAAGCAGTTGGCTCAGCCAAGAATATCTGCCCTGAGCCTGAGGCCTCCTTTTACAGGCCCCCTCTTCTGCCTTGTGCTTCAGGTTCTGAGGGCAAAGTTCTAGTCACCTGCTATGCTTGTGTTTTGTTTTGGGTTCTGCCATGTGCTTCTGATTTGGGGTGCAAAGGGGATCTGATTTCCACTCCATAGATACTTCCCCTATTCTGAGGATCTGGAGGGTCCTTAGAGCTTGTGGGGGGGGTTAAGACCTAGCTTTTCCCCACCAGACCCTCACCTAAAGAGGCAAAAAGGAGACCCATTTCCACCTGTCTCAAGGATTTCATCTCAGTGCCCTTTGGCTGCTGTTACAAAATACTGTGGACTAGGTAGCTTTTAAACATATGAATGCCATAGGACACTGATATCTCACAGTTGTGGAGGCACTGGTGAGACTGTGGTGTACAGAGGTGATTCCTTTCTTCAGTGTCCTACTGCGGTAGACAGTGCTGGCTAAAACCCTTTTATAAGGACACTAATCCTAATCATGGCAGCTCTGTCCTCGTGACCCAGTTACCCTCCCCCAAAGGCTTCATTCCAAATATGCCAGGGATTATGACTCTAACATATAAAGTTTATGGGGGATACAAATACTCAAACTATTAGCAATCTGATTTCCTGAGTTGGATCTGTTTCCCAGAATATAAATTTCTGTTTTGGGGATTTGCTTTTTGTAGAGAGAAGTAAGGGCTCAAGCTGGTTATGGATGGCACACATCTGTAATTCCAGCCCTTAGAAGATGGTAGGAGGAAGTTTGGAGGCCAGCCTGAGCTGTAGGGGAGCCTGCCCCCAAAAAACAAAACGCAAAATAAAGGAAACTCAAATTCAAAGGCAAGCTTAGCAGGAGGTCACTGATGGTGTTAGAAGCAGACTGAACCCCAGATTCATGAGTCTTAAAAAGGAACTCTCCCTTCTCCACTTGACCCCATTTCTGCCTCTTTTTCTTTTTCTTTTTCTTTTTCTTTTTTTCCCCCTCAAGACCGTTGATGGGAATTCTTGGCTCTCTGTCTGCTCCCATCGAATCAGATGCCCAGCAGCTGCACAGCTTGGAAAAAAGAGTTTGTTTTACAGGCCCATCGCCCCATCATGTGGCGCTGCCCCTGCCTCTGGGTCCAGGGCATCTCTGGTCCTTGCGCTGTATCTCTTTATGTGTGTATGTTGTACATCCACTGAATGACCAGCTTTGTCCACTGTGCCCCTCATCTCTGTGGGTGATAGCTTAGTAGGGAACAGGGAGTCAGGCCCTCTCCTGAGGGGCCCCACTTCTCTGTGTGGTGTGGGGAGACTTGGCAGATCTCAGAAGGTTTTGAGGGATGACTTAGGAACAGTGGGGATGCTGAGACTTACCTGTACATCTCTGTGTGGCCCCTGGTACATTTCATTCATGCCTTCTGCATGCAGAAGAGGAACCTAGACTCAGGCCATGTGACATTCTGGTGAATGGTTCTAGACCCAGTCAAGTGCAGGCCCCTGGGGTGGGATGCAGCAAGACCAAGAGAGCCTTGAATGAAGAATCAAAAGGTGTCTCCCGTTTTCTCCTTCAGCATCCTTAGACCTAAGACAAGCACCCAGATTCAGTGTGTGTATGAGTATACACTCACATGTAGAACCAAGGTGGCATTGCTGTCTTAGGGGCCTGGGAAGTCTGCATTTCTACCATCTTTGGTCAGATGTGATCATTGGTGCCTACCGCTGCTACTTAGTGTTATTCTGCAGACATGAGATGCTGTGGATCCGGGCGCAGGACGGGGGTTGACAGATAATATGGCTTCTCAGATGCCTTCCTGGTATAAAAGTGGGAATATTACAAGAATGGATTGCATTTGCGCAAGGTGACATTTGCAAGAGTCCATGTTAGCTGTCGGGATAAAGACAGGCTTTTTTTTTTTTTTTTTTTTTTTTTGAGTTTCACTATAAAATCTTGGCTGCTGGCCTCAAACTCATAGAGATTTGTCTAGTTCTTGCTGCTTCCCCATTATTGGGATCAAAAGTGTATGCCACCATGCCCAGTCAAGGCATTAACATTTGACATTTATTTATTGTCAGAAGCTCCTCCAGCTGGTCCTTAAACTCAGTTATGCATCATAGCACACATGGGGGATGTTAAAACTTAACTGCTGGGGGGATGAGGGGGTGGGGGAGGTCCCCAGGGGGTCTGATTTGCTAGAGTTTCCACTTCTAACACGTCAGACACTGATGCAGCCAGTACAGGACCCACTCTGAAACTGGTCTATCGGAAGACAGTGTATCCAGTGGTGTTTGACGTCCTAGGCTAGGAGTCCTTTTCCATCTTAGACATTTCTGTGACTGGTAGAAGTTACAGCCTGAGAGAAGCAATTGAAGAATAGGTTGTCTCTCTCATCCCACTCTAGTGGACAGTGAGTGTAGGGGGAGGGATGTGCCTCTGGTTTGAATCTTCAGTATTGTTCCAAGAGATTCCAGTGCTGTCCTGTGGGTCTTTTAAACCTTTGGGCACTCATCAGTGGGCTTAGAACTAGGCAGGCAGACATACAACTTCTCACTAGCAAAGACTGTCAGTAAGGAAGCTGCTGCCCTGGCATGGGCCATGTCTGGCTTGGCCGTGCTGTTAGATGCTCTGTCTATAATCTAGTAACTTATTCTTGAAGCTCCACTTCCAGCCACTGCTTTCTGCATTGTCCTCAGTGTCTCCTTTTGTCTGTCTGTTTCCCACCTCACACCCCTTAGATATGGATACTTAGACCAGCTTCATCCTCTAGAGAGCCTGCTGACTCTTGAATCTGCATGAAGCCCAGAGGCCTCAGATTCAGTTCTGCGTGTATCAGGACTCACCCAGCATGTAAATCCAACCACACATACCCTTTTTTGAGTTCTGCTAACTCCTTTGGGAGATCTTCCTTCTCCATGTGGGCCCAGG
This sequence comes from Rhabdomys pumilio, assembly GCA_030674055.1. Classification (NCBI taxonomy): domain Eukaryota; kingdom Metazoa; phylum Chordata; class Mammalia; order Rodentia; family Muridae; genus Rhabdomys; species Rhabdomys pumilio. The sequence goes on along the minus strand of JANHMN010000020.1, from coordinate 3,688,226 downwards.
ACTGTCGGTAGCCCCACTTTTGCATGCGGAGAGATGGTTCCAAGTCAGACAACAGTGGGGTAGCCAAACCCTCGTGCTTTACTGTAACACACACAGCCCTTGAGCACCTGCATCTCAGCAACTGCTCTGGCATTGCTGATGGTGATGACAAGCCACCTACAGCCCTGTCAGTCCACACTTGCAGACTCCTGTCTACATAAGAGCCAGCAGAGGCCACAGAAGAATATAGCCATCTTTGTGGTGCCGAGCAGAGCGTGCATGAGAACTGGGCCTTCAGGCATTTGAGGCTCGTCCTTTTCTCTTCTTTTGGTTCTATTCTATTTTTCAAACCCAGAAAGCTGAAAATGGGAGAAACAAGCCACATGTAGAAACAAGCTCAGATGCTTGGGCCTAGCTCTGCTTCTCTGGGGCACTGACACCTGTTCTCAGCAGAGCTGCCCTCCGCCATTGGCTTTTTCCTTCATGTAGTCTTCCCAGGTGTTTGGAGGCTGGAAATTCTTTCTCTTTTCTTTTCTTTTCCTTCATTCCTTCCTCTTTCCTTCCTTTAAAAACAAAAAACAAAAAAACCCAGGGTCTTTCTCCATAGCTTGGCTGTCTTGAAAATCACTATGTAGACCAAGCTGGCTTTGAACTCAGAGATCAGCCTGACTGTCTCCTGAGTACTAGCTCTTGAGTACTAAAGGTCATCGTGTCTTGCCTTTTTTATTTTTAGATAGATAGATAGATAGATAGATAGATAGATAGACAGACAGACAGACAGACAGACAAACAGACAGATGGCATGATTGTATGTGTGTTGCATTGCAGTGAAAGAGTGGAATTCTGAGGACAACTTTCAGGAGTTCTCTCTTTCCACCATGTGACTCTTGAAAGGTCATCAAATTTGGTAGCAGGCACCTTGACTCACTGAACTATCTCACCAGCCCTAGAAATTCTTGCGACTACACCTGCCCAGAGCAGCCTACTTCCCAGAGTAGGCTCCCTTTTCCCACCATCAGTTAGCCACGGTCCTAGGACTGAGCTTTGTTCTCCCCATAGCGGCCAGTGTGTGGCTGGAACAGGATCCTGGTAGTCGGTGTGGAGGACATGTGCCTGGGACCACTGAGCAGTGTGCTTGAGTGTGAGAGCCTAGTGCCTGGGATCACTGAGCAGTGTGCTTGAGTGTGTGAGTCTAGTGCCTGGGATCACTGAGCAGTGTGCTTGAGTGTGTGAGCCTAGAGGCTGGCTGTCTTTGGCCTTTCCTTAAGATGTTAATTTTTTTTTTTCATGGTTCCAGACTAAATGAAGAAATCAACTTTCTGGCTTCATTTGCTCCTTTGGCCGCTGATACCCTGGGGTGGTACAGGCAGCTCTCAGGCCACAAAGGGAGGTAGAAGCTACTTGTCTAGACTAGACTCCAGAACTTCTCATTTGAAATGGAAAACCCCTTTTTGCATTTTATATTTTCCAGATTGGCTAGTAGTGTTGACCATGTGGTGTAAGGGTGTTGGATAATACTTATGTTTATGTTCTTATTGGTTACCATGGCAAAAGAAAAAAATAAGAATAGATGGTTTCCATGGAGATTATCTTACAGTTAGTTTCCCTGAAGGTCTGGACACTGCTGTGGGCTCAGTGAATACTGTTACTGCCATCAGAGACTTTCTCTACAAAGTGCCATTGCCTTGTGCAGACATTCTCTGGACTTGGGCAAAGCCATCTGCCTCCCATGCTTGCAGACCCTAGCACCCTAACGGTGGTGGTGACCCTGTGGCTCTGCTTCATGCTGGAGTTTCTCAGCATGGCATCAGCACCTGTATCAAAACAAACAAAAGCCCTTGTGTGACAGAATAATTCAGATTAGCACTGGTGTGGAGCAGATAGCACCCCAACCCCTTCACCTGGGTTCCCCACTCTCTAGCCTTACATCTTCCCCACACTTTTTAGAGCCCCAGAGCATTTCTTTAATTCCCGATACAACATTTTACGCTAAATAAGGATTTTCCTTGATTATGTAACTGTAAGGCTGTTGTCACCGTCAATAATACTAATAATTTCTTCATAACAAATACCTAGAACATGCTCATGTTTTCCCACATTATATCAAGAATGTCATTTTGAGGGTGGGGGTGGGGATATGGTTCAGTTGGCAGAGTACTGAATTTGATTCCCAACACCAAATTTTAAAAAAGGTGTGGTGATATATGCCTGCAGTCCTAGTCTTTGGGAGCAAAGGCAGGAGGATCATAAGTTCAAGTCATCTTTGGCTACGTAGCAATTTCCTAAGACTGGGGCAGGGGGAGGGGTGGGTGTCTTTTCACTTGAGTAAGGATATAAAAACCTGCATGCCCGTGTATATCATCCTGCTGTCTGCACACTCCTCTCCACCCTGCCCATAGTTCAGAGTCAGGACAGGAACAAGGGGACCTCCTGGACCCACTGTCCTTAGGAAGACCCAACTCTTCCTGGAGCTGTGGTAGCTACATAGGCAGCCTACTGCTAGGTGACCCGGGCCAGGCACTGGATAGGATGTGCTGGCCTTCTTTGGAGCCTGCAGGGGGAGGGGAGAGAGGGATGATGTAACTATAGTCTCTGCTGTCTGCAACTTCATTTTCCAGGAAAGAGAGCCCATGAGACCCCGTGGGACACAACCTCCTCCCTGGAAAGCATGGGGCACTGGCAAAGGACTCTAGCTAATCTGAGGCCAGCTGCCTCTGCTGATTGGCTAGAGTCAGGCCTGGGTATCTGTCTTGGCAGGCCTAGTTCACATACTTTTATGCTGTGCAAAATATGAATTAACTGAGCTTGGGAGTGATGCCTGGGGTATGGTCGGTGACTCTGACACTCTCCATTGAACTAAGTGCAAGGAAACTTTAAAATAGTCTAGCCTTTGTTCCTAGAGTTTTACAATTCAACTCCAGTAGTTACAATGATCTGTCTTCAAGTGGATCTATAAATAAACTGCTACTGTTCCTCTTTGTCACCAAAGCTTCCGAGTCTCCCAGAGACGTCTCTGCCGCTCGTCTTCATTAGATGCCTCTCATCTGTAGGGCAGCTGCAGCCATCAGAAAGCTAGGCTGACACATGGAGTTTGTAAAAACAGCAGCACATTCCCTTTGAAAAATCCAGTTCTCCCAAATTAACTACAGAGGGAGAAATAGCAGCTTTGCTTTGGAGAAACTTGGGAAGTGGACAGTGCCCCACAGAGCCATCAGCACTAAGTCCTGGCTGCACAGGCCCTGCAGTGTCGAAGTGTGTAACCTGAATCCAGTCTCATGAAATATCAAGCAAACACAAATTGAGAAAATAACTGACCAGTATTGTTGGAAAGTATCAGTTATGAAAGACAAAGGAGGCCTGGGGAGCTGACACAGATTGCAGGAGGCTGAATACATTGTGAAGGATGGTGAAGGGGCCTGGGAGCAGGCGGCTGGCAAAGCCTCAGCACACAAACCTGAGAACCTGAGTGTGGAACCCCAGCACTCGTGTAGGAAGCCAGGTGTGGCAGCTCACTGGCCGGCCAGGCTAGCTGAGTCAGTGAGCTTCAGGTTCTATGAGAGTTCTATCTTGTCTCAAAAAATAAAGTGCAGAGTAACTGAGAAAGTCAACCATTGTTGACCTCTGTCCTTCACAGGTGTGTGCAGCCACACACATGCACATATACCACACACACATTTATTTATATATATATGTATGTATGATGTATGTATGTATAATATATATAAATATATATTGTATATTATATATATATATATATACACACACACACACACATACATGCATACTATTACATACACATACATACTACACACACCACACACACACACACACACACACACACACACACACACACACAAATCCTGGATAATATTCTGTCTAGGATGGAGATTGGAGGATATCAGCTGCAGAAACTGGTGAAACTCATAACTTTTGGTTAGTGGTCTTTCCCAGTTTCGGACTCCTGATTCAGTGACTGTGCTGTGGTTATGTAAGATGTTAACATGGGGGGCAAGAGAGTAATGGGCATTCTATGTACTATATTTTACAACTTTTCTATACGTCTAAAATTAGTTCAAAGCAATTTAATCTTTTATTAAAAACCAACTACAGTCACACTAGGGCTTTATTAGAATTCTTCAGAATTCTTCATCTCCTCCCTCCCTGCCCTCCAGGCACTTGCTGTGTGGAGACTCGGTGTAGCTGTAGTGGACCTTACAGAATGTTTGTGGGGCTGACCCGAACACAAGCTGTCCTGACTGGGACCCCTGTGTGTCCCAAGGGAACACTTTTTCTCAGGAGGGAGTCTCTGCTTGGCTACATTGTTTCCTTTTTTAAGAAAAAGGTTCCTGTGCTCTGACCACTCACCTTTATTCTGATTGTCTTCCTTAAAGATTAGTTCACCTTTAAGATTTTTTTTTTCTTGGTTTGGGTTATTTTTCTTGTTTGTTTGGTTTCTTTGTTTAATTTAAGACAGTCTCTTTAAGTAGCCATGGCTAACCTGAAATTGCCTATGAAGACCAGACTGGCCTTGAATACAGAGATCTACTTGTCTCTGCTTGCAAGGACTGGAATTAAAGGGGAGCAACACCATCATATCTGGCAAACAGTTATTATGTGTGTGTAGTCTGTCACACTTAAATGTGGAGGTCAGAGGTCAAGCTGCAGGAGTCAGTTCTCTCCATTCACCGTGTGCATCCCAGGGCTCTAACTCAGGTCCTCAGCTCAGTGTCGAGCTGAGCCATGTGAGGATGCTCCAGAGATGTGTCTCACATAAGTCCTAGCGGACTCTATGCAGGAAAGTGGGCTTTAGTGGGGTGGGCCTGCCTCCTCTGAGGCTCTTGTAAAGCAGGTTAAAGGACTTGGACCTCCCTGTCCCTTTGTGTGTTCCTGACTTCACCTTACCATGCTGCCACCAGTGTGTGTCTCCGACTGCTATGGCAGTGATGCCCTGAACACCAACCAAAAGGGCTGGTTGTTGTTGCTTCTCCCAGGAATGAAGGTTGGGGACCTCCTGGGAACTTTGCGGTTATATGATGGGCATGGCCAGTTGCTGTCTCAAGGCCTCCATTGGCTTAAAGTGCTTGGCTTTCTCAATTTCATCTTGTTCCCTCACCTCTCACTTCTCCTGAGAGCAGAGGTGAACCCTTCCTGCCAGGGCATGCTCTCCCTTCTTTTGAAGACATCCCTTTACTCTATGTGGGAAATGCTTGGAAACTTTTGCAGAGCCTTGCTGCTTGTGGGCCCAGGAGTAGCTGTCTGAGCCCTGGGGCAAGCGGAATGGGGTTCTGTGTTTTGCCTGTGTATCATTTGCTCCGTGCTCGCAGGCCTGAGAACAGCCCAGATGTAATGGAATCACCGGCATTCCCTGCCTCTCTGAGGGGAATCATGACATAGAAAGGTACACCATGTTGCCTTTAGTCCCAAAACACAGATTACACTGGTCTATGTGGCAGGGAGGGCCTGGCATCAGTGTGTTGATCTGGCCTATGGATCCCTTGCTGTCCTTTTTAAAGACATACACTCAATTTCTAAGCAGTGAGAACCTATGTAGAGACAAGATGTATAGCCGGCTAGGACCTGGCTGGGATCTTTGGTTGCAGAGTATCCCATTCAGCTGTGAGGCTACTGTTTTGGCCTCAGACCTTGTATTTGTCCCTCAACTTAAGCATGACCCAGCGCTCTGCCCTCCCCAGAGCCTGGTGTGGGAAACAGGCATGTTCATAAGTCTAGAAAGCCAGCAGCTGTTAGCAAACCCTAGGATCACACTTGGGCAAACATCGGCCAGACTGCTGAACAGTTAGATGCTTTTAAGAAACCAGAATTCCTCGTGGCTTCAGAGCTATGTTTAGAACCAGAAGTTTGTTTCCCTGTTGGATTCCAGGCTGGAACCCTAAATTACAAGACAAATAAGGGTATAGTATATCTAGTTTGCAAATGTGTATGATTTAAGAAGCTAGCCCTGCCTCTTCCTCATGGGAAGTGGGGTGTGAGGCTGAATCCAAGTGAGCTCTACCTTTTAATTCCCTCCCCAGGGTCCAGTTTAGCAAACCTGAAGGCAACTGTAACTTCTGAGAGCAGCCAGTGGCCTGAGGTCAGGACAGACCTCTGAGCTCCTCTTGCTAAGTGAGTAGACTGCAGTGAAAGAAAAGAAAGCTGGAAAGATTTAACTATAGTGTGTTTGTGTGTGTGTGTGTGTATCCATGTGTGTCCATCTATCTAGTCCTTCTAGTGTGGCTCTCAACCTTTCTTTGGAAACTCAGTGATATGCTTTGATGTGTTAAGTAAGCAGTGACCAGGCAGGCTGCGCAAGGAGGAAATTAGTGAGAACCCAGCCTAGGTCACCTCAGCTTCCCCATTCTGGCCCCATATGAAGCCATGGGTCAGTTCTTAGACACTGGTCCATTACAGAGTTTTCATTCTAGGAGCAGGCCAGGCAGAGGACAAGGTCCAGGGTGAACAATTAAAAGGAGAAATGTGTACTCTGGGCAAACATTAATCAATCATCACCCATCCACCCACCTGCAGCTCTGTTCTGTTAGTTCAGCATCGTCCAGTCAAATGCCAGGCGATTCTGGCTACTTGCCTACTGTGTGTGGTCCTTGCTTGATGCTGCATGGATCCCTGTGTAGCTAAGGGCTGCTTGGGGAATCCTGCCCATGAGAGTGTTCTTCACTGAGGAGACTATACTGAAATGAGGCGCTCTGCTCTACACATGTGGAAAATAGTTCACATATTGATGGCAAGCCTCATGGGCCTCTCACCTAGAGTCATCAGCCTCCAGCTTAGCCTTTTGGTGCTGCTATGTGGGGAGGTGGCGTGGGGAGGGAGGTGCTCGTCACCTGAGTGTGGAGTGGTAGTGCTGGACGGCCACATGTGGTGTGTGCTGGACAGGTGGGCTCCTAGGGGCACCTAGATGGAATAGTAGCTTTAGAGGGAGCTGATAGAGTTTTGTAATTACAATAGTAATATTCACCTTGAAGAAGTGAGCAACTAGTTCTGAGTTCTGTCAAACAGATCCAGTTAGGTAATACCACACTCCAACACAGGATCAAAATACAGAATAGTTCATTTGTTTCAAAAGTTTCCTTGTGCCTCTTTGACTATACAAACAACACTAATTAACTTTCTTGTTGTAGGATTTTGTTTGTTTGTTTTTGAGACAGGGTCTCACTATGTGGGTTTGGCTGGCCTGGAACCTGCTTTGCAGTCAGGCAGGCTTCAAACTCATAGAGACCTGTCTGCCTCTGTCTCTGCTGAGGTTAAAGGCATCAGCCATCATGCAGAGCTGTTGTGAGGTGAGTTTTTGGTTGGTTGGTTTTGATTTTGAGGTTTTTTTTTTTTTTTTTTTTTTTTCATATATGTGTGAGTAACATGTAAACATGTGCGGGTACATGTATATGCAGTTATGTGTGCACATGCTTGTGGCATTTGACATTCAGTTATCCTCTGAACCCAGAGCTTGCTGATTCAGCTAACCATCTTGCTCTTGGAATTCTGTCCCCACCCCCAGAGTACTGGGATTGCAGGCCGGCCAGCACACCTGCTCAGCTTTACGAGGCTCTGAATCCAATTCCAGTCCGTGTGCCAGGGCCTTTTACCCCCAGGCCATATCCCCAGCCCCAGCACTTATGACTTCGCTATCTAAGTTAGGTTGGACCTCTCAGAATTTATGTAAGTGGAATCGTGTAATTACTTACGCATTTCATCGGTTTCTGCCAGCCTGACTGTTTTGATGTTGATCCATGTTGTTACATGTATAAGTAGTTCATACCTTTTACTGCTGAGGAGGATTCAATGGAGTAGATGTGTCACACAGTCTGTTTATCTACCCGAGGGTAAACATCAGGTTACTTTCTGTTATTTGGTTGTTACAAACAATAACAACAACAACAAAGCTGCTGTGACCTTTCATGTGCATATTTTCTATGGATGTATGGTTCTGTTCTTCTTTCTGTCTTTCTTTTTTATTATTTATTTATTTATTTTATGTATGTGAGTACACTGTCACTCTCTTCAGACACACCAGGAGAGGGCACTGCATCCCATTACAGATGGTTGTGAGCCACCATGTGGTTGCTGGGAATTGAACTCAGGACCTCTGGAAGAGCAGCCAGTCCTCTTAACCACTGAGCCATCTCTCCAGTCCTGCTTGTGTTTTTCTTACAGTGTATGGCTAGAACATATAATGGGTATAATACAAAGGTGATGCTAGTATAAGTTTTAAGTAACTGTACGACTGCCGTGGGCACCCGTGCTAGTCTTACATGCCGCAGGGATCAGACAGAAGGCCTTGTGCATGCTAGACAACACACTGAGCTACATCCCTGACCTTGGCCCTTTTGGAGGCTGACAGGACAGTTCTTTCTTTCTTTAAAAAAATGTATGTGTATGACGTGTTACCTACATGTATATACATGCCTTATGCCCGAGGGGATCAGAAGAGGGTGTCAAATCCCCTGGAACTAGATAGAGTTAAGAGTGGGTGTAAGCCACACTGCACGGTGCTAGGAACAGAACCCAGATTCTCTGGAGGAGAAAACAGCTTGGTTCCTTTAGGGTGCTCCCTTTTTTCTTCGTAGGGCAGGATTGCTGCTTCCCCTCAGGTCCCAGTATCCTAGGCCCATTCATATAGTCAGCCAACCTAGAGTCCAGCCAGGAAAATCTACCCAGAATGATTTCTCTGACAACGAAGACCTACAGGCTGTTCAGGTTTGGTTTTAATGAAATTTCACGGGTTGATTCCTCGTGTGCCTGGGTGACTGAGATAGCGATTTTAATGCATCTCTGCTGTGTCTGAGGGGCAGAGCCCATAGTGGCATATGACAGGGAGCTGACAGAAGAAAAGAACCCAGGCAGACACCTTTTAAACATGCTGTGAGAGACTAGAATCATACTCCACAGAGTGGCCTGAGAAGAGACCCCTACAGGTCCCTAGAGGAGTTTCCACACCTTTTTTTGTGGTTTTGGTATTAAAATAATATTTGATATAAACGGCACAGTATGGAACTATACACGTAGCCTGATCTTGGTGGGGAGTTTATTTATGATGCACTGGATTATTAGTTTCTCTTCTCCTGCTGTGGGAAAGAACCTAACAGAAGAAGGTAAGGAAGGTTTGAGAGAGAGGATACAGTCTGTCATGCTGGAAAGGCATGAGCCAGTGGCTGCAAGCCAGGAAACAGAAAAAGATGGATGCTGGTGTTCGCTCGGTTCTCCTTTTTATTCAGCCTGGGACCACAGCCTGTGGGGTTGCCGCCCACATTTAGGGTGGGTCACTCCCTCCCTGTTAAAGCTTTGAAAACACCTGACAGTCAGGGCCAAAGGTGTGTGCCCTGATGACTCCAAGAATAAGTATCACACCCAAGAACCACTGTGGCCCCTAGGGTGCTTCATGTGAAACTGCTGTGACCTTTGCCCTTCCATGCTGCTGTGGCATCTGCATCTCCATTACTCTCGGCTCTGCTACCTTGGCACTTAGCTTTCCTACATCTGCTTTTGTGCTTATTCCCGGGCCTTCACAAGGAATGCTACAGCTCTTGAATGCTGGAGTGCAGGTGAGTGGGGGCAGGGCCCATGGCCCTTTGCTGCAGTGCAGATGCTGGAGAGGTTTTGTCACAGGAATTTCACTGTTCCTGTGGATTCGGCCCTTCGAGGCATCAAGTATTTGTGGAGGGCCTCTGTTCTCACCTTGGTTGGCATTCCAGGATAGACAGGGAAGGGCAGTGATGCAGAAACAGGCTCAGAGGAGCTGCTGGCCTCCACAGAGATACTAAGGAGAAAGTGCACAAAGAAGTCCAGCTCCAGCCAGTTTGACATATCACCTGTCACAGACTACCTGATACCCAGGAATTTGTGCTTTGAGGTTAGATTGCAGCAGAATGATTTTGAGCAAGTACGTAGCGTGCCAGGGTGATCTTTCTTGAGAGAACACTTAGACTGAGTGTCCTCTATCTGAAAAATAATACTACCATGAAGGACCCTCGAGGATTTCGTGAGATGACGTTAAATCAGGGCATGCAGTAGATGGCAGGTAAACAGCACTGGCTAGCTTCAGTGCTGTAATGCTAGGGGTTTGTTCTTTTGAGACAGGATAGCCTAGACCATGGCCTAAAGTTCACTTTGAAGCCCAGGCTAGCCTCACATTTGTGATCCTGCTGCCTCAGCTTCCCAAGTGCTGGGGTTCCAGGGACTGTGCACAGCATCCAGAAAACCCAGATCCTTTTTAATTGTTTTCCTTTTGTTTTCTCATTATATTTTTATTTTTATTATTTCTTTTTTAAATTAATTCTACCATTTGGGAAGCAGGTGAATCTCTATGAGTTCAAGGTCAGCCTGGTCTATAGAATGAGTTCTAGTACAGCCAGGGCTACTCAGGAATTTTTTTGTTTTTGTTTTTGTTTTTCAAGACAGGGTTTCTCTGTGTAGCCCTGGCTGTCCTGGAACTTACTCTGTAGGCCAGGCTGGCCTCAAACTCAGAAATCCGCCTGCCTCTGCCTCCCAAGTGCTGGGACTAAAGGCATGTACCACCACTGCCCGGCAGGAATTTTGTAAATTGAGCGTATGTGAGTGCACTAGTCTGTGTGTAGTGTGCATGGAGGGTAGAGGACAATATCTGTTTGTCAGTTCCTTCCTTCTGCCATGGGTTTGGGATTGAACTTAGTAAGCACTTGTCCTCATCCTGCCACCCCATGTTTCCATATGTAGCCCAGGCTACCCTAGAATTCACAGCACTCTTGTCTTAGCCTCCAAGTGCGAGGCTCTGCATTTCTTTCCATTTCTTTTGTTGTGACATAAAGACAGGATAGAAAACATATCCATGGTATCTATGGGAACGCGTATCTTCCCCCGAAGCCACTTCTCCAGCTTGGAGCACCATGGCTCCAGTCTTTGCTGCTCCCTTGGATCTGCTCAGCTTTGGCTTAGAAAGAGATTGCTAAAGTTGGCACTCACTCCCCACCCCCACCTCCTCATCCCGTTTCCAGAAGCTCAGTTCAGCCCTGGCAGCTTCCGGGCTGCTCTGCAGAAACACTCAGAATTTCCATTCCCTCCTTCCTGGGCAGCAGGCAGCACCAGTCTGGCTGTCCCCAAGAAGATGCCTGCTGTCGGGACAGGATGCCTGTAACCTTTTCTCAGTAGTCTGTTCTGGTGGATCCACAGTTCTCCTGCCTTGGGAAAGAGTCTTCTAAAAGGAGTGGGTAGGGGCACAAGGCTTGATGGTGACTTCAAGTGAGCTTGTCTAACTCACTGACCCCATTTTACAGATGAAAAAGTAAAGTCACTAGTTATAGTGGTGGAGCTAAGGCCTCTCCAGCTTCTTATTCCTTACTAATGGCAGAACTACCTGAGCCTGGAGATCACTGTACTGGGTCCAAGCTGTCTTGGCAAGGCTGGTAGGCTTCTGGAGTGTTTTCTTATGGAATAGGCTTCTGGGTACATTGATTCCAGGACTGGAAGAGCCCTGGTCCTGATAGCCAGGAGCTTAGGAAATGGGCACATCATATGTCAACAGTGGGCATGTAGTCATAACATCAGTTTCCTTCTCAAGAATGTTACTTTGGCTCATGTCTCACACTCAGAGATCTTTGGCCACCAGAGTTGGCATTTTCAAGTTCACATCAATCTGTCCTTGAGAGTTTGTGGTTTATAAGATCAGAACTCTTTCCTAATAAAGAGAAATATTCAGGTAGATTCCACATGCTGACTTGTTGTGCATTCCTTTGTCACTTGAACCCTCTCCTGTGTCCATTCTTTCCAAGGACTGTGATGTCATCTAGGTGAGCATGCCCAGGCCAGATCATTCTCCACAGCTGAGTTGACACTGAGGGGAGATGTAAACAGCCTGCTGATTGTGGGTCTATGGCATCCCAGTGCTGTCAGGGCTGGGTGGTGTCCTAGCTGAGTCCCAGGTGTCCCCAGTATACTCCACTGCCTGTGACTCTGGGAGGTGGGCAGCTTCTGGGTACAGTGGGCTTAGCTCTGTGGTACATGGATGATCCACAAGCTTTGAGCCTAGTGATGCCCTGGATTTGTGGGGAAAGGAGTGATGAGTACAGCCCACATAGGAGCCCCAGGGACAGGCAGCACCAATTCATCTTGTTCTGAAGATGAAGTGGCTAGAGGAACAGGGTGGGAAGGAGGAGGCCCCAGTATGCAGGGGAAGAGGGGCTCCTGATGGGGAGGGGAGGGTACTTTTAGCAGAGGGAGAGGGTAGGCAAAAGAATCCATGGAAAAGGAGATGCGATGTGAGTGCCGAGGTACAAGCAAGAGAGGATGTGGAAGGAGCTGGGTATGATTGGACAGAGCCCTGGGGGTGACATGGTACATCTGGAATGTCCACTAGACATGTGTGGGTCATCAAAGCTTGGGGACTGACCCAGAGCATGGGCCATCAGTATTGCATAGTGGAGCTGCAGGTTTGGGACTGTGGCATCTGCTGAGCTGCCTCCAGGCACCCGTGCTCAGGGAATCTTGCTCCATACATGCAAGCCGCTTTCTGGGGCAGGAGAAGCTTTCGTTTGAGTACAGTGAGGGGCTCTACTTTTATGACTTATGGGCTTAGTCTCCCTTCAAGTCATAAAATCCCAAGTGCCTCCCATTCCTGGAGTCCTGTTTGAAACAAGCCAGCTGTGGCTGTCCTGTAGATTCTGGCTCCTGCCAGCCATCTGGGCATAACAGTCACACAGAGATCTTTGTTTTTCCAGGGGATCTGGGGCAGGGTAGGGGTTGGAACATCTCCTCTCATTTCTGGGCCACAGCTGCTAGGCCGTTGGGAGGACACAATTGAAATCAAGCTGTCTGGGAGAAGAGGGACTTCAGGACTTTGTCGTCTTTGTCTCTGGCTCCTCCAAGATGCATCCTGGTTGGTGCCTGAGAGTGAAGAGTTGCGAGCTTGACCAGCCTCCCTGAGGACCAGGAGTCCACCTGCCCCTGTGTCCAGGCCCCAGCTAGTGTGGACTGCCGGGCACTCAACTCCACTTCTCCTCAGTCTGTGCTGTGAAGGATGGGCGTGTGAACCTTGGTGTGTGGAAGGGGTGCATGTCCTGTCTCCCTGCTGTTCCCTGCTGACGTGGAAGCCATTTCCTCAGCTCTCCTGGCTTCTCAGATAATCCTCTGGAGATGGTCTTCTCTCCTTGTTTCCTCAACTACTAAATAGACTGAGGGCCTGGTCTCTTTCTGTCTTTAGCCAGAAATGGATTTGCCTGTCCCACCAGGCAGAGAAAAGAGTCTGGAGTCAGTTCAAGGTGAACCCCAAGAGCCCTTCAGCATGCCCCAAACACTGACCAGCACACTCGAGCACATCGTGGGCCAGCTGGACGTCCTCACACAGGTAGGGCCTGGTGGGACTACACTCCTCATCTGCATTGCTTGGTGTTTGAACCACTTGATGTTGGTTGGCTGGTATTGAGTTTTGTTCTAATGAGCCAGGGTCACCTTGTGTGGCCTAGGCCGACCTTGAACTGGAAAATCCCTTACTCCAGCCTCAGCACTGCTGCCACAGGTATGTGTCTGTCACCATCCCCAGCAACTGCTAGTTTTTTAAAGGCAAGTTCAGAGTGCCTTTGTTCCTCATGGACCATGTCCTTCACTGGATGAAAGGCATGGTACCGGTCTTATTATGAATTCTCTTGCTGTGATGAAACATCATGGCCAAAAACCAAACCAAGTTGGAATAAAAGGATTTATTTGGCTTACACTTCCACATTGTAGTCTGTCCTGATGTTAGAGAAAATCAGGACAGGAACTTAAAACAGGACAGGAACCTGAAAGCAGGAGCTCATGCAGAGGCCAACTGGCTTGCTCAACCTGCTTTCTTAAAGAACCCAGGACCACCAGCCCAGGAGTGGCTCCACCCACAATGGACTGGACCCTTCCTCACCAATCACTAAGAAAATGCCCTAGAGGCTTGTCTGCAACCTAATCTTACGAAAGCATTTTCTTAATTAAGGCTCCCTCTTCCCAGATTACTATAGCTTGTGTCACCAGCACGGTGGCTTACGCCTTTGATTTTAGCACTGGGGAAGCAGAGGCAAGTGGGTGTCTATGAGTATGAGGCTAGCCTGGTCTATAATAAGTCTTAAGGCTGGTCTTAATAAGTTCCAGGCTGGCCAAGGTTACATAGTGTGAGACTTTGTCTTTTAAAAGAAGGGAGGGAGGGAGGGAGGGAGGGAGGGAGGGAGGGAGGGAAGAAAGAAAGAGTTTCTGTGAATGTAAAGGGGGTGGAGGGGAGAATGGGCCTGTTTTCCAACTAACATTAATGAAATATCAGTGTCTTCCCTGGGATTCTGACTGATGGAGCTATGGAAGCCCCAGCCACTAAACTCCAAAATCAGCACATAGGTCTTTGCCAGAGTTTGCCTACCCTGGTATGGCTGAGTGACAACAGTGTTTGACAGAAATACGTCCATTCAGGCTATTCTCGCCTGCAAACCTGGCTTTGAACTCATCCCCATTTGTGCTTTTCCCAGGTGCCCTTGGGACTTTAGTGCTTTAAACTCCAGTGTCCTGACGTAATGCGCAGGTGGTCTGAGCACTGACCTTTGCTATTTTGGTAAGGTTAGCAGGTTTGAATCTCTGCAGAGTGTTTGGCTCGTGCCTGATTCCAGGTATCTGCTAAGTAAGTGTTTACTGTGGCCTATGATCCTTTTCAGTGAGGTAAATGTGGGTTCTACTCTTTGGAGCTTAGCTTACAGTGGCAGCTTGCAACTTACAGCATAGCACCTTCAATAAGAACAAAGTCTGCCACAGGAGGTGGCAGCTGCACTGTGGTTGCTCAGAGGAGCATCACATCTGAGGGAAGCCCTGACAGAAGAGCAACCTGCCTGTGGTCTGGTGGAACCAATCCAGGGTAGCCGATATGCACCACAAGGTGGGCAGTGGGCAAGGCAGTGTTGAAAGATCCTCTGTCTTCCTGCTGCCTTGGCTTTGGCTGCCTGACAGGGACCCTACAGATCCCTACATCCCATGCTGGCTTGTAGTTAGAAGGCTCTGGGACAGACATCGCTAGGAAGGGTTGTAAAAGCAGGAAGAGGTAAGACTGTTCCTAGTTTAGTCCTGCAGGAGGACCACAGAGGACAGCTGACAGAAATGGAGCTGAAGCAGCCTGCTATCCCTTCTCAGACTCTAAACCCTGGACCAAGGGAGAAAAGCCACTTCATCTTGTCACGTCATTGGTAGAGTGTCAGCCTTAGGCCCACAGATGGAAGTACCGGTAGGAGAGACTGAGTGGCTGGGTGTCAGGATTGTGGGACTCCAGAGCACAGTGTACAGACATCCTGGGAAGCCTGCTAACCCTGAGAAGAAAGAAAGCCTTCTCTGAAGACACATGAGCAGTGTGCCAAGGTTTTAAGATGAAATATCCACTTCAAGCCCGACAGAAACTGCCTCATGTTCTTCACAGCCTCTTCAAGTGAGAGGTCAGGGGAGGTGGAGTCATTAGGACTTTACAGGATAAAATTGGAAATTAAGACTGAGAAGATAGCTAAAAATACAGGAGTATAGCACCAAAAACACTTCCTGCTGCTGACTTAGGGGAGCACGTGGAAGGTTGTTTTGTGTGAGCAGTTAGGACTATGATAGTAGCTTTGTAAGAAACTCGTATCACAGAGTAGAAGTGGCTGCAGCTGGGTGTTAGGATGTCCTACCTAACACTGGTCTCTTCGTAACTCCATAATGGCCTTCTCCTCTGACAGTGCCTGTGTGTTCCTTGGTACCAGGAAGTGAAAAGGGTTGCCTTTGGACCCACTGTGCTTTGAGGAAGCTTGGATTCCTTAAAAGCTATGAGACCTCCTGGTTGCTTACACTTCTATCCGGCAGAACTTCCTTCCAGGAGAGCCATTCTATTGCACTGAATAGTGGACAGAGATGTTTCTGAATGAGTCACAGGTCTTCCAGTACC
>JANHMN010000020.1:3589076-3672252 GCA_030674055.1 Rhabdomys pumilio | reverse complement strand
ACAGGTCTTCCAGTACCCATTACAAAGGGCCCTGGGGGTTTTCTTTCTTTTCTTTTGTTTTTTTCTTTCTTTCTTTCTTTCTTTTTTTTTTTTTTTGTGTTTGTTTTATAGACAAGGTTCTCTATGTAGTCTTGGCTGTCTGGAACTTGCACTATAGATCAGGCTGGCTTTGAACACACAGAAATCCGCCTACCTATGCCTTCCAAGTCTTGGGATCAAAGATGTACAACACCACACCCAGCTAGAGCCCTGGTTCTTAAAGCTGGGATCATAGTTCACACTGGCAATCCTGGCACTTGAAATGCTGGGACAAGAGGATCAACAGTGTAAGGCCAGCCTGATCTACAGAATATAAACAAACAGTGTAAGGCCAGCCTGATCTACAGAATATAAACAAACAGTGTAAGGCCAGCCTGATCTACAGAATATAAACAAACAGTGTAAGGCCAGCCTGACCTACAGAATATAAACAAACAGTGTAAGGCCAGCCTGATCTATAGAATATAAACAAACAGTGTAAGGCCAGCCTGATCTACAGAATATAAACAAACAGTGTAAGGCCAGCCTGATCTACAGAATATAAACAAACAGGACCTACTGTAGTCAACAGTCTCTCCGGGTGTGTGTGTGTGTGTGTGTAGCTCCGTGGGGCAAGACAGCCTTTGTGGATGTTTATAGTCTGTTTACCGCCAGTCTGAGGGACAGATAGAAATTCCCAGCCCTCTCCAGGGTGACACTCCACCCCAAGCAGCCCTTCTATAAAAGAAAATCCTAAAGTCAGGAAACTAAGCACCGCCCCTCCACTACAGCCTCGCGCTGTGATCTTAAGAAAACCGTATCTGGCACCCACTCTCCAGGTCTCTGTGAATATGAAACGTCCACCCGTGGGGCTCATCTAGCAGTGCCCAGCTGGGCTTTGTACTCTTGTGATGTTAGGAGCTGCCTCTGCTGTTCCCACAGCTACGACCCAAGGCTTGCTGGGGCCAGAGCACCACAAAGCCTTCCTCCAGTCTTCTACTGAAGCTAGACCTTCCCAGGGCCCAAGAGAGCCATTTCTCAGCCCTTCCAATAGTGATGGTTCCTCCTGTGAACACACATTCACTGAGCGCACTCTGTTTGCCGCTGTGTGAAACCCAGTGCCATCCCTGAGAAGTCTCCTTAACTGAATCTGATGTCAGAGCCAAGCTTTAAGGGGGAGCAGGCAGCTGGGGCCATTTCAAAAGCCAAGAGCCATGCATAAGGAACCCAGCAGGTCAAAGCATGGAGACTTTGGGTCCTCTGGTTAGGGTTACAGAACAGCAACCCAGGAGTGATGGGACACTGAAGAGAGCAGAGCTGGGGGGAGAGAGAGAAAGAGAGAGAGAGAGACAGACAGACAGACAGACAGACTGACTGACTGACTTAGGCAAGAGGCAGAGCTGTCACAGGCTTGCTCCTGGTAGGCAACTTCCTAAAATCTTGGAGCCAGACTTGACTACAGGTCAAGGAAATGGGTGGTGAGATCAGCACAACTGAGGCTTCTAGCCTCCCAAGCCAACAAGGTGGCTGCCAGGGTCAAGAGGCCTTGCAGGCCCCCAGCTTCCCAGCTTCCCTTATGGTTTATGCTGCATCAGAAATCAGTTCTTTAGCCCCATGTTGGGGTAGAACTGGTTTACCTTTTAAAGACTCCCATGTTTATAAAGTGCACACATTAATTTTCAAAAGTGCATTTATGAGCCAGAGGTGGTGGCGCAGGCCTTTTATCCCAGCACTCAGGAGGCAGAGGCAGGCAGCTCTCTGTGAGTTCAAGGTCAGCCTAGTCTACAGATTGAGTTCCAGGACAGCCAAGGCTACATAGAGAAACTCTGTCTTGGGGTGCAGAGGCCATCCATCTCTAAGAGGAACACAGCTTTTGAAATGACCTTGCAAGGTGTGGGGTCATTTGCTCTGTCTCCTCCTGTCTGTATTTTCCCAGTCGGCAGTCTTCTGCCTGGCCTGGCCTTTCAGGTCTCCTCAAATTGTTTTAGCTGGAAAGTCCCTAAGTGTGCACATCCTGATACTTGGCTGCAGCCAGCAGCTCTTCTGGGCTCCTCTGCACTCTCGCATGAGCTTGTCTTCAGATTTCACGGACGTTCGCCTCTTGCCGGGTGCTGAGAAGGCCTCAGTAGTGGTGTCACCTGGATCCAGCCTGGGTCCACCCAGCCTGTGGCTTTGGCAGGAAGCAGGTGATCCTGATCTTAGCCACCGTGGGCAGAGCATCCCCGCATCCCTTGCTAAACAGTTTGGGTGGAATTTGGGATGTCTTCATCAAGAAGTTTCCTGCAGAACCAGCAAGATGTCTCATCCAGTAAAGCACTTGCTGGGCATGCCTGCCAGTCTTAGATCCCTGGGACCCACAGAAGGCTGAGGGGGAAACTGACTCCTCGGGGTCATTCTCTGACCTCTGTACACATGCTGTGGACTTTGTGCACCTTCCTTCACTGCTAGAGAGATGGTTTAGCTGTTAAGAGAGAGTTTAAATAAAAAGTGCTGGGGACATAAGTAGAGCATGCCCAGCATCCACAGCACCCTGACTTCACCTTCTACTGCTGCTGCCCACCGACACCATTTCCTTTAGAACAAACTTGACCTTCCTGAAGGACAGAGGCTCTGTAATCAGAACCCAGAAGGCTAGCCCCTGAGGCCATCTCCATCTCCATCTCTCTGTCTCTTACCTTGGCTTGTGCTCTTGGTGTAGGAGAGAACTCGTTCTTACCAGCCCTGTGAGGCTGCTACTTGGGGCTTCACTTGCTCCTCTGCTAAGCTCATGGAGGATTTGATCCTTGCTGGATACCATCTGTGCTTAGAGTACCCAGGATTCTTCAGCATTATTCATACCCACCAAGTATGGAGAAGCTCACTGAACAAGCTGCCTGCCTATCAAATGCCTGGACACATCTACTTTCCTAGATTTGAAGGCAACTGGATGTCTTGGACCTTTGATACGATTCCTGTGGCCTCAGTTTCCTTCCTTCCTTCCTTCCTTCCTTCCTTCCTTCCTTCCTTCTTCCCTCCCTCCCTCCCGCTCCCCCCACCCCCGGGCCCCAACAGGGTTTTTCTGTGTAGTACTGGCTGTCCTGGAATTCATTCTGTAGACCAGGCTGGCTTCGAACTCAGAGATCCACCTGTCTCTGCAATCCTGAGTGCTATGTATAGCCAAGCCTACTAGGATCCTTGGTTAACTGGTAAACTGGACTGGGGCAGCTGTGGTAAAGACCAGCAGTTAGTCCAGTGTTGTACGTGGCACCGTGGGACAGCCTTGTGAGCCTATAGCATGGGAACAGCAGGAGTAGACATCAAGTCTGGGAGTCCTGTGAGCTGCCAGGGAAGTGCAAGTGTCTGGGGGAGGAGGGGTGCACAGAAGGTGAAAGTGGCACTAGGGTGAAGCTGTTGAAAATTACAGGTGAGTCTTTGATCCTGGACTAAAGCATCCAGGGCCAAGATCAAAGTTCTTCAAAGATGTACACTTCTCATGACCGTCATTCTTAGAATCCAGTGACCACAGTAGCCTGGGAGGCCGCTGTGAGAAGGACTAGGACAGCCCAGCCAGTGCTGATTAGTTTGCCCTAGACATCAACAGCAACTGGCTTGGGGAAAATGTGGGTGTTTCTTCCTTCTTTCTTAAGATTGATTGATTGATTATTTATGTTTTTTTGTGTTTTGTCTGTGCATTCCCATGTGTCTGGTGCCTGTGGAGGCCAAAAGAAGGCTTCAGACCCTCTGGAACTAGAGTTATAGATTATTGTGAGCTACCATGTGGGTGCTGGGAACCAAACCTAGGTCCTCTGGGAGAGCAACCAGGCTCTTAATGGCTGAGCCTCTCTCTGATCCTGAAAAAAAATGGAGTGGGGGTGTGTAGAGAGGCAGGGTTTCAACATGTAACCTTGGCTGGCCTGGTACTCAACTTAAAGATTAAAGGCATGTCCTACTATGTGTTTTTTCTCCCTTGGAGGACTTGAGTTCATCACCTCATCACCTCCATGCACAGCATATAGCTGCCCACGTTACTCTCTCAATTGGCCTGCCTCAGTCATTTTTGCTAACAAAGCTGATTCTACCCCAGAAGCCTTTAGGGAAAAGCCAGGAGCAAGAGCAAAAATGGCTGGCCACTGTGGTTGTGCTTTGCTTCTTACGGCTTTCTATAAGGTGGCTAGAGGCCCACGGAGTGGCCATTCCTGCTGTTTCTGCACGGCTGGCTGTCTGACTTCCCATGTTGTCCTTCAGAAACATGGATGTAACCACTGTGCTTTCTACCTTTCTGTCTTCTGAGATAGGCAGCAGACATCAGCAACTCTGATAGACCCAGGGCTTCCCATGAGGCCTTGTGAAATCTGTTGTGCTGCCATGCCAGGCTTGTCCCTGTGGCAAAACCTGGGGACTCAATCCAGACCCTAGGCCATACTTGCTTGTGTGACTCACTCATCAAGGGGCTCTAGCACAGGCTCTAACCTGCATGTTCTTTCCTCTTGTGCTCCTATATTGATGCTATAGGAAAGAAAGTTAGCTAGCAGGCAAATAGTCTTGATCAAGTTCAGCTCCCAATTGGCTCCCTTGTGTTACACTGTGGACTCAGAATCCTGAAGGATTGCTGGGTGGGGCCTTGCTACTCTCTTGAGCATTTGAGGCCCTGTTTCTCTTCAAGAGATGTGGTGGGTCGTGGAGATGTAGACAGTGACCCAGGAGCCTGGGAGGCTTGTGTGAGCAGCCCAGCACAGACTTAGCTAGGGGCTCAGTGGCTCTGTTTCAGGAGCCGACAGCAGAGTTATTTTTGACTCAAGTTTCACATCTTGCTGCTTTTTAAAAATACCAAGCCATGAAATTCTTGCAAATTCTTGCTCCAACTGTTTTTTTAATAGCATGCAGTGCTTCGGGCTAGCCCCAGCCATGCAGTGATGTCACAGTTGGGTCCTTATGGCTCATAGAGACTGCTAAGCTCTAATCTAAGGCTTGAAATTTAAGCAAGAAGAACCAGGCCATAGAAGCTCTGCTGATTCGGGGCTCCTTGGCAGTTAAGTTTGCCAGATGTTGAAGTTTCTGAGTTCTGCTGATGTCGTTCAACAAGGCCAAGGGTTTTTGTTTGATCTGGGGATTTAGATACCTTTAACCACCCTACCCTGCCAAGTTCCAGCAGTTTCCTGATTACTGGACACCTGGCTTAAAGTGTCTACTTCCACACTAGTAGGATTGCTAAAGTAGTTACACAGTCCTCTCATGACTCCCAAACCCACCTTTTAGGGAAGGTACGGAGCAGGGGTTCCCTGGCATGCCTTCTGGCAGTCCCTGGTTACAAGAGGGTACTTGTTTGTTTCCCCTGAGACCACCCTCCGCACATCTAACCACACACAGGCAGTCCAGAATGAGTTTGTCATCATCTCCATGGGGACATTCCTGGGCTACCCTTTCAGCACAGTTGAGTTCAGAACGGCCTGAGCCCCTGCCACTTGGAGACAAGAGGCTTGTTTGTCTTTCTGTTAAGAGGTTACTTCTTGGGAGACAAGGGACTCAAGACATTGTATAATCTCTGGTGGGGACAGTCTTGATGCCTGCCTTTAGCTAGTTGCATACACTCCAGGGAAGAATAAGAGCATGTCTAGTCCCTGCCTCCTCCTCCCCAGCCTTGTTGCTGGCTTTGGCATTCAGTGCACAGGCCCTGTGGCTTTAACATAGGCAAGGGTAGGGGAGGCCATTCCCACCTTAAGTACCAACTCAAGGCAGTCTGCAGCCTCCTCTCAAGGCACACAGCTTATTAGCTGCACTCCAAAACTAGCTTGCATTTGGTATTGCATGGCAGGCTGGATGGCAACTCCCTTGGGGATCTGGCAGACATCTCTTGCTTTCCATCTTTCATCCCGTCTGCGGTTGTGGTGAAAAGTAACCCCCCTCCCCCAAAGAGCTGCAGAGGGAAATGGGCTGGCCGATGGCTGTGGTTACCTCTGGAGCCTGGGAATGTTCACGGTTGGTCATGTGAGATTTCTTCTGAGGCTCCAAGCTAGAGTAGTGGGGCGGGCTGGGAGACGGTGAGCAGGAGCTGGGAGTGGGGACACATGAGATGCATGCATGGACTCCTCATTCTGGCTGGTGCAGGATGTGCTTAGAAATGGGTGAGAAGACACCAGTATCTGCCCTTGTTCATCTGGAGCCCTCTAAAGGAAGGGTCAAACACAGAACAAAAGAAGGGGGCCTGTGCAAGCTTTGTGTCAGGCAGCTGCAGACAAGCTGATGCTGCTTTGAGATCAACCAAGGCACAGCTGACCCTGTGGGCTGCCAGGTGCACTCTCTGCTGAAGTTCCATTACACCAAAGCCAGGGAAAGCGGGAAAGCAGGAAAGCCGCCACAGGCTTGCTATTCCCATTCATTCACTTTGAGCCAAGCCTATACTCGAGCACAAACGCTTTCATACCCTGGGGGCTGCAACAAGAAGAGAAAGAAGTGTTGAGCTTTGCCTAGCACAGCGACAGAGGACAGTCCTATGCCTCATCCTGATCTTGGCCTGGCTGGTGCCTCTAGAAAACTCAGGACAGCCTAGTGGATTTTCCCTGGTGGGTCCAAGTGACAAAGGAAGCTTATGAAAACCCACCCTGATGACACATGCCCTTCTTTGTCCCTGTAGCTGTCCTCTTGGGCTGGAGCTGTAGCCAGCTTGCCAGGCTATAGTGATGTTGTGCAAGCTTCCCAGCTGCAGAGCAGTCTCCCAGGCTTGGGGATGCAAAAGGTGGCCAAGGTTCATGCCTCTACTTAGCTCTATTGGACTCTGTGTAGAATCAGTGGAGCAGAACACTGGGCAAGCATGCCTGAATCCTGTACCTTAGATTCTGTCAGACACCTGGCTTCCCAGGTGCCTTTCCCATGGCTGGCAAAGAGAGGTGCTTAAACCCAAGTCCACGTTGGTAGGGCTGTGTTTTGGTCTCCTCTGGTGTGAACAGTACTCCATAGGTCCCAAGAGCATCTGGCTTTACAAACGCTGGAGGTGGGTTCTTTTATAGCTTCTCCTTTTAAGGAGAGGCTCTGCTTATTTGAGTGGTGGAAAGAGGGATTGCCATGAAGGCATGAGAAGGTAAATTAGTCAAAATTCCTTAATCCAGTGGTTAATCCAATGATAGAAAATAGCATTTCGTGTACTTCCCTAGAGCTAATCCTCAGTAGAGACGGGGACTGGGACAGGCAAAAATGTCAGAGAAATCCTATACCCCTGAGATAATGGGAAACAGAGCCGGGACCCATGGGCTCTAAGAGCCAAAAGCTTGTATTTCTTGCAGCAGACTAGGGGCCGGGGGCTGGTGGGGGAGGTGTTAGAGATTGTGAGAGATTTCTGTAGATTCTTGTGTTTTATGGGCCAACTATGTGTGATCCTGGGTACTCCAGCATTACAGATGTCATCGTAAGAGGGGACCTCGATTCCTTCCCTCCAGAGTTCTGGCCTTAAAGCTGTAAGTCATCAAGTCAGGGCTGATGAAGAGGAGGAACCCACAGATCCTTTGACTCCAGCTCCAACTTTGTCTTCTCCCATTTCCTGCTCTCTTAAAGTCACGGGGAGGGGGACTCTCCCAAGGCCAGGCAGTGGAGGGCCATGCTTGGACTAGCTAGTGTCTGTCACCTCCCTCCCTTCCCTGCCACACTTAAGCTTGCTCTATCCAGGGATTAAAGTGAAATAAGTCCTGTTCAGCAGCCAGGCAGACCCATCACCAGCCTTGGGCTGCCTTTCACTCTCAGGGAACTGTGTTCTCTGTACTCTCCCAGCACTAGGAACTCAGCATTTGTCCATCACGTACTTTCTAAGTGCCACCTGTGTCTTGGAACAGGAAGGCTTGGAACTTGTCTGTGAACAAGATTTATACAAAACCCTGCCCCTTATGGTACAGACACTAGATGTCTGATTGACAGGCTGCTTGAGGACCAGCATTGACACCCTCAGAGTTAAAAGCCCCTGTGCAGCAAATCATTCCATGTGGGCTGTGACCAAGAGCCTGGGTGTCAGGGAAGATTGGACTCAAACTAGTGGCCTGTCCCCAGGGAGCTAAGTTGGCCCCACTAGTTCCTAGTCACCTTGACATGTGACTAGCCAGGCACTGTCCCACCATCAGCAAGACAGGGCTTCCTATATATCCATGTGTGTGTACACATAAGGCTGTGTACCAAGAGACGGGTTGGCGCCTGCTAGCAACAGGGTAGAGCTGGGACAGACTGCCTACCCAGCATCTGTACTTTGATTTAATAGCTCATCAGACCTCACACCAGAGAGAGACTCCCCATTCATTGCTTCTGTTTTAGATGTTGAGAATCTGAGTAGAGTCAAAACCATACGATAAGGAGATTAATCCCACATTTTCTGTCTTTAAAATGAACAAAGGAGTTAGATGTGTATAGCAGAGTCCGGTCATGTGTTTGGAGCCAATAGCCATCCCCAGAACATTCTCCCAGACCTACCTACCATTTTTACTGACAGTGGTGTGCCACTTTTTTTTAATGACACCCTTAGCATCTAATAGAGTCCTGTACTCTATTACAGGAGGAGGGAGGAGGTACTGGGGAACATAAGACCCTCCAGAAAGACCTCCTGGGGGAGCCCAAATCAGCCACAGTCCTGGAAATGATTAAAAGCAGTTTTCTGTTGTAGGGGAGCTATAAGAAGCCATAGACCTCCTTGCACCCCACTGGCTCAGACCCTCCTAGGACTGATCACAGGAAACTTTCTTTGGAACTTCAGTGTGTCCCAATATCCCAAAGCCCAGCCAGGGCAAGAGCCAGGGGCATCATGTTGACCACAATGCATACACCCAATTTCCACTCCAACAGTATGTGTTGAATACATATGGTGGGTTGTTAAGTGAGTGTTGCAGCAGCTTTGAGAGCTGTATTTTACATACAAGAAAACTGGAGCCCTGAGTCCAGTAACGTAGCCAAGGCCAGGCGGCAAGCTGGTCAAGTTCAGATTTGAGCATGGACCATCAAAGTCTGGATCGTGTTGTTTTGTCATATAGGCCAAAGCACTTCTCACTGAGAATTGCTGAGACATTTTCCAAGGGCTCACACCCCTGCTGCAGCCACACACAATGGAGAGTAAGTAAGACAGGCCACAAGCATGAGCTGGGGCCAGGAGGGGATCCTGGGAGAGAAGTTGTACCTGGGCTTCAGGAAGCAGTAGTGGCCACAAGTGCCATGTAAGTGATACACACACACACACACACACACACACACACACACACACACACACGGAGTCTGATGTCTCATGTAGAAAGGAGATGTCTTAGAGGCAGTGGGAAGGATGGGAATCAAGGATCACCTAGGACAGGAGTCACTAGGAAGCTGACATGTGGGTGTCAGAGGGACAGACAGAAGGTAAACCCCAGAGCATAGCAGGGAAGGTGTGGGACCATAAGGCTGGTGAATGGTCCATAATGCAGTGTATGCTAGTACAGAAGGAGCCCCTTCTCTACAGAGTCCTGCTGTGGCTACCTTGGTTGCTATGAGACAGCCGAGTGCTACCTTCTGCCCAATGCTACTGTCTTTTCCTGGCCAGAGTAGATCTCTGTCTTGCCCCAGACTAGGGAAGATGTCCCAGGCCCAGGCTTCCCTGCTAGACTTCAGTTACTCCTCCTCTTGCCCAGGCAGAAGGCATGTAACTGGGTGTTGGCAGTCCACTTTCATCTGGCCACCTGGCTTAGCCACCTTGCCCACTTCTGTGTTACCTGCATTCTAGCTCATGGAGCAGGCCCAGGAGGTGCCCTCCTCTCGAATCTACTCTCCCAAGAGGGCCCAAGTTGGACCCTCCCAAGAGGAAGAATAAGACCTAGTCACAGGGAAGTGCCAGGACAGGCAGTAGCTGCTGGGAAAAAGGTCCCCAGAGCTGAGTGGGGAGTGGGGTAGCCAAGGGAAGCTGCAGCGAGTCCTGCATACATGCAAACCCTCCTAAGAGTCTAGCCATGTATCTGAGAAGCATACTAGAGTGGCTGGCACACCGGGTGCCTAATAGCTCACTTCTTTCTTCTGCTAAGATGTATATCACTTACCATCAGTGATGGCAGAACAGTTTTGCCAAAACTCAGCCCTCCCAGACTTGTGCTGGTCACAGCAATGTCTAGAAGCCATCTGCAACCAGCATCCCTTGTACTGCGTGTGGTAGGCGCCTGTCAAGGGTGTGGTAAGAAGAGCTGTTGGATATCCCGAGTGGGTCAGAAGGACCCTGTGAGTGTCTGTGATACTTCCACCAGAGAGGCCTTCTGCACAGTGGTAGCAGTGGCTGAGGGAGAAGCAGCTGCTAACTGTGTGACTCTGAGCGTGTGTCGTCAGTCTGTGTTCTGAAGGGCCTTCCATCCCTCTACTTGTGGAACCAGGGAGCTAGGGGGACAGGTCTTCACCCAGAGTTCCTTCAGCCACCAGCAGACACCATATCATCTTTCCTGGTGGTACCTACTCAGACGTGTGGCTTAGGAACACAGCAATAGGAAACAGGAAGTGGAGGCTTCCTCCTCCCTCCCCTTTTTGGCTAGGACCCCTATTCTAACTTCTTTCTTTTCTTTTTTAAAAATTGTTTTGTTTTTTTTTTTTGTTTTTAAGATGGGGTTTCTCTGTATAGCCCTGGCCATCCTGTAGACCAGGCTGGCCTCGAACTGCTTGCCTCTGCCTCCCAAGTGCTGGGATTAATGGTGTGCTCTACCAGCACACCCCTCCCCCCCAGCCCTTATTTCTATCATATATCTCTTCCTACCCAACACACTGGGCAGTACAGGACCATTTGCCTGGTGTCCCTTGGCCTTTCCACTCATCCTGTGCTTGAGAAGCACCGAGATCTACCACCTTGTGACATTTGTCAATCTTCTTTCAGAGGCAGTAGCCTCCCCAGCACTGAGAGCTGCAGCCTGAGGCCCAGAGCCCATTATGTCACGAGCACTATCCCAGTGGGTAAGACATTCACAGAGCTCTGCTCTCCTTTCCTCTCCCCAAACACACAGTGAAATGTGGGATAAAAGGAGAAATAAACAAGAAGAAAGAGTTGTAGAAAGATGCAGTATAAGCCCACCTTGAGAAAACCAGGCCAGAGAGGGAAAGGGACCAGTGAGACTATAGGAGAGGTCAGTGGTGAGGAGACAAGAGCTGGGCCATCAGGAAGTAGAAGGGATAATAAAAGGCTCACATAACCCAGGGAGAGAGCACAAGGGTCTCAGGGGCCAGTCCCTGAGGCGGGGACTGCCACACAAGTTGTACCTGACCATTTTCACCATTTCACCTTCCCTCCACTGTGGTCAGGTTGGAGGGACTCTGGTGAAAGGTTCGGAATATCTTCCTCTTCATCCCTCCCCAGATCTGGAATACTTATGCCTTCCTCGTGTTATGTTTAAAGAAAAAATAAATACATTGAAGAAACCATTTTAAAATTTAAAAAAAAAAATGGAAGAAATCTAGTCTCAAGGTTCTGGACTTTTCTCACCCCTCCTTAAAATGCCCAAAGAACCTTTCTCTGGGAGTTTGCAGTGACTGCCAGCGCAGTGTGGCCACCTGCGAGGCCCTGTGAACTCACCCTAGCTTCCTAGTCACACCAGTCAGAGAGGCCAAGAGTCTCTCCTCAGTCACCTCAGGCCAGTAGAGATACCCATGCAGAGCACCTGGTCTGGCCACTGTGGGTTCTTGGTGCTGTCAAGGACAAGGCAGGAGCTAGCTTCAGCTGTTTGGGGGTCCCAGAGCTTTTCTTGGGATCCTAGGGGGCCTTCAGCAGACACCTCATAACTAATGCTAGCACAGAAAGGCATCTATCAAAACGACCCTCCCTAGTGCTATGTTTCTCTGCCACTGGGGAAAGGGAGTCCAGTGCCAGACATGTCAGGCTTGGCATTTTGGTGCAGCTTCTGTGAGAATCACCATGGTTCTTAGGTGACTAAAAATAAAGACTGCCACTTTCGAGTCAGTTTCTTTTAGACTATGTAGAAGGCTCTTCAGAGTGTTACATAAAATGTCTTACTCGCCTTGAACCGTGAGTGGAAGAAGCCGCCTGTGCCTGGGGAACCGTCGCCCTAACCGGAGGCAGATCGCTGTCTTCCCCTCCCCTTGCAGGAAAATCAGGATAGAAATAGAATACCATTGTTGAGCCTATCCTAGGAGGATTTTCCTCCAGAAGCCCAAGATGAGTCACACTGGCAGCCCCACCCCCTGGCCCAGCTCCTAAATCCTCACCTGCTGCGCGGAGCCAAGGGCTGGTCCAGCCATTTGTCACTGCACCCTTGGTCTTGTCCCCAGCACCTTACTCCTTTCCCCCTATCCATTCACCTACGCTGGGCAGTCCCTCCCTGCTGTGTTCTGCAGGGCTCAGCAGCACCCGGGATTGTCCCCTTTCCTCCCTCGGGGGCTTGTGGAGGCGCTGTCCTGCCCTCCTCCTCTGCCCCTCCAGCTCTCCCAGTGGTGAGGATTGACTCAGAAGCACTGATTCTGCTGCTCACTGTGCCTCCCCCAGACCTCCACAAGCCATACTGTGTCCCTCCCTCCCCTCCCAGGGACCTAGCTCCCACTCCCTGTCTCTCCTGGGCTTTCTTCTCTAACCTGAGTCTTGACTCACTCTCCAGAGAGTTCTCTTAATTTTGTCTCTTTTGCTCCAGGGCTTCCCTTTCTCCAGTCTGACCCACACCCACCCCTCCCATCCTCATTCCACCTTGCCTTCCCACAGCTCTGCAGCCCTCCCAGACTGTCCCCTGGCCAGCCGCACCCTCTCACTCTTCCTGCTGCTCTGAGGGCTGTGCGGCCTGAGGCTCTCTCCTTAATCTACTGGTTGTCTCCCTTGTCTGGTGACCTCCCCCCCAGCTCCTGCTGTTGCCTCATTTCCTCAGCATAGCCTGAGGCCAGGCAGGCCAGCACAGCCCCTGACCAGTGTAAAGCTTGCTGTTTGTCTCTTTGAACCAATGGGTACTTGTACACCCACTGACTACTGGACAAGATTGTTCCTGAAACATTACCTCTTTTTTTCTTCCTTCCTTCTCTTTAATTGTATATGTATGATGCACACACATATACACTCACACATACTCACACTCACACACATCCCTGAACATGTATCACAGCATGCATGTAAAGGTCAGAGGACAACTCTGAGGATTCAGTTCTTTCCTTCAGCCGTGGATTCTGAGGATCACACTCAGAATGGCAGTCTTTGTGACTTACCTGGGAGCCGTCTCACCAACCCAACTTTTGTTTTGTTTTGTTTTGTTTTTTTGGTTTTTTTTTGTTTTTTGGTTTTTGTTTTTTGTTTTTTTGTTTTTTGCTCTTATGTTTTCTGTGAAAATTCCAAGCCTAGGTGTTTAGGCAAATCAAAGACTACTTGCCTGAGGTTTGGGGAGGGAATGCCAGCAATCTAGTTATCAGGTGTGTGTGACAAGGCCCTGGTTGGCCCTGAGCAAACTGGAGTTAGGAGCTCTGGAGGCCTCCGCCTTCCCTTTGGGCTGTGCATGCTTAGACATTGGGGCTGGAAGTTGTGACAGGTGTTCTACCCCTCGGGCACCTGCAACTTGGTTTGACACACATCCATCTGAGGGACTGGACCAGAACATAAATCACTGGAGGGCCTGGAAGGCCAGGTCTTACCTGCCTTTGTACTAAAGAACGTCAAGGCAGGTAGGCTAAGGAATGTGGACTCCCAGTATTACAGGTGTACTTTTTTTTTTTTTAAGATTTATCATTTATGTATGTGAGTACACTGTAGCTGTCTTCAGACACACCAGGAGAGGGCATTGGGTCCCATTACAAATGGTTGTGAGCCACCATGTGGTTGCTGGGAATTGAACTCATGTCCTCTGGAAGAGCAGTCAGTTCTCTTAACCTCTGAGCCATCTCCCCAGCCTCCTGCAGGTATCCTTTTATTAGGGTCCCATTCACATTCTAAGGGTCAGGTATGGCCTTATGTCTCAGCCCAGACAGATCAGACCCTTTGTGACAGGAAACTCTCATGGGGTTGAAATGAGGTAGGCAGCTAGTCACCTGTGTGACCAGGCTTCCTGTAAGAGCACTGGGCAGTCAGAGTCCTCTGGACGCTGACACAATACATACTTACCAAGCCCTCTGAGTCTCCCACACAGGTAGACATGTGCTCCCTGCAGGTAAAGTCACAGTATGAAAAGGCCACATGAAGTGGCCTAAGGTTAGTCCTTACCAGGGAAACCCCAGATGTCCACCATGATCCCCTAGGTGTTTGTACTTCCTCCTCTAGGTCCTGCCAACGTGGCAGCAGCCTATTCTGACTGTTCCAGTGCTGTGGCCTATGCAGACCCCGGCCAGGGGCTTGCTTAGTTGCATCACCAGGCTGGGGAGTGTAATCCTGCTACTCAGATGCCCTGGTGGGGCCTTTCCGCTGCTGGGAAAATCCTCTCCTTTGTAGAAGAAAGGAGCATCATGCACTGGGGATATAGCTGAGTTGGTAGAATACATGAATCTAGCGTGCACAAAGCCCTAGATCTGATACCCAGCACCTAACTGGGCATGAATCAGACATAGTGGCTCATGTAAGCCTGTGATCCTAGCACTAGGAGGGAGAGGCAGGGAAAGTTCAAGGCCATCCTGTGCTAAGGTCTCCTGTACAAAACAAAGGAAAAAGAAGAAAAAAATCTAGAATTTTTCTGGAAGGATATACAGTTCCCATTAAAGTGGGCTACAGTCTCACACAGATACTTCAGTGGACGTCAAGAGCATGGTTCCCAGGGCCCAGCTCTGTCATGGGGACCATTGTTCTCAGTGGAAATGAGTGCCTGTGTTTTATTGGAATGGGATCATTGAGAGAGGAAACTGTCAGCAAAGGACCCTAGACAGCATTCTGATGTACAGATATCTAGAAAGCCCCTCCTGCCCAAGCCCATCCTTAAGGCTCAAAACATGTTAAGATCAAATGTATCTTGTGTCTTGTAGTTATCCCTGGTGGGGACTGCCACCCACCTCCTTGACAGAATAGGCTCGGGGCAGAGCAGATAAAGTATAGTCCGGATGCAAAGATGTCATGGCTCTTCAAGCTTGCCTGGCAGGGTGGAGCTTGAGAATAGTAGTGAGGGAGTAAGTACGAGGGGCACACTACGAAGTGTGCCTTGCCAGACTTGGTGTTCTCGTCTCTCATGCCAGCACTGGAAGGCAGGAAGATTGCCACAAGTTTGCGGTCTGGAGTACATACATCAAGGCTACAAAGCAAGGAGTACCCCTTCAGAACTGTTCACAAAAGTGTTCCCAGTAGGCCCAGCATCCTCCATTATTCGATTTAATCTAATAAGTACACATTTAAGGACCACATTCCTGCTGGGCTAAAGTATGGGCCTCCCACCCCTGGATCCAAGTAGAGGCCCCCAGTACTGCCATTGGCCCAGCATCTCCTGTTTTTTAGGTCCACAGTCTCTGCATTTGGAAATTGGGTTCCTATTAAAAGTTTAAAAGCAGAAGAAAAAAAAAAAAAAAGCAAGCAGAAAAGGAAATGCCATCAGTCCTGCTCCTCCACTGTGGCCTTGAGTCCCGACTGTCTGTCGGTGAGGGGCTGGAAGGAGACTGATTCTGGCAGTGGAGTTTCACGGCAGCCAATGGAAACTTGCAGGAATGCTGCTTGGACCAGCCGGGGGCTGTTTCCACTGCCACTTTTACGAGATGCAGACCCGGTCCTCCTTCCTTGGCTGGCCAACTTGGAGATGTGAGGAGTTCTTTGAGCTTAGCTCTGCCTGGGGATGGGGGGTGGGGGCAGTTCATGTTCTGCAAGCAGTGATTTTTCAGGTCCTGTCCTATGACCTAGGGTACAGAGTCCTCCCATCCCTGACCAGCTCATGCAGAAGGGGCCAGCCATCAGATGGAGCACCCTCTGTGACAGCTGACATCCACACAGCATCCTGTGAGAATCTATAGCTGCATTGAAGGGGAAACTCTTTCTGAAAATGTCTGTTTTATTAAGTGTATGAAGCCTCCTTTCTGCTGGATCAAGCTCAAGCCTTCGTGGAGCCTCAAGGAATGAAACAAGACCTTGGGAAACATGACCTGGCCTCTCTAGTGACAGTGGGAACCAGGCTTGCTGCACTTACGTGCAGTGCAGTGACCTTATCCTCAGTGGCTGGTGTGGCCTTCATGTGTGCAGTAGGCACTCAGTAACCCTCAGTGGTGGAAATGAAATGACCGGCAGAACCTGGGGCAGCTTAGCAAGTATTAGAGTAGGAGAGACTCTAGGCAGAGTGCCCGCCCTCTGTGAAGTAGACAGCTGCCCAAAGCCAGGGGAGGTACACAGATTTCCACAGCCTTTGTGGGAGCCCTGTCTGCAAGACTGGTCTTGGTCCATGAAGTACACATAGCCTTAGGTATGCTGGGTGTGTGGAAGTGGTTCCATGTGGCATTGTCACTTGCCAGTGATCACCCTCGTCCTCACCCCCAGGTGGCACTGTCTCACTCTGTCCTCATAGGACCCACATAAGTAGAGCCGCCACCATTGCCCCCTCCTCCTCTGGGCTCAGTCTGGTGGGGTGGATGACACTCACTTCCCAGCTTTATCCCCTGCCAGCCTTGGAAAGAGTGCCCTTAGCATAGAGGGAGGGCTGTGTCCTGGGCAGGAGTACCAGACTAGGGCTCAAAATTCCTTATACAATGTCTTGGGGGAAGCTATGAGATCTGCCATCTGCCTTCCCTCTTCCTGCCCACAAACTCTAGAGACGGGCAGTTGCGAGGGCAAGGCCAGGCAGAGCCCACTGGTGGGAAGTGAGGCACTTGGCATTTGGGTACCAGGCTGAAGTGGCTTATAGTGATCCCTATGGCAGCAAGGTAGGCCCTCCATCCTAAGCCTGATCCCTTTTATTTTGCAGACAGTGTCCATTCTGGAACAGCGGCTGACACTGACAGAAGACAGGCTGAAGCAATGCCTGGAGAACCAGCAGCTAATCATGCAGAGACCACCACCGTGATGGGGGGGAGGAAGGATCAGGAGCTCAGTTGATTGGGGAGACAGCAAGCCAGGGATTTGTATAGGGACTCGAGTAAATAAATAAAGGGTTCCCAACTGAGGGAGCCATATCTTACCCAGTCTGGGATTGGGTGCCCTCCTCCCCACCCCCACCCCCCATCCCCACAAGTGCTGTTCGCACCTGGAGCCTCTCTGACAGTGGGAAGCTCCCAGTGGGCAGAGCCACACAGAAAGGAGACTAGAGCCCAGAAGGCAGAGCCGCACTAATTTAACAAAAAGGAGGCATTTCTACCATGTGTTTCCTCAGAATTCTAAGATGGTGGTGTGTTGGCGCTCACTCTCTGTCTGTCTCTGTGTCTCTGTCTCTGTCTCTGTCTCTCTCTCTCTCTCTCTCTCTCTCTCTCTTTCTCGTCTTGCCAGGTCTTCATCCACTCCACCTTCAGCCTCCTGATTGGTTTCTAAGTTGACAGCTCATTGCTTAGATGAGCCAAAAATTGTCTTTCCATTTGGCCCCTTCCCCTGCCCAAAGCCCCCAGGGGGCCCACCTAGGTCAGGTTTGTTCAGGAACAAGCTAGGTGGAATAGGTAGGTCCTTTGCAATGGCCTTAATTCTGTTACCACATATGTTCACCAGAACCCATGGCTTCTTCCTCTCCATATGCATAAGAGTAAAGGAATCTGAAAATTAAAACTACTTTAACTGATCTTTTGCAGGAATGACTTGTTCTGGGTAAAACCTATTCAGCCCTCCCATCCCAAGGTCCCTAAGGGAGAATCACAGCATCAGCGGGAAGTGAGGTTCTCAGAGACCAAAGACACTCTTTTGCAGCTGTTTGGGGTACTGGGGTGCAAGGATGGCTAAAGGCCCTGCGTACTACCCACACCCTCTTCCAGTACTACTGGCTTCCATAGGGAGGTGGAAGCCCCAGGCATCCTGTTTCCATTCATTCACAAGGGCTTCCAGGGGCCTCTTCCTCCACATCTGGACTGGGAAAGCCATAGTGAGCGCTTTCCATGTCTGAGTTGTTTGTGCATTCAGCCTTGAGCATCTTGGGACTTAGCCATCAGGGAGGTCCTTATCCCCTAGCTTATTGCCCTGCACTGAGGTGGGTCTCAAGTGCTGGAACTTCTCGGAAACTGTCAGTATCAGTGGTTAATGTAGTCCCAGCCCTTTCAGCTTCCTGGAAAGGCAGAGCCTGGATGTCTTAAGAGTTCAGGCCAGCAAGAGGACTAATCTGTATTGATTTCTGGTAAACCATAAGTGTGGGAGTTTGCCTTCTCCAGCTTCCAATAGATGAGGAAAGCTGAATTCCAGGGTCAGACCTTGGTCCTGCCCATCCCCAGCTCTACCCCTTAATACTGTAGTCTAACCTCTCTGAGGCTCTGATTATCTGGGGTTTTTAAGTAATGACCCTATTCTTCCAGGTACTGCACCCTGCCCAGTGCACAGTACTGACTCAAGGGAACCTGTTGCTCTGTCCAGTCCCACTAGATGGCAGAGCCTATTGTCAGGGACAGCAGGTAGGGAAGAGCTAGGGCTCTCTGGATGCCCTGAGAAGCTGCAGTGTAAGGAGCCTGGTGGCCTCTGGCAGGAAAGCCACTCAGCTGCCTCTGGGGATAGTATGCACCCCATCCCATGAGCCTTAGCTGGCAGCCAACTCAAAGGGGACAGCTTTTGTGGCCAGCCTAGTCATCCCCAGCGTGGGCTCTTTTAGTGGAGGCAGGGCAAGTGTAGATTAGGCCCACATGGGAGCATATGCCTTTAATTCCAGCACTCAGTAGGCAGAGGCAGGTCGATCTCTGAGTTTGAGCCTGCTCTCACAGTGAGACCTATCTCACTCAAAACATAGGTGGGGGTGGGAACAGGGCATCAGCATCCATCCGACCTTCTCTGCTTCCCTGCTGTGGGTTCCAGTTAACCAGCTACTTCAAGCTCAGGCTGCCATGGCTTCCCTACCGTAATGAACTGTGAACCAAATAAACCTTTCCTTCCTGAAGCTGCTTTCCCAAGTCTTTTGTCAAAGCAATGTAGAAAGTAAAAGAGCTGCTCATGAGGCGCTTCTGCCGCTCACACGCCTCTCTCAGGAGAGACGGAGAGCAGCCAGTGACCGCAGGGTTCCCCAGCCTACACATGGCTCTTGGAATGAGTGGTGATTGGGCGGATTTATGGGAGGCTAAGGCACATTTAAGACCAAGATCTCCCAACAGGACTTGTTTTTTCTTTCTCTGAGACCCAACTCAGAACCTGCCTGGTTGGGGCGGGGTTCTACAGTGCTCTTACCACGGGGCACTGACCAGCTACACTGCCATCTCCTACACTCTGAAAGTTTAACCAGAGGCCCTGTACAGGCTGGTTTTGTGTGTCAACTTGACACAAGCTGGAGCTATCACAGAGAAAGAAGCCTCCCTTGAGGAAATGCCTCCATGAGATCCAGCTGTAAGGCATTTTCTCAATTAGTGATCAGGGGTGGGAGGGCCCATTGCGGGTGGTGCCATCCCTGGGCTGGTAGTTTGGGGTTCTATAAGAAAGCAAGCTGAGCACAGCAGGAGAAGTAAGCCAGTAAGTAACATCTCTCCATGGCCTCTGCATCGGCTCCTGCTTCCTGACCTGCTTGAGTTCCAGTCCTGATTCCCTTTGGTGTTGAACAGCAGTGTGGAAGTGTAAGCTGAATAAACCCTTTCCTCCCCAACTTGCTTCTTGCTCATCATGTCTTGTGCAGGAATAGAAACCCTGACTAAGACAGGCTCCAAATCCTGCATTTGAGTAACTGAGCTCCCAGAAAGGCAAACTGTAGCTCCCACGGCCAATGTGCCCCATCCTTATCCCTCCCTCCCTCTAAGAAGTAGCTAAGTTGCCATGGCCAGCTTCTCCATGTTCCAGGCCTTGGACCTCTACTTCCTGTCAGAGAAGCAATGGTGGCAGTGGAGGTGGGCTTTGATACGCACCATGCCAGGACGAAGTTCCCAAGCCTGATCACAGCCCAGGGTTTCCTAGTTTGCTTCTGCTACTGTGATAAAACATTCTGACCCAGAGCAACCTGGGGAAGAAAAGGCAGACTTGGCTTACACATCTGGATCGCAGTCCATCCCTGAGGGAAAGTCAGGGCAGGAACCTGGAGGCAGAAACTGAAGAGGAGGCCATGGAGAAATGCTGTGTGCTCTCCATGGCTCAAACAGCATTTTTATACAATCCAAGACCACTAACTGAGGGCTAGCACCAGAGGGGGACTGAGTCTTCCCACACCCATCATTAATCATGAAAATGCCCCCCAGACTTGCCTACGGGTAAGCCAATATGATGGAAGCATTTTCTCAATTGAGGTTTCCTCCTTCCCAAATGGCCCTAAATTGACCCAAACTGGCCAGCACACATGGCAAGCCCACCTGCCCCACATCTTTGAGTACTACCCCCAGGGGCATCTAACAGGTGGGTTCCAAGGGCCCCAAAAGGCCTGTGGCCATTTCACTGTCTCCATTGGAAGTTTCTCCCGGCTTCCTGCTTTCTGTCCTGGGATCTCTGACATCCACAGCTTTGCCATGGCTCAGGATTTCTTCCTTGTAGTGGGCATCTGAGGCAGGGACAGAGGAGCCGCACTGTTGAGACGTTGTTCCTCATCCGCTGCACAGGTCCTGGCTCTGCAGTCTTCAACAGTCCTCTCGTAGTTCCTGGCCTCTGTGAGACACTCAGAGTGAATGTGGACAACATGTGACTGGCTTTTACCTTATAGCCAGGTCTCTTTCCTGGCATTTGGCCCTTCATGTCAGTGGGGACAGGGGACTTGGTTCCAGGGTCCCTCTGGTTCTAATTCTAGGTGGCCTTCATTTCCTAATCCAAGAGCTCCTGCCACCAGCATCTCCAGGAGCAAGAAGGAAGTGTGAGGAAGTTAAAAACTCTAA
This sequence comes from Rhabdomys pumilio, assembly GCA_030674055.1. Lineage (NCBI taxonomy): Eukaryota > Metazoa > Chordata > Mammalia > Rodentia > Muridae > Rhabdomys > Rhabdomys pumilio. The sequence continues at coordinate 3,651,453 of JANHMN010000020.1, read as the reverse complement.
GCTGCCACCTCCTGCCACAGGGAGGGCTAGCACAGGCTTCGGGTGGATGTTTGTGATTACCCAGAATCCCGGAAACCCAGCCCGCTGAGCAAGCGAGCACAGGGTGAGTCATCCTCCCCTCATCCCAGATCCCTGTCATTAAACTCATCTTCCTAATGACTTGCTCAAGATAGGCCCTTGACAGCTCCAGCCTAAACCGGTGTGTGACCATTTGAGGGGGACCAGAAGTACGGGGGTAGTTTCTCACCAAGCAGCCCCACTCCTCTACCTGCCCCACCCCACCCTGGGCTGCTGGAGAGTGACACCATGTTTTCTAAGGGAGCACTGATAGGCTGGTGGCAGGATCATTGCCCTCAGAGCATAATTCCACTTCCTGTGAACATCGCTGGAAGGGCTTGGGGCCTGGTACCTTTGCCTGAAAGACTAGCCCACCCCAGCTAAGGCACTGTGAGCACTGCGGGTCCACTTCCACCACACTAAGGAAGTGTCCCTCTAAGAGCTTCACTTTGTCTTTTGGCCCAGGATGGGGCGCTCATGACTATGCCAGGATGGGCCTTAAACCATCCCTTGGTTCTTGCTGCCCAGCTGCCCCGGGGAAGCGTGGGGAGCCAGCTCCTCGGCATGTGGAAGCACTCTCCAGAGAACCTATTTATAGAGCAAGGTGTTCCCACTTAGGTGAGGCCACCAACCCGGTGGCCTGGAGTCAGTTGTGGAAGAACCCCCCAGCCCCTACCAGTACCCCACCCCTCCCACTCCTTTCCTGGAGAAGTCTGATCGCTGGTAGGAAGGGAAAAAGCCTGCTTTCCTACCGCTTCCTGTTTAGCCTCTGCTTCTCTCTTTCAGACACAGAGTGTGTTCCTGGAAGGGGTGCTTTAGTCTGTTCGGTGGGTACCCTGTGGCAGAGGTTGGGCCTTCAGGTCAGTGTCACGAAGGCAACACACACCTCAGTGCCTCATCCATCTCCATCGCCACTTGGTGAGTTAGACTTCCCTAAGCACCCAGGCCTGTGTGTTCCCTTGATCTAGGCTAGCCCTAGCGGATGGTAGGTATGTGCATGCTCAGGGCTTGGACATGGTGACCTCTCGCCAGCCCTCTCAGGATCCCGCATCTTGCCCCATGACTGCTGCTGCAGAGTTTGTCTCTCAGAAGCCTCTGAACCCTGGAGCTGAAAGTAACATGTTAGCACTCCTGGCTCTCCTGGTAGCAGCTCACATGCGCCCACACCTAAGCCTACTCTCTGGAAACAAGATACATTCTGTCCCAGTAAACGTGGCTGCTATGGACTCTGGCAGGAGCTGGGAGTCTGACCTCTGTTCTGAGGCTGTCCCTGGAGTGTGGGTTGTGAGCATCTCCCCCAAATAGTTGGGATGCACCTAGAGCAAGGCCAGTCATGAGCTCCCACAAGGATGGTCAAGCCCTGTGAATGGTGACTAGTCTCCCGTTGAGAACCAATGCCTGATCTGAAAGAGACAGAAGTCCCATAGACCTCCTCTGATGGGAGTGGAAGTCTCAGGCAGGAATGCCAGGTGAGGACAACCAACATCCCCAAGAGTGTGAACCTGTTGCTCTCCTGCAGATGAACAGAAAGCCCAGCATCAACCCAAAGCCTTTCCAACCTTTCTCCCATGCCTGCCCCTGGCAGCACAGCACTCGAGCTGCCAAAGGGTCAAGCAAAAAGAGAGCAAATAATAGAAAGCTCGTAAGACATTCACCCCACTCCTGCTCAGCCTCCAAAGGCAGGCCAGGGGGGCCCTTGTTTCCTCCCCTCATGGTGTATTCTTCACTACTCAGCCCCAGGGTTCCTGCAGCCAGGAATGCAGGACCTCACCTCTGAGCCTGGGCTTTCAGAGTGACAGCAACAGTAGCTTTGTTGGCTGCTGAGCCAATTCACTGACCGTTCTGAGAGTGGCCCAGGGAGTAGAGACAGGCCTATATTATCAGTGATCCCTCCCATGCTAGCCAGCCTGGGCTCACCTGGAGCTCGGCCAGTGTTCCTAGAAGGGGTTCCATTGTGATGCCTCGAAGGTCACTACCCAAATGTCACACCTCTTTTACTGGACTCCACCACCCACCACAGACCAGCATGGCCTCTTCCCAGTGGGACTTCCAACTGGCCAGTCCAGGTGCCTCCATACAACCCCATGTGGCAGGCCTTTCCCTGTACTAGTGAGTGCCAAGGTGAGGCTCAGACTGGTGATTAGCTCCTCAAACCACCAGGCCTGGTGCAAGGACAGGACTTGAGGAGGATAGCTGTCACCAGTCACTGGAGATGAGGCTTCTATCTCCATCCTCCCTGCCCGTTAGCTTCTATACCCGTAAACCCCTGTGGTCCAGAACCTAGACAAGCAGACCCAGGATTCTGGCTTTTTCTGTTTGAGAGAAGAGCAGCCTCCTAGGGGCCTCTTGCACCGCCCCCATCGGACCACTGGCCTGGGGCCTCCTGCGGGGGCCTGGGAGCCTGCCTGCCAATCTGGGGTGCAGTAGAGCTTCTGGGGACTGAGCCTGCGTTGGCTTCCTCCATAGCCACATGTTTCCAATTCCTTTCCCGGCCCCTCTCCCCCTCCCCAGCCCCTTCCCATTTCCTCTCAGCCATCCACTCCATGTGGAACTTATTAAGAGACCCTCAGGGCTCATGTAACCCAACTCTGGCCAGGGCTTGGGGAGAGTGCTCTATCCACAGGCCGCATTCGGAGATTCAACCTCTCCATGTTCACCCCACAACATCTCTGTCTGGCCCTGAGCAGCTCTAAGCCAAGACCACAAAGAACTGGCTATGACCAAGAGTCAGCCGTGCTCAGGAAGGAAGTACAGCCAGGCCATCTCGGCTCTTCCTGTCCTCTCCCTTTAAATAACCCAACCTCCTCAGTAAGAACCTCGCCTCCTCAGCAGCCCGGGTTAAGAGGCCTGATCCTAATGGGCAACTGGACTGGTGTAAAGGCAAAGCTCAATGTCCCTGAGGGCAGATTTTGAAGTTTCTGAGCCACTGGCTTGACGACCTTCAGCTTCCTGTGTAAAAAATGGGAAAGTCCAGGGAATTAATCAGTGTGTGTAGAATAGCCACCAAGCAAACATAAGGCCACATTCGCCTGAAAGCCCATTTCATGGAGATTATAGATGGATGGATGGACAGACAGACAGACAGACATCTGATCACTCTGATCACCAGACTTTGGGAAATACCAGGATGAGTGTGTATAGCTGACACTCTTTCTTCAGGACTTGTCAGAGCCTTCAGTGCATACCTATACAGTAGAATTGTTTCCAGATGTGTGACCACATGACCTTTTGTGTAGAGGTGTACATAGCAAGCCCTGGAGTTGTGTGGAATCCATTCTGGAAAATACTACAGGTGAGACAGTCAGAGGCCCCTAATAAGAAAGACTCCTGTTGATCCAAACCAGTTATTTTCTTCTGGCTCTTAGGAAAAGTAGACACTCAATGGTGGTGATGGTGGCAGCTAAGAAGGGGCAGGAGCCCACGGGGGCAAGGGACATCTATGATCAAGGCAGGAGGCTGAAGGAGACTTCAGTCAGGCCAGGGCCCTGGTGACTCTCCACCTAAGAAAATCTTCCTTCCTCGTGGGAGAACAGGCAAGTGGGTGGAACAGCACTGGGTGCTGAGGCCTGGGCCAGCAGGCAGGGCCTTTCCCATGCAATGAGACCTGCACAGGCAGGCCCAGGGTGTTGGGAGTGTCTGCACTGCCACCCCACGGCAATATCAGCCTGGGGATGGGGCAGCTACTGGTTCAAAGTTCAAAAGAGTTCCTTTGTCTCTGCTTCCCACCCAGTTGGGGCCAGCCTCTGCCCAGAGTCCACTCTACCTACATGGACATGTAGGTACATGAGGGACACAGGTGCCCCTCACCCTTCCTGGATCTCTGCTCCAGAAGGCCTCCCCACCTGGGTCCTCCACTAGTCTGCCTTGACTGAACAGAAGACATACAAGAGGCATACACAGGGAGGGCTAGGGCTTTCACACACATGTCCACCAATCCTGTCTTGTGGAGGGCTTGCATGGCATCTTAAGCCTACTTTACAGAGAAAGAAACAGGTTGGGGAGAGGCAATGATGGCTTAGGTGAACCAGTTACCTTAGCTTGGGCTTCACAGTTTCCACCTCACTCCATCTCCCCCTGCTCTGTTTTGAAAGTCACAGCAAGGGCCTGGCAGGTGTCTGTACTTGATCTTATCCAACGCAGTCTGACCAGACCAAGACTACTGCTACATACAGAGAAGGGAACTGAGTCTGTGCTCAGCCAGCCCCCTTGGCCACAGAAGGCTTCTCCAGTATAAGAACCTGTCAGGCTTCCATCTTCCCTAGAGGAGTTAGCTAGGCAGATGGAGAGAGGGCGGGCCGCCGGCTGAAGCCCCACTTGGAGCCATCCAACTGACAGCAGAGCTTCATCTTAAGCAACTCCTTAGGGCCTTTTCTCCTGCCCTAGGGCCCAGGTAGAATTTCAACCTGCCTGGGGATGGGGGTCAGAGCTGGGCTTCTGTTGGTTTGTTTTTGCTCTCCTGCTCCTGCTTTTCCTCCTCTTCTTCTTCCTCTTCACTTTTTATTTTTTGAAGGAGGCAGGATCTCACTTTGTAGCTCTGGCTGTCCTAGAACTCACATATAGACCAGGCTGGCTTGGAACTCACAGAGATTAAAGATCACCTGCCCCTGTCTGCTGAGAGCTGGGATTAAAGGTGTGTGCTACTATGCCAGGCTCATGCTGTCTTCTGAGACTTTATGACAGACACTTCATGAGCTAATCAGAGCTAGATGCCAGGAGAAAGACGAGGCAGCTTCTAGCAAAGCTTGCCTCTTGCCCATCCTATCCTCACATTAGAGAGCAATCAGAGCTCACTGAATCTCTGCCCTGCCAATAATCTTTTGCATGTTTCATGAGGTGGAGGGGGCCTGCCTTGGGAGGGACACCTGCTGATATACCAGGAGTAGGACTGGGTGCAGCCAGGCCAGATAGCATATCCTCCCACCCCCAACCTATTTCCTGGGGTCAGGCCACCTAGCTCCAGGACAGCCCAGCTTGTGTGAGATGTATTAGGTGTGACACTTGGGACAGGGACCTCCAGCACCCATGTCTGGGCCAGGCCAGGTGGTTCCCAGGCCATTTCCCTGGCATCATCATGGTCACCATCATTGCCACCATCAATGCCTCATAGGAGGGATTCCTGAAAAACAGGGCTGCGGAGGCTGGTAGGGAGGGGAACAGACAGGCCCAGGCGACAGGCAGATGCTAATGAGGCAATTAGGCCTAGCAGCTACAGAGAGACCTGCCCACCCAAGACAAGCCCAGCCCAGGCCCCTGGCACATCCGCCAGCCCAGGCCAGGTGCCCTGGGAATTCCTGGCCTGCTCCACCCTAGCCACCTCAGAGGTGGGACTGGCTTCCTAGTCAAGAACCTTTTCACTCCAGCATCCCTAGTTCAAAAACCACAGTGAGTTTAGAAAGCTAGAGCCAGGGGACCTCTAAGTCCAGCACTACTTTTTACGAACGAGTTTGAGGGTTTAGCGGGGCCCCAACCCATCAGTACTCCCTTGCTGAGGACCTGAAGGACCTGAAGCTTGATGCCAGAGACCAAGCATAACATGGTGATCAGTAGCTGCCGGCAGCCAAACACCCTGCTCCCCAAAGACGTTCAGGGTGGGCTCATGCTGCCTCTAGGGAAGGACAGAGTACTTGGGATTTTGGAAAGGGGGATACTTTAAGACAGTGACCCCTTTCCCTCTCTGCCCAGCCTACCTCTGAGGCCCAAGAAAAATTTCAGCAGCCTACCTGATTCCCCTGGCTCTCTAAGGATGACTTCAGTGTCAGAAGATGGGGCATCTGGTTGAGTCAAAAATCCTCTACACCCCTCTTTCAGATTTAAGGGGTACTGGCTGGTATGGGCCTGGAAACCAGGCTCAGGACCCTAAGGAGTTGACATCCACAAAGAGGCTAGAGTTCTGGTCCAGCTTGTGGAAAAAGGGTATGCCATCCTGTTCCTGGCAGGGGAGGGAAGAGCTCTGACAGGAACTTGAGGCCCTGCCATGGGGCAGAGCAGAGGCTAATGGCAGGGAACCTTTAGGCTCCAGGGAATCCTACTGAGCAGCTCCTGGCAGGTCAGACTGGACATACTGAAGGCCACATGGGGAAAGGAAGCCAGAAGCTGCTAGAGTTATACCATGTCATAGGGGAGGCCTCAAGACATTTTAAATCATAGGAGCACATGCTATGGCTGACAATGTAGAAGCTTGCTGGGGTGGGTTCTAATCCCAACACAGCCACTTTGCGGGTATCTACTCAGATCTAGAAGGGGACAGGAGAGTCTGGGGAAGAAAAAAGAAGGTAGTCAAAGGAAAACCTGGAAGATAAGTTCTTAGCAGAGGGAATGATACGAATCCCAGCACACCCATACATCCAAACAAGAACTGGCAGAAGTGTCTGAGAACTGGGTAGACCTTGTCAGAGTCTAGCCAAAGGGAATGTGGTGAGCAGCTGAGACCCAGAGAGTCAGAGCTAGACTGGCCACAGTGGCAGTGGGGGCTTGGGGTAGACTATGCAGGGGCAGCTGAGGCTAGCTTGGACCTAGGTCAGGACCAGCTCACTATCATTCTTAGATGTGCTGGGAGCAGTATATAGCAGAGCCACAGGGCTGGAGATAGGATGTCTCGAGAGAGACTGGAGGGACCCATGGGAGAGGTCAGAAGCCTGGGCTATGGAGTAAGAGAGTCCAGTGGTCTCCAGGTTGTAGGTACATTACTCACATTTTTTGTAGAAGTAGAAAACTGTCCTGTGGCCCTTCCCTCTGTGGGGCTGCCTCCCACTCCCAGTCTTCCCCACTGTACTGGTCCTCTGACCTGGGATGTTGGGGCCAAAGCAGAGGAGCCTGGAGCCAGATGAGGACACCTGGCAAAGAAAGAGGAGTTCTGGATTTTAGTCCGGACCCAGGCCTTGGCCACAGCTTGACTTGTGACCATGGGCCTCAGTTTCTTCATCTTCAGCAGAGCTGGCAGCATGCCCAGAGCTGACACAAAGCCCAGATGGAAAGCCAAGAGGGAATATGTTAGACACAGTCAGATGTGCACCTGCCCAGTAAGCCCAAGGGGACTGGTGTGTGGGAACTCATACTGGGAGCCCTAGGCAGTCTTCCACCCTCTCCCTAGCCTGCCCTTCCCACTTGCTCATGTTTATATGTTTCCTTCCCATCACCTGGGCCACCATGACTCACCCCAGGCCCTGTGGGTATATGAGTAACTGGCTGGGATTGGAGCCAAGCCAGTGGGCAAGACACTTCCCTTCTTGTGCCTCAGCTTTCCCATCTGTAAAACGGTCAGAGCCCTGCTCCACTCACCTCATTGAGGAAATGTGGGGCCATCACAGGGCTGAGAAGGTGAAAGCAAGAGATGCCATGGAAAGAGAGCAGCACAGGCCTCACTGACCCGGGGCTGACCAGCCCGACAGTCCCTACCTTCTCAAGGAGACCAAGAACTTGGGATGGCAGGTGGGCCTGGATTGACAGTGGCTGGCAGGACTGTAGGGATGAAAGGGACCAGACCCAAAGGGACCAACTGTCTTTGAGTGGGTAAAGGATGGGAACTGATGGACGCTATAAGGGACAGTTTGGAGCTTTGAACAGATCCTACTGTGTCCAGGCAGAAAAACTGCCTGAACAGGGGGCCCCTCAGGAACCAGAGATGTGATGGGCATTGTGGATAGACATGTAATTCCAGCAGAGGGGATGGGACTGAAGTGAGGTTTGAGAGTTCAAGGCCAGCCGTAGGTACAAAGTGATACCCTTTCTCAACAACAACAACAAAACAGTCTAGGGACAGAGCCCAATGGCAAAGTGTTCCTCTATTGTGCTGGGAGAGCTGGGAAGTTATCTCCGTAGCATCTGGGAAGAAGATGGGATGAGTTCAGAGGATGGTGACAGAAGCCCTGAGTCTGGAATGAGGAGTGAGAGGGTCAGAATGACATAGGTGAGGCGTTGGGGAGAGGCCAGAGCTGGTATGCTGTAAATTAAGAGTCCACCACAAAGAAGGCTTGTTTTTGCAGTACCAGGGCCTGAATACGGAGTCAGAACAGCTGTGAGAATCGGTTCTCCACTTCTGTCATGTGAGTCCCAGGGATTCGACTCATCCATACTCTCAGCCTCAGCATCAAGTGCCTGTATCCCATGAGCCACTTCACCAGCCCCTACTTTTTATTTTTGAGCCAGGTTCTCATTAAGTTGCCCAAACTGTCCTTCAGTTCACTCTATAGTCTAGTCAGGTCTTATGAGCCCCCCACCTCAGCCTCCTGGATAGCTGGAGACTACAGACTTGTGTCACCAGGACTGGCTGCAAAAAGGTGGTATGTCCTTTTTCCTATCACAATTATTTGGCCTGGTAATGTTTGCTGTAAAGAAGGTGAAGCCAGCCGGGCAATGGTGGTGCACGTCTTTAGTCCCAGCACTCAGGAGGCAGAGGCAGGCAGATTTCTGAGTTCGAGGCCAGCCTGGTCTACAGAGTAAGTTCCAAAGTTCCAGGATAGACAGGGCTATACAGAGAAACATTGTCTCAAAAAAAAAAAAAAAAAAACAAAAACAAAACAAAAAAGCCAGGGTCTGACTTAGCAAGAAGTACTACAATTGACTAGTAATGTCTGCCTGGAATAAAACATGGATGACTGCCCCATGTAGACTCCTGCCTACTAGCCTACTATTTTCTGTTCTCAGACTGGCCTCTGGAGATGGAGCCTGTGGCTGAGAAAAGCATACTCTCAGAGTGAGTGATCATGGGGACTCCATGTAAAGAGGTTTTGCCCTGTTCTGCTGGGTAAGGAGGACTTACATTCATCTGATCTTACCTGAATGCCCATTCCTCTGTCTTGTATCTTTCCTAGCACAGAGAAGGCTCTCCCAAAGTGTTTGAGAAGCAGCAGGTGAAAGGCTAGCCTAAGACCTGGCTTTCTTCTCTCTCCTCTTTGCTTTTTCAAGGCAGCCTTGGGGATCAGATTCCCACAGATTTCCCAGGGCCATCACATTCTGTGCTCTGACCCAGACATGGTCCTATCTCTTGCTCTAGTTATTTGTTCCCCAAGGCTCTGCATTCTTACCTGCTTTGTCCACACATCTGGGTAGATGTGGCTCCCAGCTACTCTGTCCCCTAGGACTATCATTTGAGACCAGGAGGAAGGCAGGGGGCAAGCCAAGGGTAGAGTCTTTAAGAACTTCAAACCACTGAGACCCTAGAACTAGCCAATAGGAGACAATGAGTCTGGTGAGTCATGGGTAGGAGTGTAGTTCCCACTGAGTTGGTGGGACAACCCCTCTGGCTGGCCTGTCTGCCCTACCTAACAGGAGCAGCAAATGCCAGAGAGGGAGACTGGGTATGTGTATGCATATAACAACATATGTACACGTTGTCTTTCTTTTCTATGTGCACTTAGGTGCCTGTGATATATATCTATGATACATATCTATGATACATATCTATGAGATATGTGTGTCTCATAGGTAGATCCATGTCTTGGGGGCTGTGTTGTGTGTTCTTAAATGTATATGTGCATATAGAAGCAAACATATGAGGGTGCGGCAAGAGTTCTGTTCAGGACTAGTCTCTCACAGATCACTCCTGGCCTACTTATCTGGACATCGTCTCCCCAGGTGAGTAACCCACCAAGGACTGAGCAAACTGACAAGGCTCAAGGGCAAGCAAAGTGAATGAGTTTCCGTTGGTGGCACAGGGAGCTTCACTGGGCACAGGGTGGCTGAGCCAACAGCAGCAGGAATCATTGACTGCACTGTTCTCACTGCCCTAGCCCCACTCATTTCTCATAGGTAACAGGAGTCAGGACTGCTCAGAAGCCAACCCTCTTGGCTGGAATCACAGGATACACCTACAGGCCCAGTAATCAGGAGGCTGAAACAGGAATTGTTACTTGAAGCCAGTCTGGGCTCCAACCCAGACTACAAAAGAGAGGTCTTGGCCCAAAAAATAAACACAAACAAGAAACAAAGATGGAGGGGTTGCAGAAAGAGGAAAGAGAATATAAATAGGAATTCAAATTCAACCTAAATACATCTAGCTTCTTTGGAGGACAAGAAAGTGACCCAAGTGACCCCTCGCTACAGGTCATGCCACTCAAAACATAATGGTCCATCTTGAAGAAATTCTCAAGCACCAGAGGAAATCTGTTTCAAAGATGCTTAAACTGACACAGCAGTGGGGTCACCAAGCCACACGGGAGGTAGGGGAGCAGAGGGGAAGAGGCAGGTACACACCAGTTCACATCTGTTTTTGGGGATCTGCAGCTCCCCCTAGAAACAGCAACAGTCAGGAAATGCCCCGCATCATGGCCAGGCTTGTCCTCCTCTATCATTCTGGGTTGAATGTGTACACACAGGGAAGACAGCCTCAAACGTGCCTCGTGGGTTCCAGGTAATTAGGGATGAGGCAGGGACAGAGGAAGTGGGTGACCATAGATGCCACTGTGCATCCAAACTGAAGAAGTCTGTAGGGGTGTTGTTGCCTGGCAGCTGTGATGGAATGCAGACCACATGGGGTCAAGGGTCCTGAAGCTCACAGCAGCTAGTCTGGACTGGACGATCAGAGGAAGCTTCTGGTCAGGGATACCTAAACTGAGATCAGAGAGCAGACAAAGGCTAGAGGAAAAAAAAAAAAAAAAGTCCAAGTTTTGTAGTCTATGGTTGTTGTGTAAGAGTTTCCTCTGGGATTGAAATACTCCATCCTGCAGGGAAGCTCCTTAAACAGGAAGGTAAACAACTCAAAATAGCTTCAGGAAGTCCCTGACACTGACCAGATTCACTAGGCCCCTCCCTGTCAGAGTCAGCAATAAAAGCTGAGAGTCTGTCTAGGAAGACCAGAGCTGAGAGGTAAAGACTTTTGAGACCAGAACAGCTGCCTGGAAGCAGCAGAAACCAGCTGAGCTACCTGGAAGAGGTCTAGAACAACTGAGTCACGTGGAAAGCACATTCTCCGACCTGCTGAGTTGCTTGTAGGCTGTGCAGTGTGCTCCATGTTCCCAGCTTTTGTGAACTGTCACCCATGCTGGAGTGGGCTTTGGTGACACCGCTGTCTTTGAGTCATTTCTGCTACTGTAAGTAACCCCAATAAAACTCACGGCTCACCAAGCTGAACTTCGATGGTATCCATACTTTAGTCTGTCATAGGCTTCCTATCTGGGACCAGCAGATGTGTTTGTTGAGATCTCCTCTAGAACTCCTGGAAGTGTGGAAGAGGCTCTGACTGCAAAGAGCTAAAGTAAACCCACCTGCACACCACCGTCTGAGGTCTGCTTATCCAAGGATACAGACCTGTGAGGGAAGCAAGCCTTTGTTTTTCCTTTCCCTCAGGGATACCTTGGTAAGCTAGGCATTTCTGTGAGATGCAGGAGGATCTAAAAAGAATGAGGTACCAGGTTCCTACCAAAACAAACATCTCTTTCAAGGGCCTTCTCACAGTATCTTTGAGGGAGGCTCACAGGTTCTAGGTGTCCATTCAGAACTAAGGTTTTAGGGCTTTGCTCCAGCCTGGGTGGGTGATGAAGGTCCTGATCCTGCCAGCATCTCAGACTGCTTTTGCTCTTCTTTGTCCCAGCCCTTTGTCTCCACAGTCAACCCCTCCCCATATGGTCTCCCTCATCCAAACTCTGATGCTTTTTCCATTCCTGCTGAACCCCACCTCACCCAGGACCCTTTCCAGTTCCCAGCATCCTGCATGTGTATCTCCCTTTGAGGGACTCCAGAGGGGAGAAAGGCCAACCAGTGAGACATCACAGCTAATGTAAGGAATGGCAGGGCCCCTAGCCTTTCTCTAGGGCATGGGGTGGAAATATGGGTGCACTCAAAAGGTGTCTCTTTCAATGGAGTCACTACTGGACAGAAGCCAGCTAATTCCCCCCACCTCCCATTCCAAGAACCTCAGAAGCAAGCATGCCTGCATACAATGGGTCCCAGCCTTGCCTGAGGACAGCAGGAGACTCTTATTAATGTGACTCTGGCCTGCCCCTGGGGTGTCTTCCTAACAGCTTGTTAGTAAATCATGAAATCATCTGAGGAGAGGCCCCAAACTCATCTTTCTCCTAAAGAGAAAGGTCTCTGGGTTTGAGTCCCAGCACCACGTGGTGTTGTAATTACAACCATCTGCAATTCTAGTTTTGTGGGATCCTACACTCTGTTCTGGCCTCTGTGATACATGGACATACAAGTAGAAAAAACAGTTAAGTCTATTCTTAAAAATTAAAAGAAGCTGAGAGGTGGTGGTGCACACCTTTAATCCTAACACTTGGGAGGCAGAGGCGCCAGGCGATCTCTGAGTTCATGGCCAGCTTGGGCTACCTAGAGAATTCTGTGCACAGAGAAACCCTGTCACCACTGCTCACCTGAATTAGCTCTTGGCAAAACTGAGACCAAGAAGGGAGAATGGTACTCAGGATATACCACATATCACCAAGTGGCAGGACAGATCGGGACTTACCACTGGGACTCTCGAAGCTGTCTACAAGCAGTGTCCAGTGCAGTTCTTTACGTGTTTACAACTCCTCCTAACAAGACCCTCCTTAGCTGCCCTACTGTGACCTTCCTGACAGTAACTGTAGAAGAGAGCTCCCGCAGCTGAGAAAAAAGCCCTTTAAGTGGGAGATGGGGACTGAAACAGTAGTCCGACTGATGCCGCAATCCTGGGTTGGGGTCAAAATGACTCAGAGATCACTAGCCCGGGACAGAGTGAGGGACTAAGTTTCAAGTTAGGCCACCCTGCCTGTTAGAGAGAATACACCAGGGGCTTGGGAGGAACCGCTTCCTCCAAGGAAAGACCGTCTTGGTACAAGTCAAAAATGCGCGGTAGGAACAACGCACGCTTGCCGCCGGGAGTCCAGCGGCTTTGTTTGAGACCTACCTGCAGATCCTTTAGCCCCACCCACCTGGGAGCCTGAACACCACGCTGGGCGAGGCCCCGCCCACTTCCATCTGGGTGGACCCGCCGCGGGACCCGCCTCCTTCCCCCGCAGCCTCTTTCGGCAGCGATTGACCCTCTGCCGAACGCGTGCCCGCCTACCGCGAAAGTTGATTGGTACGTGGAGAGAGGTAGGTGAAGAGAAGCTGATTATGGAGTGCTCCCTCCCTCTTACCCGCCCCATTGGGAAAGTCACGTGGCGCTTCACTCCGGGCTAGTCACCACCGCACTTGTAAAAGCTTTCTTAAAGTGCTCGCGTTCCCTTACCCAGGGATGGTCCTTTCAGAATTCCTCCAGTTCTGCCCTGCGGTGTGTGAGAGCGGTCCTTGAACCATCCCCCAAGTCACCTAGGTGATGATACCCTCAGCAGACCCTCCAACTCAGGTCTGGAACTTACGACCATCAGGGGGGATGATGCGGTCATCTGAAACTAAGACCGCCTAACACAGAGCACGACACATAGTAGGAATTCAGTTTCCATTTGTTGAATGAACGCGATCAGAGAATGAATGAGGATAATAAACAAGAGGAGGGAAGATTGGCTCTGGGTGTCCGCCCCTCACACTCCAACCATGAAGAAATTCTGCTCCTGTAAATGTTAGGTGGGGTCCCAATGCAGCCTCTCTGCAGGGCACAGATCTAGGCGCTCAGCCAGAGGGGATCTGCGAGGCCGCCTTGGCTCGCCCCCTGGGCAGGTGGAAGCCAGGTCCCAGCTAGGCGGGACCGCAGGAGACGGCCGAGGGCGCTCCCGCGCCGCTTGCGGGGGAGGGGCTGCGGAGGCGCGGTGCCTTTAAGCCCGGGCGCCGGCCTCACGGCCCCGCCTCCCGGAGGACGCCCGGGCGCGCGGCCGCCGGAGCCGCGGTTTAATTGGGGCTGTCAGGCCGCGGCACGCGCGGAGGGCCGGGCGGGCGGGACTGAGGCCGGAGGCTGGGAGGCCGGGGCGGCGGGCGCGCGGCTCGGCGGGAGGCGGGCGCCCGGATACGCGGCTGGGGCCAGCGCGGCCGGGGCGCCGTCCCAGGGCTGGGTTGCCCGGCCCCGGCCCCAGCCCCGGGATCCCCATGAAAAACCAGCTCCGCGGGCCCCCAGTGCGGGTGCACATGTCGACTTCGGGGGCGGCGGCGGCTGGGGGCACCCGGGCGGGGTCGGAGCCCGGTGCGGGATCTGGGTCCGGCGCAGGCATCGGAGCGGGAGCGACGACGGGAGCGGGGGCCATGCCCTGCAAGAGCGCCGAGTGGCTGCAGGAGGAGCTGGAGGCGCGCGGTGGCGCGTCCCTGCTGCTGCTGGATTGCCGGCCGCACGAGCTCTTCGAATCGTCGCACATTGAGACGGCCATCAACCTGGCCATCCCGGGTCTCATGCTGCGCCGCCTGCGCAAAGGCAACCTGCCCATCCGCTCCATCATTCCCAACCATGCCGACAAGGAGCGCTTCGCCACGCGCTGCAAGGCGGCCACCGTGCTGCTCTACGACGAGGCCACGGCTGAGTGGCAGCCCGAGCCCGGCGCCCCCGCCTCAGTTCTCGGCCTGCTCCTGCAGAAGCTACGAGACGACGGCTGCCAGGCCTACTACCTCCAAGGTGAGGGCTGAACCTAGACCCCAGACGGCATTGGGGCTGTGCCGCTGCTCCCTGGCGCCCTAGCTGCAGACTGTTTCCTTCCCACTCGCTTGGCCAGGCCGGGCGCCACGTCGCCCCTGGTCCGAATCCGCCCTTCTGGGAGCCATCCCCTAAGGTGTGGATTTAGCCAGGCACAGGGAACCCAATCTGTATCCTCTTTCCCAGCACCGTTCAATGGCAGAAACAAACTTTGCTTTCCTATTTATTTTTTTTTTTTCTCTGTTGATGGGTAGACAACAGCGCACAGGCTCCGGCTGAGCTCAGAGGAAGGGGAGAGATCTCTGCTGGAACCCAGAAAGGAACAGGGCCCACAGGCTAGCCTGGCATTTGTGTCATTAGGAAGCTTAGGATCGGGAAGGCACCTTTCACAGTATCACCCACACTCCTGTGCATAGGGCCCGTTTATGTTGGTTTCTCTGGGATCCCAGTATGGCCCCTATCAATCAGGATCGCGGCTTCTTGGAGGCACTTTGGCAGATGTGTGGACAGTGGCCCAGGTGTGTGTGTGTTGGGAGGATGGGGAATGGTCCTCAGTTCGCTGCCCCTGAGTTTATAGAAGGGGGAGGCAGCAGCCTGCCGGCCGGGGGGTGAGGGAAGCTATTGGCTGCAGCCGGTGTTTCCAATTAACATTCCAAAATGGCCTCTTGCTGGCAGCAGACAGGCTGGGAGGGGAGGGGAGTCCTGCGGCACCCTCGGGTGCCGCAGGGCCATGTCTAGCTGCGTGGTGCTCCTTGTCTCTCCTGTCCTTGTTTAGCCCCCACGGCCCCTCTCTTTGGGTCAGATGCAGTGTTTGGAGTGTTTGTGCTGAGGAAGGGCTCCAGAGAAAAGTGGATCGCTAGTACCTATTTCCCCTCTTGCTAGGGAAAAAGACTTCACACCACCCTCCTCAAGTGTGGTTGCTTGGACTCTGCCTCTGACTGGCCCATATGTGTTCTGGCTCCTTTCTCTTTGGAATAGCGGTTTGCTGGCCTACAGGTGCTGGCCTGTGGTGGGATTGCTGGCCTTTCTTTGCCCGTTAGCCACTCCTGAGCATTCAGGTGTGTTGGTATATGTGGGAGCTATGGGAGAGAGATGAACTGGTACCTGTCCTCAGGTGCTCTCTGTCAAGTGATAGGGCTGGTATACTTTAACGGTCATGGAACGGCTCAAAGCTTAGGCCTCAGTTCCCTTATTTGTGAAGTGGTAATAGTTTAGACGACCAGAACATATGAGTGGGTGCATGTGTGATGTATTTAGCATGGTCACATTGTCTTTTGACATGGACATGTTGTGTGTGGCCTTTGACATGGGGAGTCCTGGCCATTAATTTGTGGCCCATTTGGACTCACCAGACGCCCTCTGCCCCTCCCCCCCCATCTCGCCCTGACCACAGGTGGTTTCAACAAGTTCCAGACTGAATATTCAGAGCATTGTGAGACTAATGTGGATAGCTCGTCCTCCCCAAGTGGCTCACCACCCACCTCTGTGCTGGGCCTGGGGGGCCTGCGCATTAGCTCTGACTGCTCAGATGGCGAGTCAGACCGAGAGCTGCCCAGCAGTGCCACTGAGTCGGATGGCAGCCCTGTGCCATCTAGCCAGCCAGCCTTTCCGGTCCAGATCCTGCCCTACCTCTACCTCGGCTGTGCCAAGGACTCTACCAACCTGGATGTACTTGGCAAGTACGGCATCAAATATATCCTCAATGTCACACCCAACCTGCCCAACGCCTTTGAGCACGGTGGCGAGTTCACCTACAAGCAAATCCCCATCTCTGACCACTGGAGCCAGAACCTCTCTCAGTTCTTCCCTGAGGCCATCAGCTTCATTGGTAGGTGTCTTTGTCTGGGCAAGGTGGGTGGGTGGGCGGGCGGGTGGGCGAGGCAAGGTGTGTGAGGGACGCTGGGTGTTGCCCCTGCCCAGCTGGGTACCTCTGGGCCTGTCAAGACCTGTGTGTGCTCTGCATGTACTGGCGTGTGCCCGTGGGTGTACCCATGCTTGCAGTGACTCACGGAGTCCCTCGGGCCCCTCTACCTGTTAGGACCTGAGCAGTCCCCTGAATCCCAGACTCCCCCAGCTCTGAGTACCTATTGGACTCTCTGTTTCAACCTATGTTTTTCTGGCTTTGCTGTAGTTTCAAGTGTAGCAAGCTGAAACATCACAGCTCACAGACTCCCACGGGTCTCACTTGTTCTACATCACGCCTCGGCACATGTGTCTCTGCAGGATGGGGCTGTCACGATGCCTCTTTTGCCTTTATTATGCTTCAGAAAGGGCTAGGAGGTAGCCCAGGGAACCAGATTGACCCTAAACTGACATGGTGCTTTGGATATGGGATGCCCTCAAGTGCCTCTGTGGGATCCAGATACTCTTAGCTGCCTACATAGAGAAGGTGGAGGCAGCTTGAGGAAGGCCTCTGTCCCCAACCTCAGCTGACTCAGGCTCCTCCTTCTGCTTCCTCCTTGGCCAGCTGGCCTGGAGGTCATCTCTTCTGGCCTCAGGTCTTAACCAGGCAGCCAGCAAAGGACACAGGCTCGGGATAAACATAAACCTTGTGCTCTCTGAGCCTGGTGCTTCTGTTCCTGCCCAGCCTCCAGTGTCAGGGTGAGGGAGGACCTGAGCAGTGTTTTTCAGATTGATGGCCACTGTGTCCAGCTGAGGGCGTTTAGTGTCAGCTGGGCCGGGCTAACTTTAACAACAGGAAGTGGGAGGCATCCCCCCCCCCCTCGTCCGCTTACTGGGAACCAAAACTAGGTGCCTGGGCTGGGAGGAAGGAAGGAAGCTGAGGTCTGGGGGAGGGGCTGCCTAGAGCTTCCAGCCCTGCCCAGAAGCACTCTGGAGGTGCTGCCTCAGCATTTGGGCTCCCACAAAAAGGGAAGGTACAGAGAGAAGCACCCCAGGTTGCTCAGGACTAAAGCCTGACTTGTGGATGGTTTTATTCCTAAAAGCTCTCCTCCATTTCTGGGTGAGAAACAAGGAAAAGAGTATAGGATGCTGAGGTGTAAGGGAAGGTTGGTTCCCAGATATGATAAGTAAAGGAATCGGCCCCCCACCCCCTAATTAGGACTCCCTGACACAGGACTGAGCCACACTCTCAAAGCTTCTAAGGAAAAGTTTCAGTGTGGGTCATCTGGGAGTGGCCCTACCGTGTCACTCTGAGGGCTTTTCCCTCACCTCTTTCCCAAATTTCAAAGTCAGGCCACTTGACCTCTGTCACAAAGTCAGCCACATCTGCCACCTGTCCTGCCCCTAGTACCAGGAGCCATCAGCCAGGCTGCCAGTCCTACTGTTTGCTTAAGAGTAGGTCTCCTAGATGATCAGAGATGATGAGGGGAACTTGGCCAGGCCAGGGACAGTAAAGAATAACTGGTGAATGTATCCTACAGGAGAACATGTCAGCTTTGTCCCTGGCCCAGGAGGCTTGGATCATAAGGAGCCTGGGACTGTCTCCTGTTAGCTCATGTCCCTAGCAGCTGTGGTACAGAAAGAAACTGCTGCTGTGGGGTCTAGGGGAGAAGACCCCGGTGACACTATTGAGTAGCTCAGCCAGTGTTTGGAGAGTTCATGCCGTTCCAGGTGGAGGTGCCCTTGGTGGCCCTGGAGGAGCCTAGAAGGGTGCGGGGAGGAAAGGGACTGCCCCTGGCAGGAGATGTTATTCTCGTCCCTGAGTCTTCAGGAGCTGGAGTTAAGACCTAAAAGACTGAGTGGGTATAATACATGGCCATGCTGGGCCTAGCTGCCCACTTCTTTCCACAGGCATCTGCTCAAAGCCCTCATCCCAGGATGTGCTGGGAGTTCCCCAGGGAGCGGGTGTGGAGTGGAAGGACCCTCTGTGTGCCCTGTTACTTCATTTCTGCAGCCGTTTTCGCTTTGACTCGATGGGCTGACTGGCTGTGGTGTCATCAGGAGGATGTGGGTGACACCCTGTGTACCACTTGTGGCCATGTGGGACTAGAAGTGATCCCAGGGGTGACAGTAATTTGTGCTTGGTGAACCCTCTTGCCTCCGGTTCCTACAAAAGCACTGATAATACCTGGGCAGTGGTAGGGCGCACCTTTCATTCCAGCAGTCCAGGAGGCAGAGGCAGGCAGATCTCTGGGTTTGAGGCCATCCTGGTCTACAGAGTGAGTTCTGGGACAGCCATGGCCACACAGAGACACCCTGTCTCTCTAAATCAGGCTGCATAGTGGAGAGCACTGAGGTCCACTGGTGGTCAGGGGCTCAGCTATAGCATGGTATTATACTCCAGCCCCCCATCCTCTCTGGGCTTTGTCAGGTCCTTAAAGCATCTGCCTATGCCAGCCAGCTGCTGAGCTCTCTTCTGTGCTTCTGCCCTTCTTTGTGACCCATCTGCCCACCTGTCTTGGGGGTTGCTTGGAGATGGCTCTACTCTGACCCATGTCCCTATGTTTCAGATGAAGCCCGCTCCAAGAAGTGTGGTGTCTTGGTGCACTGCCTAGCAGGCATCAGCCGTTCAGTGACAGTTACTGTAGCCTACCTGATGCAGAAGATGAACCTGTCCCTCAACGACGCCTATGACTTCGTTAAGAGGAAAAAGTCTAACATCTCGCCTAACTTCAACTTCATGGGGCAGCTGCTGGACTTTGAGCGGACGCTGGGGCTCAGCAGCCCATGCGACAACCACACACCCAGTGAGCAGCTCTACTTCTCCACACCAACCAACCATAACCTGTTCTCGATCAACACGCTCGAGTCCACGTGAGGCCTGATACACTGATGTGTGCAGCACTGGGGTCTCCCAGTCCTCCGCAGGGCTTGGTGGGGGGCCCTAGCCTGCTGCCCCTCTGGCCTGAAGAACCCACAGATGTCATCTGTGTCCAGAGAACCAGGCTGAACAGTGGCTGAGCTCCCATGCCATCCTGTGCAGGGTCCACAGCAAGGCCGCCTGTGACAGCACTTGCCAGATGGCTTCAGCTTTCCAGACATGTTGCTGAGGTGAGCATTGGCCTCAGCTTTCAGACTTGCAGCTTGGGGGCCAGCGGGACCTTGTCTCTGCCCCAGGACATCCATTCTGCTGATGGCTCGGCCATTCTGGCTATTTTTAAAGACATATCCACAGACCTGAGTTTGCTACTTTGGGCAGGTAAATTCAAGCTCCCTGGAGCAGAGAGTGTTCAAGCTCTTCTTGGTTTTTCTTTTCTCTTTCTTTCTTTCTTTCTTTTTTTTTTTTTTTTTTTAACAAAAAGTGTTATTTTTCAGGCTAAATGCAACAGTGGGTTGTATAAACCATTATTTCACCCCTTTCTGAGAGAGAGAGAGAGAGAGAGAGAGAGAGAAAGAGAGAGCGAGAGATGTTCTCAGTTTCTTTTCTTGTTTCAAAAAGCAAACCATCGATGTATTTTGTTTTCAGTGGAAAAGACAAACCCCATGTTCTTGACCAAATGCATTTTGCACATGTGTAAAGTCTGTTTTCCCAGCAGGCCATTCTTGAAGGGTGGGTTGTTGCTTTCCGGGCATCAGGACCCTGGCTATACCCATGGCCCAGCCAGCTCAGTGCCGCATTTGCATGGGCCAGTTGCTATGAGCTGTGCCTGGTGGGCTCTGGTGATCTTTGTGTTGTCTGCTCTCCTGCCAACCTTCTGAGAGTCCTGCAGACCTCTCTGCCAAGTCCTACTGGAGGTGGTGCTGCAGGGGAGTGCCAAGCAGTAGCATTAGCCATCTGGGCTCAGTCCCTCCCTTTTATAAATTACCCACCACTTCTGTACTCACTTCTGTCTCTTAACTGGGAGTAGAGGCCCACAGTGCCTGAGTAAAACCTTCCCAGTCCCTCATCTTTGCTGTAGATTGCATCTAGGTCCACTCCCAGCCCCCTTGTCCAGGTGCACCCCTGCCCTGGCCTGTGTTGCCCATGCCTTTTGCCTGCAGGTAACTTATATCTATTACAGTCTAAGAGCTGGGGCAGGTGGGGCAAGGACTGGCCAGTGGGAGTGTGAGGCCACCACCCCAGTATCCATAGCACAAAGCCACGGGCTCCATAATGCTCCTCTGGTTTCATTGCTTCTCAAGCCTTGGTTCTTATCGAGTACCATGAGAACCAGGAAGTGCTGGGGTCCTGATGGGACCCACACCCACAGTGGACAGTGAGTGAGGCCACAGGAACTCCACACCGCCACATATTACCTCACAGGGGTGGTTTTCAGGGATTCTTTAGGGAAGCAGTTTAAAATCTTGCCACAGTTGAGAAATTGACACACACACACAAAAAACTTCTATTCTGTACATGGTGTCTCCCTCTCTCTTCATCTCTCTCTCTCTCGTTTTTTTAAAAAAGAAAACCCAGAAACATGGATCAGAATGTAAATGAGGGTTTACCAGAGGGTGGCCAGTTTTGCTTTAAGATCTTATGAAGGAAAGTTTATGACTCTACATACATGTGTGTGTATATATATATATACACACACACATACATACACACACACAAACACATACACACACACACACACACACACACACACATATATATATATATCCCGAGCCAGCAACGGGACTTTGTTTATATTGCAAATAAATATTATTTTTTCTTTAAATGGAGTCCTGGTGTTCAGTAAGGGCCTGGGAAGACAAGGCAGAAGCAGTGTTGTCTGTTTCTGTGAGAGTGGGCCTCATCTTACCTAGAGTTGGCCAGGAGGTGTTCAGATATAGGAGGTAGCAGCAAGGGCTTCTGGATAAAAGCAAATCCAAGCCAGGCGGTGGGGACACACACCTCTAATCCTAGCACTCAGGCAGAGAAACCCTATTTTGAAAAGTATAAAGTCGACCCAACCTCACTGGGACACTGAACTCCTCTTGTGTTTGGCATGGTGAGCACCTGTTTTTCTGGTGAGGGCTTAGGCATGCTGGGGGCAGATGGAAGCAGTGTGCTTGGGCACCACTAGGGCTTCCGGTCTACAGCTGGGAGCAGGAGAGCAGCTCTGGATAGCAGGGACCACAGTGGGCATCAACCCCACACACACACACACACACACACACACACACACACACACACCCCCCCGACTGTTTCAGAATGCCTTATCTCCTTGCCTCTACCTGCATCAGGTGGACACAGGTGCAAGGTGGGTAGGCAGGCCCAGCCTCTCCTAGGACTTGGTCCTCTCTTGTCCTGGCTCTTCTCTGACCCTGTCTCCTTGCTGCCCCTCAGTCGCAGAGCACCAGAACAGTCTCCACCCTCACAGAGGGGCCAGGCTCTGCCACCCATTGGTGGCTTAACTGCTGGGACTGGCATCCTGAATTGGGGACTCCAAGTAATGGACCTCACATCCCTACAGGCTGAGGGCCAGTGAAGTGGGGTTCTCGCAATGTTGGCAAAGGGGCGGTTGCTACTTTTGCTGTCGGGGTTCCTCAGGGCCCTGGTCCTTCAGTGCCAGGGGCAAGCATGGGTGGGTGTCTGAGAAGGCAGAGACTGCCCCTTTGTTCCCTCTCAGTGCCCTTGCCTGGGGCTAGGGAAGCCCGCGGGCGCCTGGCTGGGGGCTGGGCCCTTAACAGGCCGAGTAAGTGCCTGGCAGTGCCAGTGCCAGTGTGCCTAAGGACATGATGGGGGTGGGAACAGCAGTGACTTCCTGAGCAGACTCCAAGCTGAGGACCGAGGGCTTGTGAGTGCATGAAGGGGGCCAACCCCATCCTTCCTAACCATGAAATCCTAAGCCCAGTGGTCTTAGTACCCTTGGACTCAGTACCCTTATTCTTTGGAAATTCTGCCCTGACTGCTTACTAAGGCTGGGGCGGAGTGCAGTGGTCCCGATTATGGCTGAGTGACTGGGTACCTGGGTACCTGGTCACCTGGTCTAAAACCTTAGACCAGGCCATGCATCTCTAAATCCTAAACTCCAACCTTGTGGACTCTCACGCTGTCTTTCTACTCTCACAGCCAAATCCCATCCATGGGTTCTGAACATTCCAAGCCCATTCTCAGCTGGGCCCCCAGACACCACCACCCCTGAACTTTGGGTGCACACTTACACTCGGGCCGTTCTACCCTGTCACTCTCCTGACCCTCTCTTAGCTCTGCAAGGTCCCTGTTTCTGCCTTCTCAGACTCTAACCCCAGGAACCCAAAGAGTTCCACTTCTTTGTCACTTTTCGCCACTCTCAGGGGAGAAGGATCCAGGCTACTTACTCACGGGCACATTCATGCAGCAGCCATTTCCTGTGCTGGCTGGGCAGTCCCAGGAATGGGAACATGCCCCAGGGAAAGTTCAGTGATGTCAGCCTGGGTGGTAGAATAATGGGCCCTCAACTTGTCTTCTGATAAATGAATCAGATTGCAACAGCAAGTGTGACTAAGGCTGGACACCAAGAAGAACTTGAAGCACTATGAACTAGTCATCTTGGGGGGTTGGGGCGGGGCACTGTGACAAGGAGACCATGTAAAAGATGTGGTCTAATTGTCCTGATCTGAGCCTGGGGTGAGAAAGACAGCTTTTAGGATAGGCCCCACTCTACCTACCTGCCACCCTTAATATTGAAAACACTTAATGCCTCCTGAATGGGGTGAGTAGGGGGTGGTAGCAGACTGTGATGGGACCTCTCCATGCCACTGTTACTGCCCAGCACACTAGGGGCACTACGGTCACCAGCACTTCAAGCAAGCGGCATGCTCTGTGTAGGAGTCTTCATGAATCTCTGGACATCCCGGTAAGCGAAAGCACAAGTTTCTGCCTTTTGCCCCTTTGCTCCACCCCTGTCCTGTGCACCACCAAGATATAGATAGGACTCTCCTACCCCAGAAGCCTCCTGGACGGGTCCTGTCTGATGTCAAGAGACCTAGCAGGCCCAAGGAGGCCTGAGACTCTTCAGGTACTCCCACAGTCGGGCAGAGGGGTACCAGGGAGCGAGTCAGTCCTCACCCTCCTGCCTGTCTTTTCTCAAAGTTCTGCCTCCATCATCAGTCTGGAAACATTCCTCCCTCAGGCCCTGTGAAAGACCAGACACACACACTCATGTGTGCACATGAGGTCTCCTCATTTCACAGGCTAAACAGGTTCAAGCAAGTCCTACCAAGATGAAGGAGAGCCTGACTCTGACTACAGCTTCCTCCCATCCTTTAATGCCCTGAGTGACATCAGCCCTTCTCAGAACTGGACATTAAATTCCAACATTTAAAAGCTCTCAGGGGCCTTATCCTCGTCTCTTGACTGAGCCACACAAGCCCCTGTCAGAGACTCTAGACCAGGCAGGTATCCACCTTGCCTAGGTAGTCAGCCCCTTCCCCGAGGCTTCTGTGGGACATCTCCGAGGATACTACCTGCAGAGGAGCTTCTAGGCTCCATGGGTACTTCCATGGCCACATGTCCTCTCATCTGGTGGCCTGTAGGCAAACCAATAGGAGCAGTTCCTTTTCACATGGGGCCAAAGGCCAGGAAACCTCTTAAGGGGGGGAAAGGCCCCTCCCTAAGTGACTTTCAGTTCAAGGCTGGCTGGATCTAACTATATTGTCAGATACTCTAGTCACTGAGTGGCAAGTAGCCTGAAGAGCAAATGGACAGGTGAAGGGATGTTAAGGAGGCTAGACAGTTGGCCAGGCGGTGGTGGCGCATGCCTTTAATCCCAGCACTTGGGAGGCAGAGGCAGGTGGATTTCTGAGTTCAAGGCCAGCCTGGTCTATAGAGTGAGTTCCAGGACAGCCAGGGCTACACAGAGAAACCCTGTCTCCAAAAACCAAAAAAAAAAAAAGGAGGCTAGACAGTCATTCAGAGTGGGTCCAAAGGCCTGGACCACATGGCTCAGGAGCATACAGTGAGAGGACACATGTTCTCTACCAACAAGGCTTGCCCCCGTGGGCAGCAGATGTTACATGCGACCAGTGGATCCCAACTTGTCTGACTGCAAGCAACGTCATGGGTCCAAGCCTAGGAAGACAAGATGGTTTAGTCATGAGGGTATGAATTTCGATGCCCACCATCCACATAAATCTCACTGAATCAGTGTGTGCTCGGATGTTCAGTAAAAGATTCTATCTTAAAAAATAATTGCAGAAAACCTCTAGTCTGCCCACATAGGTCCACAAACACATGAACACATACACACACTCACACACGCCATGGCCCTTAGCCAGGGTTTGTATGGGTCTCAGTCCCTACTCATATCTTCAGTGGGGAGCTCGTGCCGACCTTTACTGACTCTGTACTGAGCACCCAGGAGAGGCAGCACCATAAGGTTCTTCCTTCTCCTGCTGCCTCCCAGGAAAGCACAATGATGGTGGCCCTTCTTAGTTTTAGGAATGTGAGCCACAGTGATAGTCATTTGCATAGGACCTCTCCACCCTTGCTGAAGGGCACTGAACTTTCAAGAAACAGCCACTGCTAATTCATTGAGACCTTGGGTAGGCCACTCTCATAGGGTCTTTACCCAGCCTGATAATGATAGCGATCTGGAGAGACCTGACCCTCAAACTCAGACCATCAGTCTTGTCCCAAGGACTGGACAGCTTGGCCTCAGTACCCCAGAGGAGCTCAGGGTCCAGTACTTAGCTTAAGAGGGCCAGTGCTGAAGTTTCATGGAGGGTCTAAGGGCTGCCAGGATAAGGTGAGACTAGGCTAGGCCTTTTCCCACTCCAGTATCAGATCCCTCCACAGTAGCCTCTCTGTCTTCCTGTCCCTCCTCTCTTTCCAGGGAATACCCTCCTTCATTTGCTCCTGAGGTCCAGGGGAAGTTAGTGTTCTTAGCAGAAAGTACTTACCCTCGGGTTCCTGTTCTGCTAACTGCTCTGGTCTGGAAACCATTCAGGCATGCATTCTGGCTATCCCCATGTGGCCATTAGGAAAGGCCTTAATCCCAGCCTACTCCCTTCCACTCTTATCTCTAGATCTGCTCATTTCCTATCCTCCTCCTGTCTCCCCACCCCCAACAAGCTTCCCAACCTACCCACCCTTAACCCAGCATCTCTGCGAGCCCCTCTAGTCCTTCTAGCCAAGACCCTCTTTCTAGCTAGCTCTGCCTCTCTTCGTCTCTGAAGACCTGGGAGCTGGGAACACTCTGTCTCATGAACGGGGAGAGCGTAGGAGCAAAGCCTTGCTCATACCTAATCCCAGACTCCTAGAGCCAGAACTCTACTTTTCTCTACCCTGTCCCTGCAAGGCAGGGAAGTGGGGGGAGCTGAATGATAATCGACCCCCTTAGTCGCTAGAAGTTCTGATAATTCAACTTCTGCCCTTCCATACCTCTGGGCAGAGTCTTGGTGTGATTTCTCTACATCTGTGATTCTCTCCCTTGGGCATCATGCCCAGAAGCAGCATTTCTGGGGCAAACACCTGTGTTCTGTTTTTCTGACTTGGCTTCCAAAGGGAAAGAACAGGGCTATTTGGCTTTCCTGTTGGCCTATTGTTGCTGACTTGTGGAAAGCCAAAAGTCAGCTGTCCCTGGCAGAAACTAGAGACCTAGCTAAGCACCCCTCCTTGGCCCAAGCCCCTGCCTGGCCTGCACTGCCCCTCCTGGTTGGCCCTGCCTGGGGGCTGACTCATGGGATCCCCAGCAGTTCTAAGTGCAGCAAGAGTAATGGTAATAATAACATACTCGGCGTGGCCCTCACTCTAGGTCTGGGTGTCCTGTAGGCTTAAGATGATAAACTCTCTTAATCCTCCCTGCAGCCTTCAAAGGGAAGGGCTGGGCTAGCCTTGATGGACAGATGAAAAAGCTAAGATAAAGCAGTATAGCCGTGGTCAGGAAGGTGCTACACTAGGTAGGTTTGGGCCGGTAGATGAAAGGGACCTTCGGTGTTTGAGACTTTTTTTTTTTTTAATTTGTTTGTGTGGTCATATGTGTACTTGGGCATGCTTGTGAGGGTCAGATGACAAACTACTGGAGTCACTTCTCTCTGTTCATCATGTGGGTACAGGGAATAGAACTCCAGTTGTCAGACTTGGCAGCAAGCACACTGACCCATCTCACAGGCTCCTAAAGGGGCTTTTGGTCTTCATTCCCCTCCAAAGCCATAACAACCACCAGAAGCAGCTGAATTCAAATATGGAGGCCCCGCCAGGACATCTGTGGGTGATTGGGAAGGGCACAGTTAGTAACAGTGAGGGGAGCTTGGACGTGTGGGGCCAGTGCTACCCTACCACAAGCTGGAGGAGCAGAAAGGTCGAGAGGCCCAACTCTAACAAGAAACACCCTGGAAGGCTCCCCAGAGGAGGCAGCATCTTCCAGTGAACCCAAACCTTCTGAGCATCCTGTCTCCAGTCCTTGTTCATGTGTGTGGCTTTCTCTTTCCGGAATGTAGAACCACTCACTGTCCCTTTCAGACGGCTGCCTCTTAACTGACTTCTCTCTGAGCCCATCTCCAATACTCCCACCTCCAGGACGCTCCTCCCCCAAGCTCATCCTCCAAGCTGGGGTCTGATGTCTCTTCTGGTTTCCATGGGCCCCTGTACAGAATCGACCCTGGGCCAGGCTCAGCTGGCCATCCCCTGGGCCACCTGGGAAACATGATGAGCTCTGAGTATCTATCTGTCTATGTGAACTGTCCATGTGAGGTACTGCCTAGGTCCTCAGAGGAGTTACCCCCTTCATGCCTTCATATGGTCGGGTGACCCAATCCTGCCTGAGCAGGCTTATAGTGATACAAAGGAGTGGCACTGGACACCCCCATGGTGCTGCCCCCCTGCTTCTCCCCCACCCTGGTTGCTCCCCTGCCCTTGGCTAGGCTCCAGCCAGAGAAGGTTCTGGTCACTCTTGTTCAAAAAGATCTGCCATTGCCCCAGCTAAGTGGAGGGGTCTGGAAGCCACACTAATTGATTAATTAAACCCTTTCGGTTAATTAGCTACATTCCTCCAGGGAAAGAAGTCTAAAGCTGAGCCAAAGCTGGTTGGGATTGGGGGAGGGGTTCATTAGCCTTCATGCTCCATGGTTAGGGAGGCAGTGGAGAGAGGAGGGTTGGAGAGGTGTGTAGAGGAGTTCTGGGCTCTGGAGCCAGCCAGTCCACTTAGGGGAGGGAGAAGGGCCTTTAGCTTTATCCTGGACTCTGAGTGTATTCCCAAGCATACACACTGTGAGTTGGAGACTAGGGGATATTTAGCTCTAGGGGAAGAGAGAGAAGCAGAGAATACTGATGCAGATGCAGGGGACTGAAGATGCAGCTGGCAGGATAAAGCCTGAACAGGACTGGGGGGATCCAGGTAATTCTGTTCCCCTCTGCTGCTTCTATGCCTTGTGGGGGGAAGGCTTTTGAATGCCAGCACCGGAACATAAAATCTGGGCTGGGGGGCAGGGGGGGGACAGGCTGCAGGAGGTTTGAAGCAGGGGCAGCACCTGATCAGGTTTAGGTTTTAGAAAGAGTCCAGGAGAGGACCTTGGAGAAACAGGAGAAGAGTGGGAGCTGGGGCAGAGGGGCTTCAGGCACCCATAGAACAAGGACACCCATCCGATCTGGGGATAACAATAGATAGACTTCCACTGCATTGCCTAGGGACACCCAAGTTCTTCCTCTGGTTCTCTTTCCTTATCGGCAAGGTGCCAAGGGGTTGGTGGGTAGAGAGGAAGAGGCCCCTAAGGCCTTCAGATATTAATGTCACCCAGTATGTTTTCTTGACCCAGGACAAAGCACCTTTTTTACCTCTGGGCTCTGGTGGCACTTATGGTCACTGAGGTGCACCTGCATGTGAAGTGACGTGCCCAGCCCCCATGGATAAGCACCCCTACTCAGGATATGCAGAATTCTGATTCCAGGGTCGCAGAAGGACACCTGTGTCTAGCCTGGCTCAAGAGGAAGAGGGATTGGCCATGGGTCAGAGGCAGAAAGCCCAGGACATCCCGAGCAGCCCCAGGCAGCAGGCAAGGGCTACAGCCTTGGCACAGAGCCTGCCCTGGGCTGGTCCTCCAGCTCCCTGAGTGGCTGCCCAAGTGGGAACAATGACCCTTTCACGTCACGCCTCCTCCAGTCACAGCAACTTTGGCGCCGCAGGACAAAGAAACCATTTCATCATTGTTGGGTTGGATCAACAGCCGGCCGACAGAGCTCTACAGCCCCGACCCAGCCAGGCCCAAAACTCTGTCTGGTCCAACTGCATGGGTCCCAGAGACCCTCCTGGTCTTCATCTTCCTTCTTCTGGCTTACTGTGAGAATGCTAGACCTGCTTCTGAGCCTCAGTCTGCCCATGTGGAAAGAGGGTAGAGCAATACACTATCATGCTCCATTCAAGTTGACCACACTGAGATGTACCATCTCCTACCTGTGTCTTCTGTCCTCAGTCTGCCCTGGTCCCAAGGAGGGAGCAGTACCAAGGTGGGGCAGTACAACACAGCCTTTGGAAAAGGCTGTCCTGAAGGTACAGAAAGGAGACCCTTGTCTGAGTCCTTGTCCCCTGCCTGGCCTTCTGGGGCTAATGGCCTTCCATCATGTGAACTAATCCAAGGCCAGAGTTACTCATTTTGGGGTTAGCCTCAGCCCAATTGAATACCTGACTGCACAGAGACCCAAGAGGGTGGCTTGAGTCAGTCTTGGCTAAGGGGAGAAGTAGAGGGGGCCTTACTTGCTTTTTGTGAAGTGACACACACCCTCCTGCAAATCAGCACTAGAATCCTGTCATCTAGGGCCCAACTTCCTCACAAATAAGCAGGGACTGTGGAACACAGGGCAGGTTGTGGTCCCATACACCTTTGGGCCTGAAGACCACAGTAGTGTTAGTAAGTTCCATGGGTCCAGAAACCCAGAGACTCAGAGAGTCAAGGTCTGGGGATCACAGCTATTCACACAGGATAAGCCATCAAGCAGCCTGTTCCATCAGGAGCACGTTCAGCCATTCTGCTCAGCATGGCTCAGACTCAGGACCCCGAGAGTGGGACACACTTGCAGAGTGGGCTCTCTGTGTTGGGGATGGATGAACTAGGGACGTATGTGTTCCACCATCATGCCAACTTCACAGGTAGGAACCTGAGGCTCTGAAGTAGTGTGGTCTGAACTACACTGACAGGGCTGGGAAGCCTCAGCAGTTAAGAGCACATTCTATGCTTGAGTTTGATTCCCAGCATCCATAGCAACAGCAGCTCACACCCCTTGTGATTCCAGCTCCAGGGAAGTGCAGTGCTGGCCACCTCAGGCGCCCCTACATGTGCTCACACTTCCCACCACAGATACATAATTTTTTTTCTTTTTGGTTTTTTTGAGACAGGGTTTCTCTGTACAGCTCTGGCTGTCCTGGAACGTGCTATGTAAACCAGGCTGGCCTTGAACTCAGAGATCCACCTGCCTCTGCCTCTGGAGTGCTGAGATTAAAGGCATATGCCACCACTGTCCAGCTACACATATTTATTTTTTTAAAAAATAAATAAATCGTAAGAATAAACATGCATACTGTGATATCTAACCTCTCTGACAGGTAAGGCACATGGTTTAGGAGGGAGCTGGAACATGGGGCTGGGCTCAGGGTAGCTGCTGGGCAGCAGGATAGATGTGAAGGTCAAACATGGCATGTGTGGGTGTGGGAGACCTGCTGGGCTGGGCTGCCTCCACAGCTTCTGCCGCCATAGTCCCTACAGGCCTGGCGGCCCTACATAGACATTGCCCATTTACCCTGCCTCACTTCCTCTGACTAAGACTAAAGAATTACCCCTCCAGGGGAGTAGAGCCTTGGCATCCATCAGCAGGAAGTGCCCAGCTCAGCCTTCTCCAGAGCCACGTGCCCTGGCATCCTTATCTGGGCTCTTGCCCAGGCCTCCTAGGAGCGTAGGGTTGGAGGTTCTGCCTTTTCTGAAGGTTGCTGAGCTCAGCCTGGGCCATCATTAGACAGTCTAGGGTAAAAGGGGGGTGCCCTCTTACACAAGGCTGGCCAAGGATTCCCTTGTCCTTGGCCACTCTACTGTTTAGAAATCTCGGTGTCTAAGAACCCAGGGCCTTGAGAGGAAGTCAAGTAAGTGCTCAGCCCCCAGCAGACGAGGAAGGCCTGGACTTTCAAGCACTTTCAACTTCCTCAAATTCCTGGGCAGTGCTATTCAGGACCAATGTCTAGCCAAGGACCTGAGAGGGTAAGAGTGCCTCAAGGCCTGGAGAAATTGGAGCCTGGCCTACAGACAGTGGAGACCAACTCCCTCTAGGATACTTAGATCAGGGTGAAGGATCAGGGTGAAGGATCAGGGTGAAGTAGTGTGGGACTCAAACTTTGAACAGCTTCTAGATTGAGGGCACCTGTCCAAGTAGAGCCTGTCCTAAATAAAGACCACTGAAACCCCCAGGAGAGGAGCAGCGAGCCACAGAGATTCTCAGATGGCCCAGGAGGGTAAATCTCTGGATTTTCACTGTAGCTCTACCCCTAAAGGGACACAGACTTGCAGCCACATCCTGCCGGGGCTTGGTCCCAGTGTCTCCTAAGGCTGCACACTGGCCAGCCTGCTATTAATGACAACCTTGGTTCAGACTCCTGAGGTCTTGCAAAATAAACCAACCAGGCCAAACACTCTAGTGTCTTGTAAGCAGCAGGCCCAGTCAGCATGTTTGCAGGGAGTTCC
Source organism: Rhabdomys pumilio (assembly GCA_030674055.1). Taxonomy (NCBI): domain Eukaryota; kingdom Metazoa; phylum Chordata; class Mammalia; order Rodentia; family Muridae; genus Rhabdomys; species Rhabdomys pumilio. The sequence goes on along the minus strand of JANHMN010000020.1, from coordinate 3,620,468 downwards.
TACGAGAGGATTCCACTCTGTCTTCCCATGGAGTGTCAGTCTGAGAAGAACACAGAGGGCAGCCAGCATTGAAGCCGAGCAGGATGGCAAGGTACTCTTAGATGAAACAAGCTCCCTTAGACCTGTATAACACTCACACCAAGGCTTATGCAGAGGGACCTGAAAGCATTTCACCACTCGAACTATAAAATAGTGCAGCCCTGGGTGGACATGAGACAAATAGAAAGCCCCATAGCAGCTGGGCCAGCAGCCTGCACTCCTAAAACTCCTCAGCACCCTCTTTTTTGTATATGTAGGTAATGCTGCCTGGGCTAGTCACTGACTCCATGCTATGTGATCCAGGGCCTCTCTCTGAGCTGCAACTGTAATTCCTACACAGTGAGTTCCTGCCCTCCTTAAAGGCTATGGGCAGAATCAGAGATCTCCGATGACCAAAGGCCATGGAAGGCTTTGCCATCAGACTGACCTGGAGTCCATTGTCAGAAGGGACCATCTGTGGGACTCTTGGGAAGGTCACCTCACTTCTCAGTCTCACTTGAATAATTACAATGAAGATACCTCATTAGACCTGGGGTACCCTGGGGCCCCAGGGGAGATGAGGACAGCCCCTCCCAGGACAGTAGTATAGTCTGTTGGGGTCAACTGTGATGGACTTTCTACCTGTCCCAGGCTATCACTCTACGAGTAGATGGCACTGGATTGTGGTGGCTCCTGAGTTTCCACCAGTGCTTGTTGCTGTGTGTCTAAACTGCAAAGGCCTCTCCTGCTGAGGGAATAACCCAAGGTTGGGAGTTGTATTGTTGGGACTGTGCAAAGTGCAAACAACCCTGCTGTGGCATCTACCCCAACTAGAGGAGGACACAGGACAGAATGTACCCTGGTAACCCTATAGAATGGTGGAAGGAACAGACCACCAGGCCTTTGTGCCTAATGCCAGAGTTAGAGGAGGGGTTCCACCAGTGAAGGAAGGTCCCCTGGCCATGATAGTTTGAGCCTGTGACCTGGGGAATCCAGAGTCCTGAACCACTGGCAATGAACTCTGTCAAATTCCCCTCCCAGAAGGGGTCTCCTTTCCTGACATCTGGGGCCAGCAGCGACCAAGTTGAAGACTTGGCTCAAGTTCTCCAACTTACTCCATTAGGTTCATACTTACTATGAGGCCAGTGTTCAATAAAATGGGGTAGGATGGGGACCCCTGTTGTGGCAATTTTGGAGTTGGGGTTTCTTTAAAACACACACACACACACACACACACACACACACACACACACACACACAGAAATAAGAATGTGTTTTCATTTTAATCTCAGGTGTGAGATTTGGGGCTACTTCAGATTGTCCGCAGCAGCTGACTATGATTTGTCTTGTGCTCTAGCAGAGGCATGATTTTGCCAGCTGCAGATAATTTCTGTGATTCTGTGATGTTTGGAATTCTGGGAACTTTTTGGAGGGTATAGAAATGCTAGGTCCCTGAGAAGCGGGGTGGGTTGTTGGTTGGCTGTTCTTGTTTGTGGTTTTTAGTAGTTTGCACAAAGAAGAAACATCAACAAGAAGAAGTTAGATATCCTGATGGCGAAGATCAAACTTGCCCCAAGAAACTCTATGCCCCTAATCAGTAGTCTAATGATAACATTGCCCCCATCACCTCTAGCCTTCTTTCTCTCCTATCTAGCAGGATTGAAGGGGTGGAAAGGGGCAGAGAAAGGTCTAAGAACTACAAAGTAGTAAAGCTACCTACCACAAGTGGCACCCAAATGTGGGGCTAGGCAGAATGAGAAATTTGATTTTAAATGCTGTAGAGAAAACGGCAAGGAATGAAGAATGGATTTTTTTTTTCAAGATGGTAGCAAAAAAGTTATTGTGTCTGGTACCATTGGGATATCCCCCACTATATTCCCAGAGGCCTCCTCTTTCTCTTCCTCCTCCTCCTCCTCTTCTTCCTCTTCTTCTTCCTATATTCTGTTTCAAAAAAGGTAGGGGTCACTCTTCTCTTTTGTTTCTGAAAGGGTTACAGAGTTGGTGAGGTACACTGGAAAAGGGAGAACAAAAAGGCTCAGTCCCAGTAACTGAGCAGGATAGAGAGAGTTTCTATCTATCTAGAGAGGAGGAAAGAGGGAAAGAAACTGTGCCTGAGGGTGGTTAGGTCAAGGAAAAGCTGAAAAGGCAGGAGGACAATCTGATGAAACAGTCTGTTTCAAAAGAAAGAGTTAATCTTGAACCAACTGTGCCACCAGTTAGAGGAGGGGCAGCCCTGGGTTTTGAGACCATCATCAACTTTCCCAGTAGTCATATAGCATATGCCTGCTAAGAGATAGGATGGCATCTTACAGACATGGCGGATCTAAGGCCAGTTAAGGAGGTCATGATTTCATATGAGATGCACTTGCCTTATGTGAAACACATTCTAAATGGCTGGGCTACTCAAAATAGAATTATTCCCCAAGACTGGAAGGGATTGTTAACAGCTGTGCTAGAGGTAGGTCCACAGTTGCAATGGTTAACATGATGGAGGGAGGAAGCTATGGACATTGAACCACAAAATGGAGCGAGGGGAATGAATACAGTAAAAGACCAGTTTCTGGGTGAAGGGTGGTACTGTGATCTACAAGAACAGATTCAATTTGATGACGCTACTATAGAACAATGTTGCTTAGTGGCTTTAAGAGCCTGGGACAAAGTTGAGGAGCTTAGAGGGAAGTTCACCTCATTTACAAAGATTATACAAAGCTCTGGAGAATCCTTCACTGGTTTTTTTACAGATAATAGTCTCAGGTGTGAACAAAGCCATATCAGACTCTGATGGAGACCTTGGTGTTTGAAACGCAGATACTCAATGTAAAAATGTTATTGGACCATTAAAGGCACGGGGAGTGTCAATGGATGAACGGATAAGGGATACAACCCTAAAGACTTGAGACTCCAAAGGCCCAGCCCTTGCTTGGACAGGAGGGATAGACTTGAGCTGGTTTGTCTTGGGCCTTGACTCTACCCCAGAAAGGCTTAGGTATCAGGCTCTCCCATAGGCCTCTGTTTGGTCTATCCCACTGTGCCAGAGGCTGCCTCCTGCTTGAGCTGGTATCACCTCTTCCAGGGACAGATGAAGGCTGTGGCTTGGATGCACCCTCCTCCCTGCTCCTCCCTCTACAAGGCAAGACTAGTTCATTCACTATCAAGTCTCCAAAGAAGTAAAGTGGAAGGAGACACAAGAAGGGACCACAAGGCCGTGGAACCTTGGAGTCAGGTCAGAAGTCCTCCCATACTGGCAGTGGGGCCCTAGGTGGCCTCATCCCCAGCCCCAGGAATGACTGAACTACCAGCATGGGGGTGGGCAGCTCAGTTGTACCTGGCTTAGCTGTCTTATAATTTCTCGGGTACATCAGAGCTTGAAATGCTTTCTGAAAGCCTTATGACCACATGAGTCAAAAAGGTCTGAAAATATACACAGATTTTAACCCAGAAATCCCATCTATCCTTGTGTGTCTGCCCCAAAGAAATTGCCACTTGAACACACAGGGAGGGGGAGCCTCTAACTTGCTCTGTGATCCTGACTCATGTGGGCTGTCAGTTATATCCAGACTTCCTCACTGGGATTGTCCCCTCCCACAGACTCAAGGTCCCATATCTATGCTATTCCCTGCCCACCCAGACAGGATATCTATTTCTCAGGAGTACAGATATCCACCGAGGCAGGGAAAAGCGGGCTGTGGGCTTTAGTTCTCTTGTGTTCCAGGCTCCATTCTAGGTACGTAACAGTCTATCCTGTCCTCACAGCGAGGTTTTATTCTCCCTGTCTTTCATGCAATAAAACCAAGGCATCCAGGGAAGCTGAGGCAAAGAGCCAAGGAACTCAGCTGTAATCCTGCAGGCAGCAGAGGGAGTCCTAAGAGACATGGTGGGCAGGGAGGAGATGCTAACCCCTTAGCTCCTTCACAGCCCATCCTGATTCTTTGCAGCATTTCCCTTCACAACACTATAGCAGGTGCTAGAGACAGAAGGTAATTCTCTCTCTCTCTCTCTCTCTCTCTCTCTCTCTCTCTCTCTCTCTGCCATAGACACCAAGCCCTGGTGTCCCCCTCCACCCCCAGCCTGTGCTGCAGCCTCTGGATGTGCCTGGAATCCCAACATTGAGCTGCAGAGATGCCTGGCTAGAGCCGCAAGGTCAATCCCTCTCTTGGCTCTGTACACACGACTGCAGCATCTAGCCAGCCACAGGGGAGCCCCCCCCCCCCCCCCCCCCTGAAGAAACAGAGTCAACTGCTGTCCCCCCCCTAGATCTGGGAGATTATCATGGGAGGGAAAGATGCAGGGTTCCTGCAGAGCTGTGGACCCCTCTCTTCAAGGTAACTGCTGCTGAACCCCCCACAAGCACTGTCCAGAGGCCTGAAGGCAGAGCCAGGCAAAATCCAATGCTCTTCCCCTGGGAGCCTCCAGTTTAACATAGAACCCTGTGAAGCAAGTTGCAGTCCCCTGAGAGCCACATGTGGCCTCTGAGCAGGGAACAGGGTCAGGATAGCCCAGGTTGGAGCTCCAGCTGTGTTACCTGCAGCTATGTGATTTGGGACACTTAATCATAGTATGTCCCAGAGTCATGTGTGGAAAATGGGGAGAGGCTGATCAGAACCTCAGAAGTTTAGAAGAGGAGGGTGAGGACCTGACATGACCATGATGGCTCCTGCCACCATCACCTGAGTGTGGCCTTGGTCTGTACAGCCTCTGCACAAAGCCTTTTGTGTGTGCCTTGAATCATCACAAAAAAATCCCATAAGACACACCTATTCTCCTCAAGCATGCGGTATGCTCCATGGGTCACAGACAGACATTCGGAGAGGGCTGAATCACCTTGTGGTGAGGTCAGTGACGGAGGTGAGGGGATATTGACCTGAATGATGGGGTTGGGGGACAGGAATGAGATTTGGATGGGAAGCATATGAAGATGGCAGTCTGAGTATAGGCAGGTGCTGGACCAGCTTGTTCAGAGGCCAGTGTTGGTCTCAGTCAACTTTCCAAAGTGCTACAAAGGAGTGTTCCTGGGGTCCCATTCTTAGTGGACGCCTGAGCCCTCAGCACTGCTGTTGTGGCTGCCAGTCCTGGTCTCTCTGTGTTGCTTAGCAGGCTGAGACAGATATGCTCAGAAGGTGGTGGGCTTAGGTGGTTGATTCCAAGTAACCAGGCTCCTATCCAGACCCTGACTGTCCCTGGGACACAGGTGCAGCTCCTGCCTTGTCCCCCTCCCCCCAGTAGAGGCCAGCAGAATGCTCAACCATTGCTCTCCAGCCTGCACATGGAGCTGGCTAGGCTCCCAGAGAAGTCACCAACATGAATGGATTCCTTGCCCTGCCACCCCAGCCCCCAGTGGATGAGGGATAGCCAGCACTGAGACAACAGGAGGCCTGCTTCTGATCAACCCTGGCAGCTTCCTCTTTCCTTCGGAGAAAGTGCCAGCACCAGCCTGGAGACTCCAGGCTAAGGCTCCACTTTGCCTGCTCTGTGCTACACCCTAGCAGGTAAGGATCAAAGTTAAGAGTTAGAAAAAACTCTCCCATGGTCCTTTGCCCTGGACCTTTTGCTCCCCGCATCATGTGACACGCTTCTTGATGCACCAGACCTGACACTAGGCACCTGAGAGGCCCCTGGAGTAGAATTCAAGGCATGGGAATGGAGTCTGAGCCCGCTGAGGAGTGGGTCTCATTGCTGTCATGAGTGGGGAGGCCACTTGGAGGGGTGACATCTAGATAGGGTTGGTCAGCTGCCATTAGTCAAAGGAGGCAAAAGTACAGCTCGGCCACGCGTGGCTAAGGAGAGGACATGCCTAACTTCGGCCTTAGGCTTTAGGACCTGCTGGTGATTAAAGGCCAGTGGCCCTTGTGACTGCTTCTCAGAGTTGTTCTGAACATCACCAAGCTGAGATGTGGAGCAGTGAGAGAGGCAGACACGGGGCTCACAGAGACCAGTGGGTTCCAGCGGGCCCCACCTCAGGCAGGTCCTTGGTATCCTCATTGCATATAGGCCACAGATCACCAAGAAGCAGCCCTATCAGATCTTGGCACCAGCTAAGTGATCTCAGGCCAGACTGAATGAAGTAAGTTGCGGTATTTAAACGAAAGGGGACCAGGGAGGCTGTGATGAATGAGGATTGGCTGTGACAGGGCTGTAGTCGGCACGAGTTGTCCTGTTTGTTTGCTTGTTTTTATGCCAGGACTCCCTATATAGTTCTGACTGTCCTGGAGCTAAATATGTAGAACAGGCTGGCACTGAACTCACAGAGATCCTCCTGCCTCTGCCTCCTGAGTGCTAGGTTAAAGACATGCAACACCATGCCTAGCCCCATCGATTGTCTTCTTGGTCCAGGTGGATATCTCTTAGGCGTACACCTTCCCACACTCTCCCATCCCTTGTCCCATTTGACAGATGGAGAAACTAAGCTGAGTATGATGCCTGAATGGTCAAAGGCTGTTGGGAGTTTGTTTCAGAAGCAGCTTGGCTCGCCTCACCTTGGTCTCCTGGGCCACAGGAAATAGTCAGGTGTTTGGGCTGGTGAGAGAGATGGGAAGCCCCAAAGTCTTAACCTACTCTCTGGAAAGCCTTGGCTGTGAGTATGGCCCTCTCCAGCCTCCCTCTCACCTGTGAAGCTTCAATCCTTTCTCTCTAGCTTCTGATGCCATACCCACCTTGAGCATCTTCCATCTTCCCATAATGCAATAGGACTGCTACAGAAGACAGACGCTGAGGCCTGTGGTTCCTATGTTCCTCCCTATTCAAGCTCAGCCCAAGGGAAACATGAAGCCTAGTTGGAGTGAGGCTCAGAAAATTTTACCCCTAGACAGATGCCCAGAGGTAGAAGGTATAACTTGTGTCAGAGGTGACAGAAAGGAGAGCAGAGTAAGAGGGTAGGGAGTAAGGAGGTGGGGGTGGGGGAGTGACTGAGAGAGAAGAGAAATGAGCTGAGGAACAGCAAAGTGAAGGTTCTTAAGCTGCCAGTCATGTCTGGGCCAGCCCTGCAGCCCTAGTCAGGATGCCTTCCTGGGTCTCAGTTCTCTTCTTTTTTCCCTTTGTCCACAGCAAAGATGCAGAGCCCTAGCAGACAGAGAGCCTGTGAGGGGCCCCTGGTGGGGGATCTGTGTGTGTGCAGGCACATAGAGGGCCCCAAGAGTGCTTCTCGGGCTGTCTGTACATAGCATGGCCCTGTGTGTATGAATTCAATGCCTGCCTCAGTTAGAATCACAGGTGTGCTCCAGAGGGTTGATCCACATTGCTGAAACCAGTTTTCCTCTAGCAATGGGCTTGTGTTGTTTCTCTGCTTTGTCCTGGTCCCACTACCAGTTCCTGCACCCATCTGATTGGCATCCCATGGAAGGGACCTGAGTGAGGCACATTAAGTCCCCCAGGATTCCACACTGGGGATCTTCCTGGCACAAACTCCCTGGCCAGGACTGTGCTCTTCAGCAGTGAGGTACTCCCTGGGGTGTGTCAGTCCCTGTGAGTGTGTGCACTGGGCATGAGGATTATTGATGCTCTGTGATGCCCGGCAGGGTTCAGCCCCTCTGGGCCTCTGTTCCTCATCTGTAAAGAGGGATTAATAATTGTGCAAATCTCCCAGGGTCATGAGAATTAATTAAACAAGAGAGTACCAGAAAACTGAGCTCAGCCAGCATCTGGGGCAGAGCCAGAGCAGAATGTGCTATCCTCTAGGTTTCTTGGTTGTCCTGTGAACACATGGCTGCTCTGTCCCCTGAGGAGACCTGCCAGCTCTGTCTGTACCCTGCAGCCGGCACCACCTTCGCTTCCCCATACAAATACCAGAACCACTTCCTAAGGCTAAGAATTTTCTGTGAGGGGATTGCTCTGGCTTCTGGCTTCTGGCTTCTGGTTCAGGGGCCAGCCAAAGAAAGGATCTTGTGTCCTAAAGATCGGAGGCTTGTGCCTCTCCATGGCTTAATGTCAGGTCACTCAACCAGTGTCATGTAGCAAAAATTCTTTCTGTAACTTCCAGTCCATGCAAGTTTATCTCAGAGTGCGGGTGGAGGCCCCTGGCCAGAAGGAAGGCAACTTAGTATGGGAGCCTCTAGGGGCCTACGGCAGTCAGACTGGCACCCATCCATCAGATCTGTGAGATTCTTTCTGCATGACTATAATGACCACAGGCTCCCTTCTGAGGCCCAGGGACCCTACTGATCACAAGCTAGACTTTCATGCCTTCCCAGCAAGGCGCAGGCTAAAGAAAGAGGATATAGAATCTTCTAGAAGATAGATAGTTGTGAGTCCTGGCACTCACCTCCCCAGCCTTCTGGGACTTCTATTGCCTGTCAGATGAACTCAAAGGGAAATATTTCTGGATTAAGTCTACTGCCTGGATACTAGAATATGGAAGAAATTCAGATCTTCTCCCTAGACTTTCCCTAGATCCTGAGGTCTAACCTCCTCTAACACCTGAACGCAGCATCCCTTAGGGATGCCAGGAGAGAGGGCTGCAAGTGTTCACCCCAGAGGGATGATAAATCTGGCTCCAGCTAGGAGAATCCCCTCACTCATCCTCCTCCCTTCCCCATCTCTGATATCCAAAGCTTAGACTCAACTTCTTGGCTTCCAAAGAGGTCACTGTCATTTTTTTATGGGGCATTATGGAGACCCAGCAGATGATGGACCAATAAGGATCTTGTCATATGCTGGAAAGCTGACGCTGTGGGTAAAGGTACTTACTGCCAACCCTGGAGACCTGAGGTCAACATTCAGAACCCACCCAAGTCTAGCTTGGGATCAGTAGGGTCCCTGGTAGAAGGACAGAAGTATCTCCTGCAAGCTGTCCTCTGACTCCTATACATGAACCTCTGCACACGCACATACACACATACACACACACACACACACACACACACACATGCACGCATGCTCGCACGCGCACACACACACACACACACACACTGAAGAAATGTAATAAAAACCATTTTTAAAGGTTGTTATTACTTATGCTTTATTCAGAAGTTTTTTCCTTTCTCTTTCTTTCTTTCTTTCTTTCTTTCTTTCTTTCTTTCTTTCTTCATTCCTTCCTTCCTTCCTTGCTTGCTTGTTTGTTTGTTTGTTTGTTTCAAGACAGAGTTTCTCTGTGTAGTCCTGGCTGTCCTGGAACTCACTCTGCAGACCAGGCTGGCCTAGAACTCAGAAATCTGCCTGCCTCGGCCTCCCAAGTGCTGGGATTAAAGGTGTGCACCACCACTGCCCGGCATCTTTTTTGTTTTTTGACAGAGTCTTTCTTATACAGTCCAGGCAGCCTCCAACTCTCAATTCTTCTGCCTCAGCTTCCTGAGTGCTAGGATTACAGGTATGTGTCACCACATTTGGCTTTTCCAAAGCATATATTGAACCCTACTGAATGTCAAAAGAAGGAGGAAAGGAAGGCAGAACAACCCAGGTCATCCAGACAATTTAGGGTTGATAGCTTCTATCTGGGCAGAAGGACCCAGAGCTTCTTCTGCCTGGTGGGTTTGTTCTAGACTCTGCCAGTCAGTGATCAAGGCCACAATGAGCTGACAGTGCTCTACTCTGGCTTGGAACACCTCTCCAAATGCCCAGCCTTCAAACTCAGTTTGACTACTTCCAAGAGATGGGGCCTGGGCTTAGGGACTTCATCTGTCTGGGCACTGTCTCCATCTGGTCCACACGATGATGGGAACTGCACAGAGGTCACATGAGGTGTGTGTGTGTGTGTGTGTGTGTGTGTGTGTGTGTGTGGTCCCAGTAAGGTAGGTCATGAGTTCTCTTCCCACCCACATTGTTCAGCTGGGCAAAGGGCAGACTGGGGTCCAGCCAAAGCCAGACCCTATACCTCACTTTCTCATTTAAAAGTCAGCCATACAGAATCACAGGGGCCATGCTACTGAAGAGTTTAACCAAAAGGAAACAAAGACCAGGCATTTGTTGCCTGTGATTGTGGGCACAGGTAGGAGTGTTGAAGTGGGCCCAGGATGGAGATATGATTTGTCCCATGACCTCTGAGTGACCCTGGGTTATCTTCCAGCTCTGCTCTCTGACCACTGCTTATCTTTCCCTGATAAACGGCCCAGTGTCCTTTAGAAGAAGAGCTATCTGTGTCCTTTAGAGCCTTCCCTGCCTGGCCTGGGCATAGCAGGGCCTAGGCACTCAGCCTCTGGACAAGAGTTTGCCAGGATAAGGCTCTGCACCCAGAGAAGCTGGCTCTCTCCAGACTGTCCTGACTACCATGGTCTGATAAGAGAGACAAGATTGGCCTTACAGACTCTGAGAGAGGCAAGGTCTGGTTCTCACAATAGGCTTTCATTACTTTTCCGAGTGCCTGCTTCCTGCGCATGGCGACCACTACATGCACCACATAGTCTTGACTCCTCAGACACACTGAGCAGTGACAGTCTCTTAGGGAGGAACTGGACATTGCTTTGAATTGTGATCCATATGTGATTCTTAGCAACCACAGCTGGGGTTAAGAACCTACCCATGAGGCTGTCGAATGGACATCTACAGAAGAGAAAGGCCCGTGCCTTTCTCTGTGGAGTCCCTTGGTCCTCACAACTGTTTGAAGATTGTCTCTTGAGGGCCAGGCCCAGACTCCCAACAGAAACAGGAAACTTCCAGGAGCCTGCAGACCCTAACCCTTGCCCTTCTGCAGATAGCACATGTCCAGAGAGCAAACAGCAAGAGAAATAGCTTCCCTTTCCTTTGGTCAGAGAGCTAAAGACCACTGATCCTGCTTCTCCTGGCTTTAGCTTGATACCCACATAGGCAAAGGCAGGTTTTGTCTGTCTGTCTGTTCACATACATGGTACTCATTCAACCCAGGGCATGTATTAGAGCTGAAGGAAATCTATCGATGGGTGGATACTGGCTCAGTATGCCTGAGCATCTGAATATTTTCATTCAAAAAACATTTTTTGAGCCAGGCAGTAGTGGCGCACGCCTTTAATCCCAGCACTTGGGAGGCAGAGGAAGGCAGATTTCTGAGTTCGAGGCCAGCCTGGTCTACAGAGTGAGTTCCAGGACAGCCAGGATTACACAGAGAAACCCTGTCTCAAAAAACCAAAAAAAAAAACCAAAACAAAACAAAAAAACAAACCATTTTTTGAGTTGTGAGATAGGGTCTTATAAACTTTCTATGGAGATCAAGCAGGCCTTGAACCCCTGATTCTCCTGCCTCCACTTCCTAACTACTAAAATTACCATCATGTACCACCATGCCCAGCTTCAGATAATGTTTTTCTTTTTTCTCACTCACTTCATAATGAATGGCCACCGACTTAGCTGGTGTACTACTGTTGCCGATCTCTTCATGGCTGCCCCCAAACCAGCCACAGGTGACCCAGGAGGACCAGAAGCTTGTGTCTCCCCATGAGTTAATGTTGGGTTATTCAGGCAGTGCCATGGAGCAAGTTCCCTTTCCATCCCTTCCACTCTCAAGCAGCCTGGTTTGGAGTGAAGGTAGGGGCCTGCAGCCAGGTTTGAAAGACATTGGGGCTGACTATAGGCTGGCATCCTTTTGTACTCAAATCTAACCTTGTCTACATTACTGTGATTGCTGTGAAGAGACTCAATGATTGAGGCAACTTGCAGAAGAAAGGTTACTGGGCTTACAGTTTTCAGAGGATTAGAGTCCATGCCCATCATTCCAGGGAGCGTGGCAACACGTAGACAGGCATGACTGGTGCTCTAGCTGAGAGCTTTCATCCTTATCCATAAGCTCAAGGCAGAGAGAGAGAGAGAGAGAAAGAGAGAAAGAGAGAAAGAGAGAAAGAGAGAAAGAGAGAGAGAGAGAGGAAGAGAGAGAGAGAGAAAACTGGGAATGGTGGTGTGGGCTTCTGAAACCTCAAAGTACCTTTGACTCCATGTGACACACCTCCTCCAACAAGGCCTTCCAACACCTTCTAATCCTTCCCAAACAGTTCCATTAACTAGAGACCAAGCATTCAAATGTATGAGCCTGTGGGCCCTCTGACCATCTTGGAGGACCCGAGCTTGTGTTTTTGTCCTAGAAACACTGTGGTTTCTACTTTTATTTATTTAATAGGCACATATATTTATTAAGAACACACTCTGGGCTCATTCTATGGGTGGTGTGATGAGATATAGCAATGGCCAATAAAATCACGGTGTACTGTCTATAGTGGAGTCTGATGTCACACACACAGAGGAGGTTGGGGGATCTAATTCCATGCTGAATGCTAAGTAGGACATGTGGGGACAGCCATGGGACCTATCAAAGCCTTGGGAGCTTGGGAGGCTGCTCTGAGAGTGTAGTAACCAACAAGACAGGGCCAGGGGGGCTGACACACACCTGTAGTCCCAGCACTCAGGAGACAGAAACAGGCAGATCTTTGTGAGTTCCAAGATAGTCTGGTCTACACAGAAAGACCCTGACTCAAAAAAGAGGGTGGGGAGAGGAGGAAAGAAAGGAAGGAAGTGAAGGAAAACAGAAAGGAAGAAAGAAGGAAAGAAAGAAAGAAAGAAAGAAAGAACAAAATGGAGTGATTCACAAAATGGAGACACTCCTGACATCAGAACATGCTAGCAGCAGAAGCAAACACCTCAGCATAACCAGCAGTACCCTGAGCAGTCAGCCCTCACCAATCAGGAGCAGGCCAAAGAGTCTGCAGTTACATGATAAGCCTCAGAAGGACCTAAAAACTCAAGACTCCAGGCAGTTCAGCAGTCTTGCTCTCCAACATACCTTAACACGCTCGTCACATACTCCAGCAACAGTGAAGACCCTCTCAATGACTTCATCTCCCACCCGAAGCCACTTGGGGAGCTGCCTTAGGGTTTCTAAGTGATATCTTGACTTTGTCCTGGCTCTCACGTTGTGACCACTGAGTGTCCAGCACTTTGGTTGACATGGCTAAGCATAACTGAGGCCATGACCCGTAAGCTTCTGTCAGTCTTGAACCAGCACTACTGTCCTTCCCCTACCAGTGGACGTGGACGTGATGACTTGCTGTGCCTGGGCTGTCATGCTTGCAACCCACTTGTGCCCCCTCTGCCCACTGTCTGTGAGTCCTGCCCCTGGATAGTGGTGATATCACTTAGAAGCTAGATTGTTAGATTCATTTGTTATGAGTTGTGCTGGGCCCCTTCCTTTTATGTGTGAACAAAAAAACTGTGTGTTCGAAAAGGAGACCTGATTGTCTACCTCCCTGTAAGGTCCAAGTCCTGTTTGAAACAGGAGGGGGCTAAGAAGCTGGCTCTTGAGCAGGAAATAATGAGTGAAATGGGAAGGGAAGATAAGGCATTGTGTTAACACGTGGGTTTAATTTGAACACTTGGGACGCAGAAGCAGGTGGAGCTCCGTGAGTTCACGACTACCTCGGTCTCCATAGTGAGTTCCAGGACAATCAGGGCTCCATAGAGAGATTCTGTCACAAAACAAACAAAATCACAAAGAGGTTCCTGGCAGAGAGAGAAGTCCAGCACAGGCAGACGGCCAGAGGGATCATTAAAGTAGACAAGGCACTAGAATTGGAGGCAGGGTGGAAGCTGGTTTCCAGGAAGAGGCAGAGGAGGGGTGGAGCAAAACAGCACATGGGGGCCACTTGGGGAGCTGCCTTAGGGTTTTTACTGTTTTGAGGAAACATCATGATCAAATAGTCAACTGGGGAGGAAAGGGTTTATTCAGCGAATACTTCTACATTGCTGTTCATTACCAAAGGAAATCAGGACCAGAAATCAAGCATGGCAGGATCCTGGAGGCAGGAGCTGATGCAGAGGCCATGGAGGGTGCTGCTTACTGGCTTGCTTCCCCTGGCTTGTTCAGCTTGCTTTCTTATAAACCCCAGCACCACCAGCCCAGGGATGGCACCACCCACAGTGGGCTGGGCCCTTCCCGCTTGATCACTAATTGAGAAAATGTCCTACAGCTGGACCTCATGGAGACATTTCCTCAACTGAGGTTCCTTGCTCTCTGATGACTCACATGGAGCCATGGCAGGTTAACCTGAAGAAGCAGGAGACCAAGGGTGATTTTGAGAGATTCCCTTCTGGTTGCCAAGTGGAAGGTAGCTTCTGAAGGACTTTACTCCCCAAAGTCTGGGGCAGGTTTTGCTATTATGGCCAGGGACTTGTTATCATCTGCTGCCTCCCTTGTGGCTGACTAGATAGCACCTGAGGGCAGAGATTGGGGTTGGGTCTCCATCTAATTCATTTAGCTCTCTCCCTCTCATTCTCTGTCTGTCTCCCTCTCTGACATAAGGTCTCATTATGTAGCTCAGGCTGGCCTTAAACTTACTACATAGCCTAGGTTGGCCCTGAACTTATGATCTTCCTGCCTCTGCCTTCCAAGTGCTGGGATTACAGATGCATATAACTATGCTAGGCTGGCATCTAATTAATTTCTAAAAGTCCAGAGCTAGACACAGCAGAGGCTGACAGAGGAGCTCGCTGATCAAATGTTCATCTATCTGATGATGACCCTGGTACTCTCTGGTCGTCTCTCTGGTACTGCCTCTGCCTAAGGGCTGGTATCCACAATTTGGTCAGGCACCATTGGGCCAGCCCAGGCAGATGTGCACAGTAACAAGCTAGGCATCCAGAAAGCAAGCTGGGTACTTCCAATGTGCACATGTTGGCTGTCAACTGGGGAAGTCTCACCTAGAACCTCACATATGGCCAGAACTGCCAGCATCATCCATCAACGAGAAATCAGTCTGGCAGACAGCGCCACGAAGAACTCAAGGTCCTGCCCAGGGTCCACCTGTCTTTCTCAGGCTTTCTCAGGCAATGAGGTAACAGGATAAAGATGGGAGCTAGAGGTGGCTGCAGGTTAGTTTGCAAGGAACCATGGCCAGGTGCTTAAAGAGAATAGCCCCTCATCCAGAGGGGATGAAGCTGGCCACACTCATAAGCAGCTGGTGAGCAATGAGATGTCTGGCGGGGGAGCTGTATAAACCAGAACAGATGCTCGAGGAACCTCCCAGCTCTGCTTCACCCCACCAAGTTCCCTTTGCCCCACTGGGCTTCAGAAGCCACGCCCTCCTGCCCCCTGCAGCCAGTCCTGATGATTGTGCTGTCTGTGGAGGAGGCTAGTGTGGGATAACCCAGAGAGCCCTCCTCTTCCTCCTTACCTCTTCACACCACACACACACACACACACACACACACACACACACACACTGACAAGGTCCTCAGATCTGAATGAACTAGTAGGTGCTCCCAATCACTTCTTGTGTCCTCTCCCCAACCCTGCTCCCATTGCGTGTGCTCTGCTCCCCTGGAATTCTCTTCCCCTGGTTAAGGATGCATCCATCCTTTAGGTCTCAGTTCATTTGCCTCTTCTTTCAGGGAGTCCTCCCTAACCTCATCAGGAGTTTCCATAGGCTCTTGTTATCTCACGGTAAAGCTTCTCACTCTGTCCTATAATGTCTGGCCACATGACTGTCACCTTCATTGCCATTTGGTGTTTCAGAACACAGTGTCAGACAAGGTGTAAATGAATGATCCCCAAAATCCCTTTGAACTTGGGACTGGTCTTGACTGGACCTCTTGACTCTAAGCACACTGTCAAATACTTACAGAGTACAGGCTTGACCTGAATACTGACTGGTACCTGGGACCCAAGATCCCTGCACTGAGAAATAGATGTGTGTAGGACTTTTTGTAGCATGGTCCTCACTTAGGAACTGGCTTCTAGAGCAGGAAGCAGAAAGGGAACTTACCCTCTGTTCTCCCACCCAATCTCCAATTTAGAAGTGGTGCACCCTGTAATTTGGAAGACTAATTCGGTGTAGGGTTAGAAGAAAGCACTGTGTACCAAATGATGCCAAGCTGTTGGAGCCATACTTCTTCCTGCCTATCGGATTAAACCCATGTCCAAGCAGTCCTCTCTGGTGAGTTCGCCACAACAAACCGGTCCCTCTATGTGGCCAAGGCTGACCTTGAGTTTGAGTCCTTCCAGAGTCAACCTGCTGAGATTAAAGGTGTGCTTTATTATCTTGCTTCCAGCACTCAAACAGTTTTACCTCCTCCCCTGTAAGAATCCTCTGTGACTGAAAGGAGGCCAGTTCAGGTACCTTAGAGGTACCTGGTTGCCTTTCCATCAGGACATGGACTTGGTGAGCAGAGTTGGCCCAGAGCCCTGCCCAGGGTATGGCTTGGCAGAGCTGTGATATCTGATAGGCAGAGAGGCCACTCCACTCATGACTGTTTGGCCCTGGGCCAGAACTGGCACTTTTTTTGGGCCTCAGTTTGTTTGTCTGTGGGCCAGACACAGAACATTCATTAGTAAACACTCGAATGACTGAATAAAGCAGGCATAGCCTGGGCAGTCCCTAACCCTCCAATCTCTAAGCCCTGCTCTCCTAAGGTATAAGTCTCCTAGCCCAAGCACATGTCAGCAAGGAGGACCATCACCCTTCGTGTGTTTAACCTGGGCAGAAACCGGAGGAAGGGCAGAGCAGGTAAGAGCTGAAAGCTGTGACTGAGGTATCAGGTGACAGGCTTAGGCAGAGAGGGAGGAAACACTGAAACACTCATTAGAGTGGTCCCCCCAATGGATCGGTCCTTTCAGTTCAAGGATTCCAGATAACCTGGGGTAGCAGACCGTCCCCATGCTACACAGCCCCCACCCTCAGTTCACCCACACCCTAGCAACTCTGTAACTCCTGCTAACTGGGCTCAAACCGTCTGTCGCTGGTGATTCACACACCGCTCCTCTTTCCTCTTCCTGACTAATTATAGCTCTTGCGTGTTTTTCCTCCTGGAAAAAAAAATGTCTTCTTAAAAAATATATCCCCAAGCCAGTGGTAATTAATTTGGTGAGCCTTGCTGTATACATTGCAGACTGGCTTTGAGGACAGGCAGGTCCCGGTGTGTAGGGGTGTATACTGTAGCACAGAGGGCTGATGTGGGCATGGGATATGTGTGAGGACAAGTAGCAGAAGCTCATCCCATTCCTCACAAGATCCATCATGGTTTAGGGACCCTGGAGAGTAGCAATAACAATTCAAGAGTCTTGGGGACTCTGCTGAATACGATGTCCTGTGCTTAAGAGCAAACCACCTACCATATGCATAGACATTTGTACCCTGGTACTTGCTAAAGCATGCCTGGATAGAGACACAACCCTTTAGAAGAGGGGTCCACAGTCATGACCTAAATAGAGATAGGCTCTAGGAAAATTAAGCCTTCCAAGGACAGGGACTCCCCTCACTTGCCTTTTGGGAGTCACAGTGACTGGCCTGGAACAGGACACCATTAGCATTTTCTTTTTCTTTTTCTTTTTTTTCTTTTCTTTTTTTTTTTTTTGGTTTTTCGAGACAGGGTTTCTCTGTGTAGCCCTGGCTGTCCTGGAACTCACTCTGTAGACCAGGCTGGCCTCAAACTCAGAAATCCGCCTGCCTCTGCCTCCCAAGTGCTGGGATTAAAGGCGTGCACCACCACCGCCGGCTTTTCTTTTTTTTAATTGGATATTATATTCACATTTCAGATTTTACCCCCTTACCCCATTCCCCCCACCACCCAGGAACCTGCCATCCTACCATTAGCACTTTCTAAGCTTCTCCAAAGTTTCAGCTGCTGTGGGCAGCTTGGGAAGGAAGGAGGGTCCAGGAACAACTGTGAAAAAGGGCAATCTGATTGGATCAGAGGGTGCCAGGCAGAGCCTGAGAGGAGGCAGAGAGCCATGGAATATCTGGAGAGACAGACAGGAAGCCTCACTCAGAGACAGGTCTGGGTCCACGACTGTGAGATAAAGATAAATACAGCCTAAGGAGACAGGACAGGAGCAAGGACCCAGCAAAGAGAGTAGTTGGCATCTCAGACAGAGTCACAGGGACAGTTGGGATGGGCAGATCCTGCACAGCAGTGGGATGGGTTGTGAGCCATCACGTGGGTGCTAGGAATTGACCCCAGGTCCTCTGGAAGTGCAACCAGTGCTCAAAACCACTGAGCCATCTCTTAGCCCAAGATTCTGTCTTTAACAAATAACAAAGGGCCTAGTATTGTGGGGTATACCTGTAATCCCAGTGTCACGGTTTGAATATACTTGGCCCAGGGAGTAGCACTATTTGGAGGTGTGGCCTTGTTGGCTTTAAGACCCTACTCCTAGTTACCTGGAAGCCAGTATTCTGCTAGCAGCCTTCAGATGAAGATGTAGAACTCTCAGCTCCATGCCTGCCTGGATGCTGCCATGTTCCTGCCTTGATGATAATGGATTGAACCTCTGAATCTGTAAGACAGCCCCAATTAAATGTTGGCCTTATAAGACTTGCTTTGGTCAAGGTGTCTGTTCACAGCAGTAAAACCCTAAGACATCCAGTTTTCAGTAGGCAGAGACAGGAGAATTACTGATAACTTTGGGACCCACCTGGTCTTTATAGTGAGTTTCAATCCAACCAAGGCTACTTAGCAAAATCATGTCTCGAAAAACCAAAACCAAATGCATGTATGTATATCCTTTCTGCCAATTCCTAATACCAGAAGCCTGTCCCTTCTTCAGGCTCCTCGGGCCAGATGAGCTTCTTTAGCACAGCATATGACTATGCTTCTTTCCCTGGCCCATAAGAGCAAGATCTGTCTCCTGCTTAGATCCCTCAAGACAAAGTCTGTCAGATCTCCAGGACAAAACTTGATGGCCTTCTCAGACTTCAGAACAGGATCTGTCACCTCCTCAGACCCCTCTTGACAGAGCCCTGGCTGCTCTCTCAGATTCCTCAGGACAAAGCCTGTCAGCTTCTCAGATCCTCCCTGTAACCATCCAGATCAGGGAAAGACCCCTCCCCCAGCTCCTGGCCTGCCTGGCTCTGGCAGCTGAGGAGGTGTTGACAGCTTGCTAACCACAGGCAGAATGCCTCTGACTTCAGCCATCACCTCCCCCAACTTCTCTGGACACCTGACATGGCCTCCGCCTGGCCAGGGTCAGGGCTGGGTGCCCAGGACCTTTTAGCCAGGCAGCTGTCGGGATTTCCGGCAGGCACGAGGAGTCTCTCAGTCACTTTCTTGTCTGTAATCTCCTGGCCAAGTCTGTGCTCTTCTGGGGTCTGTGTCTGAACTTTGGGACATCTGTCATTAGAAAAGAGAGGGCTACAACAGAGAGCAGGTGTCCTTTGGTGGCCTTTATCCCAGAAGGCTTAGGACAGTGCCCGTGAGCCCCAGGAATGGGGAAAATGGCTGCCAATTCTGGGGCAGGGCTTTAGCCAGTGCATGAATCTGGAGGACTGGGGACTACTCACTGGTGGTCCAGGCAGCCCACTGGGTCTGCGATACAGGATGGGCCAGGAATTTTTCATGGAAATGGATGTTTTTTCATAAGCCCACAAAACAAACCAGAAAGCTTCCTTTTGTAACAACTGATAACTAGAGGCAGCACAGCTTGGGTTAATCCAGCCCACACTCTGAGTAGACTATACCGCCCACCTCAGTTTCTTTATCTGTAAAATGGATTATAGTAAACCCTCTTTTTTCTTTTCTTTTCTCTCTCTCCCTCCTCTTCCTCCTCTTCCTTCTTCTCTTTCTTTTTCTTTCCTTCCTTCTCCTCCTCCTCCTCCTCCTCTTCTTCTTCTTCTTCTTTCTTCTTTTTTTTTTTTAATTTTTGAGACAGGATCTCTCCATGGCACCTTGGCTGTTCCGGAACTCACTTTGTAGACCAGGCTGGCCCTGAACTCACAGAGATCGCCAGTCTCTGATCTTTGAGTCCTGGGATTGAAGGTGTTTGGCATGCCAGTTAGTGATGGCAACCAAGACTCCACCTAGAGGCTTCAAATTTTTCCCTGAAGCCATCTTTCTTCTGCTGAGCACCTAATGGCTTAAGCCGATAGGCAGCCCTTAGCTACCCCAACCCACTGTAACCCAAGGGGACCACACTGAGATCTGCAGGAAAAAGAAGCCTGGATAGGCACTTAGAATGGAGATCTAGCCTGGCGGTGGTGGCACACGCCTTTAATCCCAGCGCTTGGGAGGCAGAGGCAGGTGGATTTCTGAGTTCGAGGCCAGCCTGGTCTACTGAGTGAGTGCCAGGACAGCCAAGGCTATACAGAGAAACCCTGTCTCGAAAAACAAAACAAAAACAAAAACAAACAAACAAAAAAAAAAAGAATCGAGATCTAGAGTGGAATCCCTTGTGGAAAGGAACACATGGCCGAACCCCCTCCCTCCCAGCCTCTACAAAACGGTCGCTGTTGGCTGAGGGCCTGTTCCTCTGATGTGGAAGCCACAGACTGTGCCCGGAGATCTTCTACCCTCTGTCTTCACTAGACCTCCATACCTTCCAAGCTATTCTGACCTTTGGCCCCAACTCCTTCAACAAGATGAGGAGGAGGAGAGATGGCCACCCCCATCCCAGACCTTTTTTAGCCCCCCTGGGAACTCGGCGTCCTCCCAGCAAGGGTGCGTGGGTCGAGGTATTAATAGCTTAGCTGGAGGAGGTGACAGGGACTATCATAGCCAAACTCTGGAAACTTCACTTCCTAGGCAGGCCAGGCAGCCTCCTGTCCCTACCTCCCCTGTTGGCTGTTAAGTGTCTCCATTTCTGTCCCCAGGGGCTCTCTCAGCCCCACAGTACTCACCCCCTCAGGCATGCCTCTAGCTGCCTCTTGGTTTGAGCCTTCGAGAGATCCTCTTGGGCCAGAGCTCTAGTGGGTTGATGGCTTGAGGCTTATCTGTGACCTGCCCATGGGGGATGAGAACAGAGGGGGGGCTTGTCTGTAACAAGGAATTTGTCTGCACCCTTCCCTGTCCCCTGGCTGGCTGCTCCTTCCTACATGCTCCCTCCATTTTTGGTTCTGACGGAACTGTGCTATGTCCTCAGAGTTTTTGTCCATGCTCTGTTGAGCATAGGAAGATGTGGAGAGACTGAGGCAGAGGAATACAAGTCTGGGAAAAGTGTTTGCATACTGTTCAGGTGGGCCAACTCTCAGGGCAGCTTGGCAAAAGAATGACACTCTAAACTGTGACTGGGAACAGTGCCTTGGCCCAGTGCTGCCTCTAACTAACTAGGCTAGGCTAACCCACTGTCTAGAGCACTCATCTCTACCTTCTGAACTCACCCTCCCTACCCTGCAGCCTTAATCTTAGAGGAAGGTGATGCAGAATCTGGCAACATCAAAGGGGCATGGTAAGTGTTGGATATGACCCACAGTTCAGTGACTAGCAATGGAGACTATGACTGGGGAGCAGGGGGCATCCTGAGGGCAGGAAAGCTGAGTTGGAGCCTCAGGTGTGGGGCTTTGCTCCCTAGCTCTTCCAAAAGTCATATTCAACCCCTGGAAGCCCCATCTTGCTTAATCTCTGTTCCCAGCCTGGCTGATTTATTTCTAGGAAATGCAAGTTTCTGGGTCTCTGAAGGACTCCTCCTCAGTCACCAGCAGCTGACTAACATAGTCCTCTGACCCCTGACCTCTAATCCCACCTTAGTCTAAGTCCTAGCCTTAACCCCAGGCGGAACTTGCACCTCTACCCTCATCAGATCTGAGTCGTGTTCCTGCCCTGTGGTCCCTGATTTCAGATCAAGTCTGAACCTCTGCTGCCAAGCAAGGTAAAAACTACAAAACCTCTGACGGAGAGGTTCAATTGAAAACTCATCCCTGAGGCCAGATGGATGCAGGATCTCTGACCCATGACTCATCTGAGCTTCATACCAGTGGCAGGCCTAGGGAGACTAGTCCCTCCTCTCTTTCTCAACTTCTATCCTTGCACCAGGCCCCTCACTCTGGAGGAGGCTTTGTGTATGTCACAGCCACCCCGCCCTGGGTCTTGAAGCAAGATGACACTGGGAACACATCACACCAGGTGATTTGTGACTTGGAAGAAGAGAGGTAGAAGTGAATGCTATGTCTGAGATGAAGCTTACTGGTTTAGACTGAGGACAGAGCAGAACCCTTGATGGGATAAGCAGGGGAGGAGGCAGATGGACCCTCAGACACGTAAATATAGCGTGATGGATAATCCAAGACTGGGGCAAAAAGGCAGATATCCATATCCCAGCCAGGAGACAACAAATTGTAATAACACATACCCTTAACTCCTGCGTCTGCTTTTCTTTCTAGTGAAGGAATATGTACTCCTAGAGCTCACAGTGGAAATTGAGTTTGAGTCTTGCTTCTCCTTCCTAGGAACAATGGCCTGAGCCAAACTACACAGCTTCAGTCCATGGTAGCCTCTGCATTCCCATCTGTAAAATGGGACCCTTCTACTATATTCATTTCAGAAGTTTACAACTTCAAAATACAATTGCCTAGTGATTCTCTGCACATGCCCAGTACACATGGAGAGCTCAGGGGAGCTGGTTAGATATGGTGGTGCATATCTGTAATCCTAGAACCCCAGAAGTGAGGCAGGATGGTCAGTTCATGTCCAGTTTCAGCTATATAGTGAATGTGAAGCCAGCCTGGGCTATATGAGATCCTATCTTAAAAAAAAAAATCAAAAAAGAAGGAGGAGCTAAAATTAGCTCTGATTATGAGGCAAAGCCCCCGTTTGCTGCCCTGCCTTGGGCACTCGTCTCACCCCCTGAGCCAAGGACTCCTGAGAGACACTCTTTGGAAACCTTGAAGAAGATTCTTGGCCTGCAGCAGAAGCATGAGCTGACAATTACAGGAGCTGGAACAACATGGGATTTGTCAGCATGGAATTAGGTCACAGAACTCTTAAAACCAAGAAACTACAGAAGCCCCAATAATTCAACATCCTGGGGGACAATGCTCATCGAATTTCCTGAACCAAGCACAAAGGGCACAAACAGGCCAAAAAGAGGGGGGAGGGGCAGGGATCCTGCCTGGGGACAGCCTGGGCACTCTCAGATTCTGAATTGTAAAGGGGGGCTGAGGGTTCAGAGAGGGTGAGGGCTCTCTGGCTTCACCTGGGTCTTTTCTTTCTTTTTTTTTTTCTTTTTCCTTTTTTCTTTTTTCTTTTCTTTTTTGGTTTTTCCAGACAGGGTTTCTCTGTGTAGTCCTGGCTGTCCTAGAACTCACTCTGTAGACCAGGCTGGCCTCAAACTCAGAAATCCGCCTGCCTCTGCCTCCCAAGTGCTGGGATTAAAGGTGTTCGCCACCACTGCCCGGCTAGGGTCTTATTTTTTAAAGATTTATTTTATTGTTAGTTATGTGTGTATGTATGTATGCATCCATGTAGGGTATGTGCACTTGGGTGCAGAAGCCTACAGTGGCCAGAAGAGGGCATCAGATCCCCTGGAGCTAGAGTTACAAACAGTTGTAAACTGCTGGACTTGGGTTCTGGGAACTGAACTTGGGTCCTCTGCAAGAATGGAATGTACTCTTTTTGTTTGTTTGTTTTGTTTTTTGAGACAGAGTTTCTCCAGAATGTTCTCTTAACAGCTGACCTGTGTCTCCAGCTCACAACTATGAACTTGACTCTCCCCATTCCCTGGGGCTTCTCCTCTGCCAGCTCAGGGTTCCTCATGGTCCTTTTTTTTTTTTTTTTCTAGATCACTTCCCTGGCCTGACTACTCTCTTCTGATTCCTAGGATACCGTACTCAGCTGGGTGAATCCTTGGGGCTGTCCCCGCTCCCCTTAGCCTTCAGGATAGTATTCTACAGAGTGGAATTCTGACATACTCGTGAGTGACTACAAGCCCTCTCCTCTCTGGCCTCCCTCGCAAGTGCAGAAAGTATTGATCTGTAGGAAGGATGCAAGCATTGAGCATATGTAAGACACCTACTGTATACCAAGGGTTTACATACATCCTCTCTTCGGGAGCCCGAAGACCAGGCAGAGGAATTACATACCCAAGACCACTTTGCTGAAGGTGGCAAGGGAGCTCTGAACTGCAGCTAGTGTCCTGAGAGGAGAGAGGCCGTTATGTAGCAGCTGTCAAACAGGTTATGGCTTAAGCTGCAACAGCGACCTGTGGCCTGATCTCTGGGATGGGGGTGGAGGTACTAGCCACCACCATGGCTGGCTAAGTAAACCCTTTCCCTTGGTGCCAATCCCACATGACCTTTCTAGGTGGTTAATGAAGGCCCAGACACCACTCAGTAATTGGCCTCATTAGGCAGCTAGGACTGCTCAGGGGATGGGGTGGTGGATGCTGGGGCCCTGTGGGGACAGGCCAGACAGCAGCCTGTTAATTACCTGAGAAATCAGACAATTAGGCCTTCTGCCACCCGCCTGCCCATGTCCTGCTGGCCCCTAATTACTGAACGGCTGCTGAGCAGGCCAGGAGTGACCTGAATTTGGACTGGGGACCGGCCCCTGCCATTTCCCCACCTCCAGTCTCTGCCTCCACCTCAGGCTACAGAGACTTGGGGCTGGGTATCTCCTTCAGGGATCTACCCCTGCAGATCCCCTGAGCTCCACTTCTTTTCCAACCCTTGGACTCTCTTGTCCTATTTCTCCTGCCCGAGGCAGCTCTGAGCAGCATGAGACAGATGCCAAGGTATCCACCGTGATGGGATGAAGAGTGTGGGTTGTTACAATGGGACCCAAAGTGGGGGATTCAGGAGGTGAGAGGGTGATGAAGCCCTTCAGGGTCTCTGCATGACTTCCTCAGGGAGGAAGTACCAGATATGGCTGAGGAGATGAAGTTGAGAGCATGAATGTACCCCCAAGAGCTGTGTAGGCTAGATCTGTCCTTGGGGATCCCTTCCACACAGAACTAAAGAGAAGATTGATGGACAGCATGTGTTCAGGGGAGGCACAAGGAGAGGACTATGTTGGGAAGTTCTGGAACCCTACTAAAAAAACGGAATGACCAGGCTGAGTCAGGTAAAGGCAGCTTAAGAGTACATCTGGGGGCCTGGAGGTAGATTCTCAAGTGACTGTTGCATACTAGGCAACTGACTGGAGAGAGTCAGATGGGCTCTGCCCTGGGATGGTAAGTGAGAAGCTGGGTGGTTCAGTGGGCAGGGCAGAGACATGGACTATGTCTCATCCTGAATATACAAGGACCTGTTGTCTGTCAGAGTCTGAAGGAGGAAGTAAGATCATGAAGAACCAGCTTGCAGGAAATACCTGGGTCTGCTGCTTTCCATACTAAGGCTCTTTGTTGGTTCTGTTGTGGAATTGAAAATTCCATACACTATCTCTCCAGATGATGGCAGCGGGGGTTGGTGGGGTTGGGGAGGTTGTCCCAAAACTGCCAGCTACTCAGAAAAGCATACCCAGCCCTGAGAAGTCAAGAATCTAGGTTTATTAGTCTAGGGATGCACCTGGTTGGTAGTGGTATGCATGAAGCCCTGGCTTCATTCCGAGAGCTGCACAAACACAGGGTCCCATGGTGCACATTGCAACCCCTGCATATAGAAAATGAGAGAAGAATCAGAAGTTCTAGGCCATCCTCGGCTACGTGGCAAACTTGAGACCAGCCTGAACTACATGAAACCTTGTCTTAAACAACAAGAAAAAGAAATTAAGTTAAAGAAACCTGGCCAGCTGGCTGGAATAGGCCTCAGAGAGGCATCCCAGTGCCATCCTATCCCATCAGAGGAAGCATCAAGATAGGTGAGCGACAGGCAGGATTGTACTGACATGGCCGGACACTGGCGTTTGAGAGATGACAAAATCATGTGGATCCTTGTCTTTAAGTGAAACTTCAGGATTGGGGAGGAGGGTGCTGTGTGGAGGACCTGCTCCCAGCCTTTTCCAGAGAAAAGGCCTAGGAAACCTTTGTAAGTTTCTTCATCATTGGGTTAGCTCTTGAGATTCACAGTGGCCTGAGGCCAGAGGCTGAGAGCTGCTGCGTCTGGAGCACAGGGCCACTGAATCTCTCTTCTCTCCTCTTCACTGACTCGAGTGCAATCTCTGTATAACCACGAGTGCTCTGCTAACCCCCATTGCTTAGGTACCCAGGTATTTCCTGACAAACACATGCAGTACCCACCTCAGAGATGTGGGGCCTCAAGGCTTCCGCCAACTGTTTTCCCAGAGAGCCAGCCCTGTGACACATACACACATGTATGCACACAGACACACACACACCACAAAGCCTGAGTCCAACTGAGTTGACACATCACTATTCATTAGAACAGGTTGTGCCCTTGTGCCTTAAGGGCACCGTTCCAGACACCAGAGTCATTGTCTGGCTGATCTTATTCAACTGGCCACGTGCTTTCACCTGTCTAACCTCCAAAGGCGGGCCAGGCCTTGCTCCATGTCCTCTCCCTATGGTATCCGGCTTGGCGTAAAATAGAGGGAGAGCTATGTTTGTTAGGCAAATAGAATACATATGTGTCAGGGGGTGGGAGTAGCAAATGAGTGACTTTTCCAAAGTCCCTTTGACATCGTAGCATGTGTAGGACCTTGAACCTAGGACCTGCACTTACAAGTGCTGCCTGTCTTATCCCGCACTTAACCCCCCACCCCCAGGATATCAATACAATAGGAAAACTTAATCTGTGCTCTCAGTTCTAGCTGATACTGGCCAAGGTAGACCACCAGGTTGTGCGTGTGCGTGTGTGTTTATGTTCTGCTCTGATACCAGGCATCAGACCCAAAAAGGTGCTGCTCACCTGGAGAAAGAAGTCTCCCATGTGATGTCACCTTTAGGGTCTGGAGGTGGCAGAAAGCACAGCTGGGGGAAAGGACAGTAAGAGGGGTAGAGGGAGGGAGTCAGACAGCTTAACACCCACCCCAATTCAACTTCCCCCTTCTCTGTGCCTCACCTCAGTCAGCCAGCCCTAGGTAGAGCTTGCTTCTGCCAATCACTGACGCTGTGCCCTTGGGCAGCCTGCTGCCTGTTAAATTCTCAACTGACTCACCCGGAATCAGGTGAATAATGAGAGAGATACAAAAGTTGTCTGGATACAGACTCCAGACCTTGTAAGTTCCACAAATGTGACTACTCTGTATAGCTCCATTTTCTAAAAGGAAAAAACAAGGCTGGAGAAATAGGGTACTATCCTGAGGCAAAGACAGGGGCAGGACCAATACTCTGATTCTCTTGTAAGTGTGGCAGCATGTTCGCCCAGTGACTCCTGACCATGGGAGTTGGGTCCAGTAAGGCCCAGCAGCTGAAAGCTATCCTTTCGTGTGTAGAAAAAAAAAGTCACCCGTGTTCAGTAAGCGACCATAAACAGAGAAGTCCATGAGGACTTCCCTGAAAGGAGACTCTACCCACACACACAAATTTGCCTAAAATTCTACCTGGAGCAGCCATTGTTCCTTCTCAGTGTTAAACCCTGCCCCCACTTCTGTACACCAAGCCTTCTGGATCACTGCCCAGAGGCTATCTCGGGCCACACTCTTGGCCTAAAACATCTGCTGGATGTGGCCAGACACACGTCTTACCTTTGAAGACATTGAACTAGGGGTGGCCAACAGCTTCTTGGCTCATTCTCAGAGTCACACCAAGGTACAGGCTGTTCCTGGAAGACTGTAACATGAGCTGGGCTGGTAAGGACAGTGCCCATGGCCCATAAGGCCCAAGGCAGCTCTCAGGCGAGGGCCTGCCGGCTATGCCGTGATGAGGCTCTACAGAACTGTACCCTGGCAAATCAATGCCTGGACCTCAGGGATGGTATTCGATGTTTATACTTTCCTCACAAAAGTGGCTAAATGCCATCAACCAACACCCCTACCTCAGCTTCATGAAGCATGAGAACTCTGTGCACCACACTTACAGTCTGGGAAGTATAGCAATATCACCTTTCCCAAGTGGCAGTTGTGGAGTTGTATATACCAGGGCCTGAGCAGGCTGGGCTTCAGTATCAGTTTCTCTCTGCCTTGGCTGACTCTGGGAGAAGGGGACATCGTTAGTCTCCTTCCATAGATGAGGTTGTAAAAACTCAGAATGGTCCATCCGTCTACAATCACACACTCTCCCGACTCGACTCAGTCTAACCCCTTGAGCGGGTATCCTAGCTACCACCAATCGTTCCAAAGGCATAGCTACTACTATCGGATAGACCAGAATCCCAGAGAGCAAGGCTGAGCGATAGGGCAGCCAGAGGCCTTGCACTATGAAGGAGGGAGATGTCACCCCAGGAGGACATCCTGGTTGGACGGATCTCTTTGCCTATTTGCTGAGCAGGATTAAGAAGAGCTCTACAGTGTTGAGGAGGTGATGGCAGAGGCAGCAAGGTAGCAAGCTGTCTAGTGGGCAGCCCTCAGGGAAGGTGCTGGCTTCATAGACTCACAGCTGTTCTGCAATAGTCTGTCTCATTCCTGTTACTAGGAACCAATAAGCCCGGCTGGAGAGATGGCTCAGCGGTTAAGAGCACTGACTGCTCTGCCAGAGGTCCTGAGTTCAATTTCCAGGAACCACATGGTGGCTCACAACCATCTGTAATGGGATCTGATGCCCTCATCTGGTGTGTCTGAAGACAGTGACAGTTTACTCACCTACAGTGCACACAAAAACCCAACAAGCCATGAACGGTCCCATAATCCTCTCTAAAAGCCCCATTCCTACCATCAGAGCAGAGATCTTCAATGGAAACCCTGTGTCCACCTCCCCAGTGGGTGGAGTGCTGGAGGCAGGTAGTCTCCGTTCTCTTCCACAGCGTGACAGCTCAGTGCCGTGTGTGGGAAAGCCATGGATTGTTGGCTGGATGAATGAACAGTGTGTGTAGTTCCCACAGCTGCTGAAGAGATTCCCACAAATTTAGTGTCATTGAAACAATGTGAATTTATTCTGGAAAGGAAGTCTCCACGGGCTGAACTCTCCCAGGGAGGGCTACATTCCAGACTCTCCTGGAGCATCCCTTTCCTTGCCTCTCAAGACTTCCCATTCATTTCCCATGTCTTCTGGCCCTGTGTTTTCATCTTTAGACTCAGCCATGTTGGCCAAATCCCTTCTCACACTGCATCTCTCTAGACCACCCTTTAGAGACCCTCTTCTTCTTGGGACTCTTGTGACGGCATTAGGTCCCCTCGGAAAAATCCAAGATAATCTCCCTATTTTGACTGCAGACAATTAGCAACCTGCATCCCATCTGCTGCCTTAACTCTCTGTTTTGCTGTGTAACGACTGTGGGTACCAGGGATTAGGACATCTTTGGGGAGCCATTATCCTGCCAGTCACAGATGTTAGTTGTATGGCTGTGCGGATGGTGGGCTGGAGGATAGATGAATGGTGGATGTTCGCCAGATCAGGTGCACGCAGTGGGGATGAGGACAGGGAACGGGTGTCTCCCTCCACTGTTTTCTGTTCAAACCATTAGAGGCCTAGACCAGTAGAAGGAACTTACTAGGCCCTGTTCTTTGTCCCTTGTATTTTATCTCCTCATCTGACACTGGCTCCTTCAGACATAGGGTACCAGTCCACCTACCAGCCTGATGCTCTAAGCTGCATCTGGACCTACTCTGAGTGAGTGCAACTAGAATGGCTCCATGCAACATTCGGCTAGAGTAGGCTATCAGGTATCTATTGGTTTTGAGAAAGAGGCTCAAAGAATTGAGCATTTGATTCCCAGCTGGTGGCACTGTTTGTGGAGAGGTAATGGAGCCTTCACGGAGGCTTTGAAAATTCATAACCTGACCCCGTCTCCAGTTCGTTCTCTCTGCTTTATACTTATGGCTGAAGATGTGATAGCTCAAGTTCCTTCTCCTGCCACTATGCCTACGAGTTGTATCCACACTTCTCCACTATGACAGATTCTGATCCCTCTGGGATTGTAAGCCCCGAAACCTCTTCCTTCTCTAAGTTGTCTTGGTCACAGTGTTTCATCCCAGCAACAGAAAAGCAACTCAGCTGGGTGGCGGTGGTACAGGCCTTTAATCCCAGCACTTGGGAGGCAGGCAGATCTCTGAACTGTAAGCTAGTCTCGTCGACAAAAGTGAGTTCCAGGACAGCCAGGGCTGTTACAGAGAGACACTCAGTCTCAGAAGACAGACAGACAGACAGACAAACAGACAGACAGACAAGTAACTAATCCCAGCAACTAAAAGTAAGAGTCTAGAGTTGGAATTCTCTGGGAATGTGAAGGAGTGTGTATGAGCTCAGTCCTCAGAACCAACTTACTTGTGTAGGACTTTGTACTCAGATGAAGAAAGTCAATTAACTATGTGTCTATCCCTTGTTTATCTGTTTCAATGTATCAGAATTGACATAAATAACACCTGCAAGGGACAATGAATAACTGTAAGGAACACTTGTGATCTACCCCATACCTAAATAAAGACATAAACCCACTTTGCCAGGGCACAAGCTCCCTGCAGTCTAGGACTGGCTCTGTCTTGCTAACATCTGTGTCTCTCCATCCATGGGTAGAAGCTTCCTGACGTGCCTCCTTCAGCCAACCCTGCCTCCCACAGTGTCACAAATCAATGTTTGTTAGTTCCTAGCCTCTTAACAGTTCTATCATGGTGACATCAAACCCTCAAACTATATTGTTTAGTTTTGTTTGGGGCTTTGAACTGAATGTAACTAACCTCTTGTGATTTGCTTGCCTTATCCCCATTGATACGATTTGGTAGTGATGGCGCACGCCTTTAATCCCAGCACCCTGGAGTCAGAGGCAGGCAGGTCTCTGAGTTCAGGGCTAGTCTGTTCTACAGAGCAAGTTCTGGGACAGCCAGGGCTACACAGAGAAACCCTGTCTAGAAAAAACAAACAAACAAACAAACAAAAATAAATAAATCAAATCAAATACAATAAACAGGGTTTAGGATTCACAGATTCGCTCCCGAGGCTAGGGGAGCGGCAGTTGATTTTCTGAATTCTGTCGACGCTATTCCTGGAGTTCTTGTTTCTGCTTAGGAACAGAGCTGCTAAAAATGTCCACAGAGCTGGGCTGGGTTCTTGTTCTTAGAGATATCACTGGTCTTGTTCCCAGGCAGGTAGAGACACACTTCTCTTCCTTTCCCTGGACCCCCTGCGTACACCAACAGGTCCTAGCCACAGGGCTTTTGTGGCAGCCAAGGCTGAGTCCTGGGGGAGGGGGTGTTGGATTGGAGGCACAGATGCAGGTAATGTCTCTCATCAGGACCCATGTGCTCCACCTCCAGTCCTCCACAGACACATCAGATTCTGCTGGCCCGAATGTCAGAACAGGAAGAAAGAGATGCCAGGAGGTGCTGGTCTCAGATGTCCAGCCATCAGGTTAGGTGAGTTCATCCTCACCGCTTCAGTGTCTTCATGGAAGGAGGACAGATAACCTCAGTACTATCTCCTCAGGGACATTAGGGAGCACCACAGGGTGCTCAGTGGAGGCTGGTGTTAGGATGTTGATTTCCCTGCTCCTGCTTCAACTTCTTCATTCCAGTCTACCCTGAAGTGTTTCAGTGACCCACGCCCCTTGCTAGACGACTGCCACACTGCTCTCTTGCTGAGTTGCCTTGGGCTTGCCTTCCGGCCAGTTGTGTTCCTTCTCCCTGATCCTTGTGTCCCAGTGGCCCTGGTATAGCGAGCTGGGGATGGCTCTGATAACATCGCTGCAGGTAGAACAGTCTCAGCGCCCACCATATACCACACATGTCCCAGCCTCCAGCCACCACTGGCTGCCCTACACACACACACACACACACACACACACACACACACACACACACACA
>JANHMN010000020.1:3527875-3589066 GCA_030674055.1 Rhabdomys pumilio | reverse complement strand
CACACACACACACACACACACACACACACACACACACACACACACACGGGTCCCCCATGCTCCCCACCACGCCTTCTCTATTCAGAGGACTCCAGGTCTGACAATGTCCCATTGTGCTCTGAAGGTGGTCACAGGGTAACCTCTTCAGCTGGCAGAAGAGCCTGACTCACTATAGACAGGTGAGACGTGTCCTGCACAGTGGGGACAGAGTCCGGCGCTTGGTTTCACAGGCGCACCTAATTTTCAGACGGGGATGCTGGGTTCAATGTCTCACACAAGGAACAAGACTTAAGTCCAGATGCAGGCCTCTGCCTGATGCCTGGTAGGCCTGCATTCCAGGCAAAAAGCCAGAGTGCATGGGGGGTTGGGAGGACGCTCTTGTCCAAACAGACTATGCTGTTGCAAAGAGCCCCCATGCCACACCTCAGCCAGGCCAGTCACCCCAATACAAAGGATCAGGGGTGCTAGCTACCTGCCTCCACCCCTGCTCCAGGAGCCCGGCCCCTGAGGCGTAGACCTGGAGGCTAGAGGGAAATGAGAAGGGACCAAGCTCCCTCTGCAGACTGCACCCTTTCCCACCTGCCAGCACGCACTCTTCTCGGCTTCCTTTCAGGGAACCCCCTCCTGGCTGCT
Source organism: Rhabdomys pumilio (assembly GCA_030674055.1). Lineage (NCBI taxonomy): Eukaryota > Metazoa > Chordata > Mammalia > Rodentia > Muridae > Rhabdomys > Rhabdomys pumilio. Next base: position 3,588,433 of record JANHMN010000020.1, on the reverse strand, counting down.
GCCACATTCCCTACAATGCCGCCCCCGCACCCCCAGGCCCCTCCTCTGCGCCAGGGTGGGAGCCGCAGCGATTCAAGTTATTTTTAGCCAAACTGCCTCCTCCAGGAGATTCAAGTCAAGGGGAAGCCGCCCCCGCGCCTCCAGGAGCTGCTTGCGGAAAGCGACCGATTAAAACCAGTACTGCGCGGGCTGGGTGCCAGGCGGGCAGCAGGCGGTGAGACAGTCCTCTCCCGCGCTGGCTTCCAGTGCTGGTGTGCGTTGTTAAAGTGCTGGGTCGGGTCCCCATATGCCCTTTATTGCCACCTCTCAGACTCTGGCCTTCAGCCCAACCCACCAGTCCTGCTCCAGCCTCCACCCCAAGCCACACCCTCATCCCAAATCCATTCCAAGCAATGCACCAAGAGAACCGGCAGTCTCTCCTCCCATCAGGGTAGATTTGGGAGTAGGGTAGAGGAGCCTTTATTTTGCCTGTCTAGGTTTCTGCTCCGTCCGTCCGTCCGTCCGTCCATCCATCCATCCATCCTTCCTTCCTTCTCTTCTTCCTTTCTATTTCTCCCTCTCCTTCTTGTCTTTCTTCTCTTTCAGTAAGGTTTCCTGTAGCCTAGACTGTATCCAGCTTATTCATCTTTCTATATCTCCCGAGCACTGTGGAGTTACAGGTACATACTACTATATAGGGGCTCAAGTCACCTTTGACTTTTGGGTGAACTATCAGACAGGATGAGAAGGCGCTGACTCTGGCTGTCAGCTCCTGGTCTTCAGGAGTTAACAAGAGAAAGGCAGAAGCCAAAGCAACTGCCAAATGTTTGGAACAGGCGAGTAGTCTGAGGATTAACCAGGGCCAGAGAGTACCCATGTGAGCAACTGAGTCAGGGTATTTGCTCAGGGCAACAAGCTTCTGAAGAAGGATTCTGGCAATGTGAGAGTGCCTGAGAATGTGGAGAATTTCCTAATGACAGGAATGGGGATGGGGATGGGGATGGGGGGGGTGTCTTGGGAATGAGGGGCCTCTTCATCTCCCAGCTGCCACTGCTGCTTCAACTCCTTCTACCTGAGAGCCATATACAGAAAAAGCATCAGCTTCCTTCCTCAAGCTGTCCTCAGAGTTCAAGCCCAGGAATAGTTTGATGGAGGAGAAAAAGCTCGGTTTGCTTTCTGGAACTTCAGTCTTATGTGCATCATAGTGTCATCAGAAAGTCCCAGTGAGTGAAGCGTGTAGCAAAGCCTGATCATAACCATGCGAACCTTCCCAGAACACACACACACACACACACACACACACACACACACACACACACACACGCTGCCAGCTCTCTGGAGTTTCAAAAATCCAGAAACAGTTCAAGGAAGTCTGGATCAGCTGAGAGGACTGTGGGGAACACCTGGCCTTTGTCCTGTCCACCCTACTATGTCCTTCTTCCCTCTGTCTGACTCCACAACCCTCACAAGAGGGTTCCCAGAATGCTTCTTCATCTCCTGCTCCCGTTCTGCCCAACCTCTCCACTCTGAGTGCTGTGTTCCGCAGCCTCTGGCCTCTTGGTGGTGGCAGTAGTGCTGTGCCAATCAGACACAAGTTTGGAACCTGAGTCTTACAAAGACAGTTGCTAATCTGCCAGGTGGAGCCCAAGGGTCCCTTTGTATCTACAATGTCACAAGAATTTCCCCAACCTGTGTGGAGGGGAGAGACGAGTGGGAAGGCTTAGCAGCCCCTGGACAGTTAGTTGAGTGTCTTACCCAGTGCCCTCCAGCTAGAAAATAAATATGTTGGGATGGAAACCCCAGTGCCCACTGCCACATCTCCCTTTTACGTAAGGTGTTTAGAGGCTCCCAGATCTTTTGCTAGTCCTGTACAATCAGGCAGCTTCTGGGACCAGAGGCAGGTTTCATTCTCCTTTCAGCCCATGCTGCCTTGGTTGATGGTGGGAAGCAGGCATCTCTCAGAGTCCAGAAGCTGATGGGGGAAGGGCAAGCTTTCTGAGGATCCCCTAGGAGGAACTGCCAGACACTGCTTCCCCCTGCTGTATTATTCCTTCTGTGGCCTTTCTGGCTTGGCATGCCACAGCCCTTCCTTCCCTGCCTAAGTTTGCCACATACTTCCCTCTTGCCACCAAACTACCTTCTTCCTTGCCTTGGTTTCCCCATAAGCCTGTTAATCTTCAGGCCCCTGTTTCAGGGATTGGTTCCCTAAACTTGGCTCCCAGGTCACAAGCCTCAGGCTACTGGAAGAGGCCAGGAGCTCAGAGAGTTGAAGCTTGAAGTCTTTGGGCCCGTGATAGTCTTGTCATCCATTCAGAGGAATTATTTGAAAGGTCACGTCATCCTGCCCTCTCTCCCATTCCAAGAGCCTTCCAAATGATCCCCAGGGAGGGGAGGTCCTGGGAGGCAGTCAGAACTTTAACCCCAGGACTGCTTGGTGAGCAGAGTCCTCCCTCCCCTATCCCCAGGCCCTTTAGCCTGGACTGGGGGTGGAGGTGATGGGGAAGATGAGAGGGGAATCCCGGCAAGAAGGGGTTACTGGAGAAAGGGGAACTGGAAGGGGGTTGTGGTTGCCAAGGCAACGGCATTGCTGGGGCCAGTGGAGGCTGCTGGGGAGGGAAAGGAGAGGGGTGTCCCTCTCAGCTCCGCAGCTTCATTCTTCCTGTTCTGATGCTCTTTGTTAAAAAAAAAAAAAAAGGGAGTCGCCTTACCCTCCTTTTGTGTCTGGAGGTGGGAAAGGGGAGCCACTTCAGAGATCTGCTCTGCCTCTCTGAACTCACCTAGTCCATCTCTTCCGTCCTGCCCTCCTGTCTGCTCAGTTTCTAACTCTGAGCTTACTTCTCACCTGCTTGCCCGTCTTTCCAGAGCAACAACACGGCCCTGACCTGAGCTGGTAGGAGCCTGTCCCCCTTCCCAGGGACACACAGAACACACACCTCCTTTATGGGCCTGCTGAAGGCTGCAAAGAATGAGTAGAAAAGCCATCCCTACCCCAGACTCTAGACATTCCAAGTAAATTGTTGGCCAGAGAAGTCAGGAACTTTTATGTCACTTGGATGTCATAGGTATTCTTGCATGGCCTTGTGGAAAACAAACTTCTGGATCCTAGTGTGTACCTAGACCATAGTAGCTTTCCTCTGGGCTGTGGACTCTCCAGAAGGACACTGTGATACATCTAGAGCAGACCATCAGACTCCAGCCTGGGCTCTGGGGGGGGGCTTCCTCCTCATTCCATGTTGGGTGCTGCCAACCGAGATTCAGTGAGGGGGAATGCTCGTCTAGCCCGTGGAAGTCCGAATTTAAACTTAAGTCTGTCCCTTTAATCACTGGAAGCCTCGGCTTTGGAAAACCTGGAAGTGACCCAGAGAAGCTGTGTCCAGTGGTGCCCAGGGATTGATTGACCTTTTCTTCTCCGGGGAAAGACGTCTCACCAGCACCTTAGGAGTCTGTAGTACAGGGTGACCTGAACCAACCTAAAATCCAGGGGCTGTATCTGCAGATCTGCCAGCCAGAACGGAATGAGAGGCGGCTGGGTGGGTGGCTGCACGATCTTCCCAAGGGAAGGAAGCAGAGCTGCTGTTAGTTGGCCTCCGCGCCTGCTGCAGCCGAACTTCATCTGTGGTCCCATACTGCCCCCTTGTGGACAATCTCACATTCCCCACGTGGAATAGTTCCCAGCCAGGTGCCTAGAAGGCAATCCACGGCCTGGAGCTAAAGGTGGTCTGTTAGGACCTAGCAATGGACTGGGCTGCACCTCCCACTTCTACTGGAACTGTCTCACACATGGCACCCAGGCTCTTGGCAGGAAGTAAGTTGAAGAGTTGTATGTTTCAACCCTTCCCTGTTGTTTTGTTTCCTCAAGTCTCCATGTCTGTTTGTCTATCTCTTGTAGTAGGGCACTCGCCTCTGGGAGCAGGCAGTGGCTTGGAAACAATGGGGGTGGGGTGGGGTCAGGGTCTCTCCTACTCCAAGGTGACCTGGAATCCCTCATGAATTCAAGCATGACTTTGCAGTTGTGAAATGTGTGCATTTAATTCTTCAGCAGTGTGTCAGGTCCCCACATATACCCAGTACGGTGAATGAGACTGCTAACATGTCACTTTGCTGAGCTAGCTCCACCCAGCCTCGCTTAGATTGAGGTGTGGATCTGGGAAGGTCAAAGAAGACTGGGTGGTTTAGAGAGATGTCGAGAATTGTCCAGTCCTCTAACTTGTTTGTCTCGGACTTGTCTTACCTGGCTTTAACCTCTCTCCTCTCCATCTTATGTCCAAGATGAGACAAACAGATCCCTGTGCTGCCACTGCTGAGTTCACCTTGAAGACTACATAGCTCAGAGAAAGACAAGAGGGTCCAGACCTCCACTCAGGCTGCAGTCAGGGCAAAAAACACTTCCTCAAAGACAGTACTGGGCATGATGGCATACTCCTTAAATCCCAGTCCTTGAGAGGCAGAGGCAGAGTCCTCTGTGAGTTTGAGGCCAGCTTAATCTAAATACTGAGTTCAAAGCCAGCTGGGGCTACATAGAGAGAGACCCTGTCTCAAAAACAAACAAACAAAAAGAAAGCCACAGAAGACACAGATAGAGTGAACAGAGCCTGGAGGAAGGGTAGCATTCTTCACTGCTGTCTTTGTGCTCCTTCCATATTTGGTATTGCTTATTCACCTCTTCTCAGAATAATTTATCAATGTATTTATATATTGTAAAGCTGGGGTTAGAACTCAGGGCCCTGCATATTTTAGGCCAGTGCTCTACCACTAACCTATTTCATGTACTCCAGAATTGCGTTCTTAGATGTGTAAAATGGAACGAGGTTACAGAGGATTTTCTTTAATTTTTTTTTAGATTTATTTATATGAGTGTCTTGCCTGTATGTGCACCGTGTGCATGCCTGGTAGCTGCAGGAGTCAAAAGAGGTCATAGGTTTCCCCTGGAATTGGAATGACAGGTGGGAACCAAGAGCAGCAGGTGCTCTCTTTAACTGCTGAGCCAGCCCACCAGACCTTACAGAGGGTTTTCATGACAACAATGTATACACACTGTGACGAGATGTAACTAACTGAATGACAAAAGGCTTCCCAGTAATGTGTCCCTTATGAAGAACAAGCACAGGAGTAGAGAATGAAAGAATAAAATGTTGCCAGAAAGAAAACTACTCTTGAGGCACGGCTGGCCTTAACACACATCACACCTTGAAAACTATGGTTGGGCTGGACAGACTGATCAATGGTTAAGAGCACCTAGGTTTGGTTCTCATCACCCACGTGACTGCTCACAGCCATCTTTAACTCCAGCTCTGGGGTATCCGGTGCCATCTTCTCACCTCCCTGAGCACCTGAGTGTTGGAATTAAAGGTGTGTAGCCCCACACCTTGCATAAATAAAATTTTTAAAAAAGAAGGAAAAGATGTGACTGGCTGGTGGCTTCAGGTCATGGGTCCCTTGGATAGGTCTCATTGAGTTATAGTTAAAGAAAGGTTTTCATTTTCTGCCTTCTAAGGCTGGGAGCTGACCTTTCACCTAGGTCCCTTCCTGTCACTGCCCAACACTACTGCAGAGACAACTGCCGTCTTTGAATTTGCCTCTCCATCAGACTGTGGCTTTCTCATACTGTTCATGCTACTACTGTCATTTTTTTTTTATTTTGTTTTTTTGAGACAGGGTTTCTCTGTGCAGCCCTGGCTGTCCTGGCTGTAGACCAGGCTGGCCTCGAACTCAGAAATCCGCCTGCCTCTGCCTCCCAAGTGCTGGGATTAAAGGCATGCGCCACCACTGCCCGGCGTTCTTTATTTTTATTTTGTGTGCATGTGTGTAAGTGTGTGGGATCCCTTGGAACTGGAGTCACAGACAGTCGTGAGCTGCCATGCAGGTGCTGGGAATTGAACCTCGGTCCTCTGGTAGAGCAGCCAGTGCTCTTAACTGCTGAGCCACCTCTCCAGCTCCCACTACTGACGTTTTGAGGAGCTGTTGGAAAAGACACCTGCACACCTGGAAGGTAAGTGTGGGTGTGCACACACGCCAGAGTGCATCTGTGGAGGTCAGAGGATAATTTGGGGGAGTTGGGTCTCTCCTTTCACCAAGGGACCTAAGGTTTGAACGCAGGTCATCAGGCTTGTGCAGAGGGCTTTACCTGCCCATCTGAGTCTGGTCCCTTTAAAGTCATCACAAATCCCTGTGTCAAACTCTACCAAAACCAGTTACCTTTCAGCCCTCCGTTCCAACCTCTGGCCTCACCAATCCTGTTGACAGTGGTTTCTGTTTGTGCTGGCTGTCTCTGAGTTCTTGATGTCCTATTTAAAGAATTAAAGCCCAAGAGCTGGTGGTTACTACCCAGGGTTTCCTTTTGTAGGCCCCAGAGTAGAAGTTGGTTTTCAGAGGTAGGGTATAGGTGCTTTTTTCTTTTTTCTTTTTTAAATATTGATTAAAACAACAACAAAAAGAAAAAAGAAAAAAAAAAAAAAAGGGAGGCTGGGCAGTGGTGGCCCACACCTTTAATTCCAGCACTTAGAGGCAGAGGCAGACAGATCTCTGAGTTCAAGGCCACCCTGGTCTAAAGAGTGAGTTCCAGGACAGCCAGGGCTATACAGAGAAATTCTGTTTTGGCAAATCAAACCAACCAAACAAGCAAATAAAACCGATGATAGACAGATGTGATGATGCTCACCTTTAATCCCAGCACTAGGGAGGCAGAGGTGGATGTCTTGTGAATTTGAAGCCAGTCTGTTTTATATAATGAGTTCCAGGCATCCAGAACTGCATAGAGAGACTCTGCTTAAAGAAAAAAAAAATAGTAAAAAAAAAAAAAAGATAGTATCTGGTACAAATCTTTAAAAGGATTGTGCCTTGGAGGCTAAGAAGGAAATTCAGTTAGTATGGTGCCTACCCAGTATTCATGCTGCTCCCTAGTTCTGCATAAAACCAGAGATTGTGACATCCTAAAATCTCAGCATTAAGGAGGTGGAAGCAGAAGGATCAGAAATTCAAGGTCATTCTTAGCTACACAGCAAATTTGAGGCTAGCCTGGACACATGAGGCCTCATCTCAAAATAAGTAAAATTGAAAAGGTATAAAACGTACAGGGCCATGAAATGGTCACCATGCCTGACAGCCTGAGTTCACTTCCCAGGATCCACATGGTGCTGAGGAGAGAACTGACCACTGTTAAATTTTCCTCTGACATCCATATGTATGCCATGGTGTACACACACACTTAGATTGGTCCGAGAGATGGCTTGGTAGCTAAGAGCACTCAGTGCTCTTCTAGAGGACCCAGGTTCAATTCCCAGAACCCACATGTAGCTATAACCATCTGTAACTCCAGTCACAGAAGATGATCTAGTGCCTTCTTTTGGCCTCCCTGGGAGCCAGGTATGCACATGGTACGGACAAATGTGCAGGCAAAACACTCATATACAGAAACACAAATTTTTATTTTATTTTTTTTAATTTTTATTTTTTTTATTATTATTTTTTTGTTTTGTTTTGTTTTTCAAGACAGGGTTTCTCTGTGTAGCCCTGGCTGTCCTGGAACTCACTCTGTAGACCAGGCTGGCCTTGAACTCAGAAATCTGCCCGCCTCTGCCTCCCAAGTGCTGGGATTAAAGGCGTGCACCACCACCTCCCGGCAGAAACACAAATTTTTAAATAGATATAAAAGGGACCCTAGGATTCACTGCTACGTGGGGTGTAAACTGTTGGGCAAAAAAGCAAAGGGCAACTTAGTGTCTGGGAAGCACCACTTACTGGATTTCGATCTCTCCCTTTCTCTGCCTGTTTCTCTGTCTGGTACAGAAATTGAATTTATGCCGGGCGGTGGTGGTGCACGCCTTTAATCCCAGCACTTGGGAGGTAGAGGCAGGCAGATTTCTGAGTTCAAGGCCAGCCTGGTCTACAGAGTGAGTTCAGGACAGCCAGGGCTACACAGAGAAACCCTGTCTTGAAAAACAACAACAAAAATAAATAAATAAATAAATAAATACATAAATTGAATTTATGGCCTCCTTCGTATTAGACAAACATGTACCATGCTACCACACAGCGAGCTGTATCACCACCATAACCTGTCGTCCAGTCTTTTAATTAATTAATTACTTTACTTTTTAATTTTTTTAATTAATTTACTTTTTAATTAATTAATATTTTTTGAGATAGGGTTACTCAGTGTAACCAGCCCTGGCTGTCCTGAACTTGATTTGTAGACCAGGCTGGCCTTGAACTCACAGAGATCCACCTGTTTCTACCTCTCTAGTGCTGGGGTTAAAGGTACCCACCAGCACTCTTGGCTTTTAAATTTTTAAAATCACTATTTTTATGAGTCTGTATATGGGTGTTTAAGGCAGAGGACAACTGTCAGGAGGCTATCCTATCCTTCTACAATTGGATCCAGGGTTTGAATTTATGCTTGGGCTACAATCATTCTTACCTGCTGAGCTGTCTGCCCAGCACACTGTTTTTGCAGTTAGAGACAGGGTATTGTGCTGCCTGGCCTATGCCTAGCTATGTAGCTTAAGATGACCTTGAATCCCTGATTCTCCTGCTTCTGCCTAAAACTTAGGCCCCACACACTGGGTGGATGGTGTGTGCTACTATGCCTTTCTGGAGATAGGGTCTTTCTTTATAACCCTGGCTGTCCTGGAACTCACTACTTAAGACTGAAATCACAGAGTTCTGCCTGCCTCCACCTTCTAAGTGCTGGGATATCCTGGCAGTATAAACTTTTATGGAGACAAGGTCTACCTGAGTTACTCGGGCACATCTCAGACTTACAATTCTCCAGCCTCCAAGTACCTGCGATTATAGGCCTGTATCACCTCACCAACGTCATCTCACATCTAATGCATGTGAAAAGAAACCACAAAGCTGCCACTCTGTGTAATCCGCCCATCATCCACCCAGGCTTTTGAATCAGACTTGGTCTTTCGTTGCCAGTTTTCTCTCTCTCATCTTTGGCACCTCAAGTCCAGTCTATTCATTTTCCTAGTTCATTGCTTCACCATCTTCAGGCAATCAGCATTCTTGTGGCAGTCTGCACACACCTCACAGGTCTTCCTCTCCTCTGCCCTCTACAGTTCATTCTACACAGGAGCCAGGTGAGGTTTTTAAGAACACAGATTCTTCGCTCCTTAACATTCATGCCTCAAAGGCTCCCTTGGCTTTCAGAGTCTTTAGAAGTCTAGCCCAAGAGCGGAAGTAGGCTCTGGAGGAAGAGAAGGAAGAAGACAGACAGGGGGCTGGCCGCCTTCGTGGTCCATGCCAGCAACTCGCTCTTAAACCCAATAACAGAAGGCTGCGGCCAGAGGATGGAGAGTTATAATCCAGTCTAAGCTACAGAGCAAGAAAGACGCTGTAAAAAAAAAAAAAAAACCAACCAACCAACCAACCAACCAAACAAACAAAAACAGGGGGAGGAGTTAAGCAAAGAAAAATCTGTGACGCTAAAGAGGGCGGGGGTAGTCTCTAACCCCTCCCCTGTCTAGGCGTCAGCCCTTTTCGGCCTTGGAACCTTTTTTCTCCACCAGCAGTGAGGGAAGCTTTTCCGTTGTACCTTCCGGCGGCGTCGGCCCTATTTCCCGTGCTGCACTGCGTGTCTTTCTCTTTCTCTTCCGGTCCCAGGCGCTGCGGTAGCCGCGGCTTACCGTGAGTGTTGGCCTTACGGCATCCAAAGCCATCCGTGACTACAGGGCGGCGGAGCGTGGCGGAGCATGCGACGCGGGTCGCAGGAAGGACAGGGCGGGCAGCTGCTTGGCTATGGGGCGTAGAGATTGCCGGGCGGGGGTGGTGTCCGGTCGTCCTCAGGGAATGGATGGAGGGGAAAGCCGTCCCTGGGGCCGGCAAACTTAGTTTAAGGACTTCATTGCTCGTGTTTGGAGGTAGGGTCGCGTTTTGTGAGTTTGGCCAGGCTAGTGGATGTCGTAAATCGAAAGCGTTTGCTGCAGCTTTTTTCTGGTTTCTTCATGTTACACAAGTTCAGGGCGGCTGGGGAACGCCAGAACTGATCTCATGTCTTTCCTGCAGGTGCAGACATGGCCAAGTCCAAGAACCACACCACACACAACCAGTGTAAGTTCCTTGGGCTCCAGCTGGTGCTTGTAACCTAGCAAGGATTGGTTTAGGGTTGCCAGATCAGAGCTGAAGGGAGGACAGGTCTTCCTTCAGGTGAGCCTGAAGCTGATGGTGGTTTGTTTTTGTTTTTTTTGGGTTTTCGAGACAGGGTTTCTCTGTGTAGCCCTAGCTGTCCTGGAACTCAGTCTATAGACCAGGCTGGCCTCGAACTCAGAAATCCGCCTGCCTCTGCCTCCCAAAGTGCTGGGATCAAAGGTGTGCGCCACCACTGCCCAGCCTGCTGATGGTATATTTAGCTACTTTTAAGATTACAAATTTGGGAGCCAGGAACCCGCTTAAGAAGCCCACAGTGCTTTGCACTCTGTCCTTAGTGTATTCTCAAAAGGACTATGATAACCACGATGTCTGTTAGGTGGTCATTTTTTGATCTGTAAATATTGTTATCCTACAGCCCGCAAATGGCACAGAAATGGCATCAAGAAACCCCGGTCACAAAGATACGAATCTCTTAAGGGGGTGAGTGAATACAGTGGATCATAAAATATCCCTTGGCTCCAGGTCTACAGTCTAGGGCCTGTTGTAAGTCAGGTCTCCTTTCACCACCCGTGTGTGTGTGTGTGTGTGTGTGTGTGTGTGTGTGTGTGTGTGTGTATGTGTGTTTCGAGTTTCGAGGCAGGGTTTCTCCCTGTGGTCCTAGCTGTCCTGTAACTCACTATGTAGACCAGGCTGGCTTCAAACTCAAATCTACTCAGGAGTGCTGGGATTAAAGGTGTTGCCTAGCCCCCTGGTGACTCTTAACTACCCTTTTATATAATAGTTTCCCGGTATCTTCTGTTCCTTTCTCTCCCCTGCCAGATTTCACAGAAAAGCTTTTCTTGACCTTCTCAGTCCCTGGTGTAACTTGCTCCTGAAACAGAACCTGGTTCTCTTGTGCGTGGAGTAGTTCTGTGTATTGGGTACCTTATAGTGTGCTTCTAAACCACTTAGTTGTGTATATTTGATCACACCCAGTACTAAACTGGGGATAACTGAGCCTCTGCCTAGTCTGTTCGCTGCCTGTAACCTCTCGTGTGAATCTGATGGACTAGGTTTGGTATCTGACACTCTGAGCTGAGGTAGGGAGGGTGGTCCTAGGAGAGTCTCAAGAAATAGCTGGGTTTCTCTAAGTTCACACCCTCCAACCTTTTCGTGGTTTGGGTTAACTTAATGCAGTTTTTAGCAGTATCATTTTGTGGATAGGGGCTCGAGGAAACGAACTGGGAGTGTTATATGCTACCTCATATATCTTTTCTGTTCTCTAGGTTGACCCCAAGTTCCTGAGGAACATGCGCTTTGCCAAGAAGCACAACAAGAAAGGCCTGAAGAAGATGCAGGCCAACAATGCAAAGGCAGTGAGTGCACGCGCAGAGGCCATCAAGGCCCTTGTGAAGCCTCAGGTCACCAAGCCCAAGATGCCAAAGGGCCCCAGCCGCAAACTCAGCCGCCTGGCTTTCATCGCTCACCCCAAGCTTGGGAAGCGGATTCGAAGCTACATGGCCAAGGGTCGTAGGCTCTGCCAACCAAAGCCCAAGGTTCAAACCAAGGCAGAAGCCAAAGCTCCAGCCCAGGCCCAGGCCAAAGCTCCAGCCCAGGCTCCTAAAGGTGTCCAGGCCCCTGTGAAGGCCCTATAGAAAAGGCCCCTGCCAACATGAAGACAGACGGACTGCTGTGACACACCTACCCACACACTATTTGCAGTTGACCAGTGTCCTATGCTGTTTTTACAAATAAACTCAAGGCAAGATCTGTTAGCTTGTGTCTGCTGTCATAGGATGGGGGTGGAGTTGGTGCCCTCTGGTATGGGCAAGAGTTCAGCCTTGGGCGAACAGGGTTGCAGCTATGGGGAGAGTAGTCTCTTTAGGGAGGAAAGGTTGGAGCCCTGAGGTAGGATCCTGGACTAAAAGAGAGGAGCTTAGTAAACAGAATGGTTGCCTGAGGCCTTAGCCTGCTCTCCAGCTATGCTCTGGTCTGACAGGCTGTACCTGCGAGGGGCCATTATGAGGTTGTACTGGACTGTGAGGGGTCAGACTAGCTTGGCAGCAAGTGTTTACATACTAAGCCACTGTCAATCTCGTGGCCTTGAACCTTTTTTACATTTCTTTGCGTGAGAGATGTATGGGTGCCAGGGTCTCCTGTAATGAGGTTTGGCAGCAAGGGCCTATCTGCTGAAGCAACTGGGCAGCCCTGGACTTGACAGATGTATAGCTTTCCAGAGTGCAAAGATTGCAGCTGTGATGTGAACCACAATTCCCAAGTTCTGGTAAGGTCTTAGTCAACCAGTAAATGACTGGTGTTTCTGGGGCATTCTGTTGAATAGAATGGATCCTTTCCTGAGTACAAGTAACCTTTAGGACTAACCCTGGACCCTTTGGTGACTCAAAGGGATGCTATAATGCTGCAAGTTTAACTCATGATAGGGTGGCTCTGAGGTGTGTGTTAGTGGTATTCTACCCATGTATGAAAACTGAATGCATGGTTAGGGAGGGCAGGAGAGGCAGCCTTGCAGCTGTGAGAAAAATAGTCCCTTTAGGGAGCTCTGCTCTGATGGAGCCACAGCTCTAGTACTGAATGCTGGGACCTTAGTGCAAAGACTAGCAAGGTTCCGCGTGTGAGCAGTTCAGAGCCCTGGCCCCTTACTATGAGCAGGGATCATTAAAAACACCCAGTTGGCCAGGCAGTGGTGGCGCACGTCTTTAATCCCAGCACTTGGGAGGCAGAGGCAGGTGGATTTCTGAGGTCAGCCTGGTCTACAGAGTGAGTTCCAAGACAGCCAGGGCTACACAGAGAAACCCTGTCTCGAAAAACCAAAACAAACAAAAACACTGAAAAACCACCCAGTGGCTACAGACCAGGGTTTGGATATTTTGTCTATAACAAAGGTATATATATAAAGCTTTATCTTCCTCGTCTCATGCTTACGGAATTCAGTTCAGTGCTCAGTTCCTGGAGCCCTGGAACTGATAACACTTGGGGATGGCCTGCCCTATTTTCTAGAAAATCAGTACACCACTTTTCCAGACCCTCAGTATCTACTTATGATGGGAACAGTATTTTGACCTTGCAGGTCAGAAGTATGCTGGGTTTATGGCTCAGGAACTAGGGCCTTCAGCTGGGCCCAGATGTGTGGTACTACTGAATGATGTGCCAGGCCAAAAGGCACAAAGCGGTTTAGAAGAGTAAGAAAGGTCCCAAAATCAGGTTCAATTTTCCTATCTGTGAAATGGAGATAAGTCCCCAGAGAAACCTCTACTTCATAATTGTCCACAGTATAAAAAACATACATTCTAACATTGGCTTTATTACTGGGCAAGGGAAACATCCTTGGCAGTGGTAGGGCTGAGAGCTACAAGGGTTGGAAGCCCTAGGTAGGGCTCAGCTTTCACCAGGTAGAGCGGGCACACTAGCAAGTGCGGAGAGTAGGTGTGTATATATATCAACCCCACGTAGAAACACGGCCTCATGCAGCCGTTCATTATGGTCATGTAGCAGCACGGGTGTGCGGTTCATGGGCGAGAAGCCCAGAGCTGGGATCCCCACCTGCAGGGGTGATAAAGCACTGTTAGGAGAAAGGCAGCCTTCAGACTCCCCGCTGCCTGGCACTGCCCTGAGTATTAGCTCACCGCTCGGATATAGCGGCTGTCAGTGGCAGCAGGAAAGATCTCTGGCTCCAGAGTGAGGTTCCTGAAGGGAAAGGGCCTGGTAAATGGGGAGGAAGGCAGGGGAGAAACTGGCACAGGACAGTGGGAAAGCCTGGAGACAACAGGGAGGAGAGGTTCTGAGATGTGGGCTATCAGAAGAGGGCTGGTCAGTGCTCACATTTCCTTGCAGGCCCCGCTGAAAGCTGCCCACCAGGGATCTGTATCATCAGTAGGTGTCATTCGAGGCTCTGTAAACTTCTGGAGAAGGGGAGGGATGACAAAGGCCAGCACATGGGGCTTTGCTTCTCACACAATGTACTATGCTTGACACAGGGCACACTCACCCACCTACCAGGTTTCCCCAGGGCCAGGACAGTCCCAGGTCCTCTTCCAGTCCTTCCAATGCCCTAAATCTGGGTCTTTCCTCATTCTCATCTGCTTCATTCTATCCTTTAGCTCCTAGCCCAAATGCTGCTCTGGGTCCCTGGGCCTCAGACCGGCAGAATACATATTCTCTGAATACAAGGTCCTACTTTCCTGTACCACATGTGGGCACAATCACATAATCACATCACAGTAATTTTTCTTTTTCTCTTTCTTTCTTTCTTTCTTTCTTTCTTTCTTTCTTTCTTTCTTTCTTTCTTTCTTTCTTTCTTTCAAAACATGGCTTCTCTACATGGCCCTGGCTGTCCTGAAACTCAATATGTAGACCACGCTGGCTTCAAACTCACAAGAGATCTGCCTACCTCTGCCTCTCAAGTGCTGGAATTAAAAGCATGAGCCACCACATCTTGCCTTTGCCTTTGTATTGCTTCCTAATACAGGGTCTCAGCTGGCCTTGATCTCACTATGTGGCCAAGGCTGGCCTTGGTCTCTCACTTCCACCTCTGAGTACGTATAGGAATATGCTACGTTCCTACTTTAGGAGGTGCTGGGGATCAAACCAAGGGCTTCATGCATGCTAGGCAAGTGCTCTACCAACTGAGCCACACTCCAAATCTCCTATCAAAGGATTCAAACATGCCTCCCTGCTCCATGCTGCAGTGAATATGAGGCAAGACCTCCACTTTATCCCTTACCATTCAGAATGGTCTCTACAGCTACTGCTTACTGGATAAATAAAACATTTCTTATGGTTAAGGAATCAGCCAGATATATGAAGCCCAGACTTAGTGAGCTCATATTCCTGTAGCCCTGATGCTCCCTCAGCATAGGTCCCAAGTCAATACCTGAGCAAATTCAAAGGTGACCCCCTCTCCCGCTTCCTGGCACCAACTCTGCAGCTGCTTCTCGAAGGCCTGAAGGAAGGGGTATGAACTGAGGCTCTAGGACAGGATGGAGAACCCAGGCTCTCTCCCTCAAACCTGGGTAGAGCTGGCTGGCACCTTCATGTCTACATCTGGTGCCACTCGGAAGTCAAAGCTGGCACTCATAGTAGCAGGTACAACATTATAGGCCACACCACCTTCAAGCTTAGTCAGATTCACTGAAGTCACAGCCCCTTCCTTCAGGTGAGGGTTTGCCTGCAGCCTGCATTGGGTATAAGAGGGGGAGGCAGAGAACAGGCGTTGCAGATAAAAGAAGGTAGCACAAGTCTTGCACAGTCTTCCAGAGCCACCCCCTCACCCCACTCCTTCTTAGGCTGCTTTTACCTCTGCCTTTCCTTCTCTCGGAATGCCAAGATGGAGCTTATAACCTTATGCTAGGAGAGTATGAAGTGAGGTGTAAGAAAGGCCTTGGGATAGAGCCTCCCGAATGCCCAGTCTCCCCATGGGCCACACACCAACTTCTCTGCTGCTGTATCCTCAATGAAGCGTGAGGCATGGCCTGGCTTCCCAGTGCTGGTCACCCGTACCCCTAGGAAGAAGAGAATAATCAGCATGAGGGAGCTGGAAACACATTCTGAACCCTGGGCCCATGGCCTAGAGCAGGATCCTGACAAAATTCAAGAGCTTGCCCTCAGAACCCAGGAAGACAAAAGTCTGGGTGCCTCGGGCGTCAATTTCTGAAAGACCCTGTGAGCAAGCCCTAGCTCTTTCTGGCTGAGTTTGCACCTGGCTAGGAAAGGCCACTGAGGGGTGAGGTGAAGCCACTCCTTAACTAGAAGTAAGCGGGTGAAACTGCACAGCATGAGAAAGGGTGGTGCACAGTAGGACTGGTTGCTTTGGTCAGCTGACCTGGGGGATGGCTACAGGAAAGGAGGCAGCAAATGGCACGCCTCTCTTCCAAACCCATACTCACACCAAGGACTCCGTTCACTATAAAAGACGGTGAAGGCATCAGTGGGGTTCGCCAGACCTGAGGGAGAAAGTAGGTATACAGGGCAGAGTGACTTAGCTTCCCCTTGCAGCCTCCCTACACCTGGGAGAGGCTGGCCAACCTGCTCACCCTCATCCAGAGCAAAGCCTGCCCGCAGAGCCTGGAACTCAGGCCTCTTCACAAACAACTCCATCCCCTTGTGACCTCCGACCTCCTCGTCTGTAAGTGTCAAGGGATGTGATGTGAGATGCCTCCTGACACACCTTCCTTCCCCTTCTCAAAGATGCCCCTCCCCAAGTCACTCCTACCAGGCACAAAGGTCATGTGGATGGTTCGAGGGAAGCGGTGGCCCTCACTCTTCAGCCTCCTCACAGCCTCCAGGTACCTAAGGGCCAGAGGCTAAGTGCTCAGGGTATGCATGGTGTAGTCTTGTGCCCTAGACACTTCCCTGCCATGTATTTCAGGGACTCCAGAAAACTCCCTGCCCTCTTCTGGGCCTGTTTCCCCATCTATAAATGGTCATGGCAGCAGCCATTTCTGCTTTAGATAGAAAGTCAAGATGATCCTTGCTTGGCTTTGGGTTTTTCAACACATCTCTGTGCTCTTGCTGAATCCAGAGGCCAGCAGGGGTCTGGGAATGGAGGATACTCACTGGATGCTAACACTCTTCATGTCCTGGGCGCCCCTAGCATAGATGTAGCCCTCGGAATCCTTGAAGGCTTCAAAGGGGTCGTGATGCCAATGTTCCTGGGGGCAGAGGTGGGAAGAGAGGCCCACCACAGAATTGAAATGAGAGAGAAAGAAGGCCAGAAACCCCAGTTACCTGATTTCCATCCCCGATTTGTCTCCTGCCATCACCCCCTCCCTAGCACAGAACCCTTCCTGGACAAAGGTTGCTTGCATGGAGCCATGCCATATGAATGTTAAAGTTAGTGGCGGATAAGCTCGGCATAATGGCACACGCCTTTAATCTCAGCACTAGGGAGGGAGAAGCAGGTGGATCTTTGAGTTTGAGGCTATCTTGATCAGTGAGTTCCTGGTTAGCCAGAGCTACATAGTGAGATCCTTTCTCAAGGAAAAACAAAACAAAACTAAACAAAACAAAACAGGAGTCAGTGGTGACATCAGCACCATGGATCCCTGGGGAATCCTGAAGTCTACACTGTGTCTGTCCTCCAGGCTTGCACACATCCCCCCCATACACACCTTGAAGACAGGTACCACATCTGTGTGGGAGTTTAGCAAGATGGAAGGGAGTGACGGGTTGGTGCCTGGCCAGGTCAGCACAGTGATCACATAGCCAGGCACCACCTGCAGAGTCAAGATAGAAAGCAGTCAGCACTAGCTGACAAGGTGTCCCCAACTCATGGCCCCACCCTGCTCAAGGCCCTAGGCTCACCTCTATTTTCTGACATCTCAGACCCAGCTGGCGGGCTCTCTCCTCAAGGAAGGTGATGGCACCTCCTGAAACACAGAGAGCCTTGGCACTGCTTTTGTTGGTACCCACCGGCCCAGGCAGCCCAGGGATGTATATCTGCTTTCCCAACACAATTTCAAATCTCTCAAAACATCTGCATCTGTGTCCACGAGGAACACGATTTCTTGGTCGACCAAAGACCCTCAGTGAAGGTCAGGTGTTATTTCTCTTAAAGATAGAGAAGTCAGAGATAAAGAGACTCACCTAAAGTCTCTCAGTTTGTAAGTCTTACAACAGGACTTGGACCCATGCCCAAGACTCCTAGCCACTAAGCCAGATTCCCTAAGGGCTGTGGCCTTTGTATAACTTTGGTAGTGTTAGGCCAGGGGTGGTTCCCCGTCTCCCCACACCACTCTGGCCTTTGGAGAGTGAGGTGAAGGCACACCTTCTTAAACTAGCTGCAAGGCATAACCACTAGAAGCTGCACAGCATAGAGAAAGGGTGGGTGCACAGTGGGACTCATTGCCTTGGTCAGCTGACCTAGGGGATGGCTACAGAAAGGGAGGCAGCAGAAACAGCAGGTGGCACTGGGTGCCACACTGGGTGGCAGGTGTTGAAGGTACTGTACAGCATATTCCCAACCCTTGAAGCTCCTTCACAGGCCCTAAAACCCTGCATTCTCACCATAGTCTGGATTGGGTTGCACAGTGCGGATGCGCAGGTACTGGCGGAAGAGCGTCACGGAGGGGTGCTCAGAGTCAGGACCCTTGGTGGTCATGGCGCCGCGTGCTGGCTTGGTTGGGTAAAGTGAATAGTTAATTACTACTCCATCCCCAGAAGTTGGGGCCCCGTGGTCTGCACCTGAACTCTGGCCTTTCCAATGCTGTTCCTACAGAGAGGATACTTTGGTTTGCCTTCCTCATTCTGTGCCAGACCATGTGCTGGCTGGCTGCTTTCTAAACATTTCCTCTTCAATCCTCTAAAGAGTGCCTGGAAGTAAGTTTGATCCTCCAAGTGCCCACTTGACACAAGAGAAAGCTGAGGTACAGAAACAGCTTAATAGGAGAACTTGGTTTGAATGAGACATTGACTCCCTATACCCTCCTCAAAATATTTCTCCCAAAAGCCGGGCTTTTATGCCACAGAGCCACGGAGTCCCATACTCCTCAATCCCTCCTTAAGGTCCTCCAACCTTGCTCTCTTCAGGTCTCAGTCCTGTGCTTTCCTCTCTCAGGGCCCTCTTGAGACTGTGGCCGGAACTCAGGGTCCACCGAGGTCGCAATCTCAAAACCGCCCGGGGCCGCCCACCACGTGGCCAGGGCGGAGTGGAGGGGCGGAGACCGAAGACTATAGGGCTGTCCCAGATCCTGGAGCGGAGCCGGCACCGATGTCCCAGCCAGGCTCTGCGTGGGGCCTGCGCGGGGTAACTGGAAGCTTGTATCTGAGATCCAACCCCTGGGTCCTCCTCACTGAGGCCAGCTCCGCCCTCCAGACACTCCGCCTTGGAGCCTGGACCGCAAGCCCAGGATGGTCCCGCCCCCAAGAAACCCTCCTCCCCTTGCAGCCTCCGGATAGGGCGAGGAAAGAGGGCGGGGCCTGGAGCTAAAAGTCACCGCAGCGCCTGGGTACTCATCTGTTATCTAGGAGTCTGCCTGTAAAATGCATCCTGTCCTCTCTGTCCTCTCTGCCGTTTCTTGTCTCCACTCCTCAGAGAGCCCCCACCCCAGCCCCAGATTGCCATACTCTTCCTGTAGTGAGGTTTTTTTAGTGTCTGCCCTTCCCATTCCGTGAGTTCCAGGACGCTGGTGAGCCCATGGGGTTCTAACCCTGGCCAGGCAGAGTGGGCGTTTGGGCAAGGTGCCATAACCATAAATGAAATATAAATACCCGGATGGGAGAACGTGTGACTCTGTCCACGAGTTTCTGTGTGGCCAAATCTGTGTAACGGTGGATAGAACGGTATGTGTGACATTATTAGTCTGAGACTGTGGAGGTGCAGAGCATCATGTACAACCGTGACACCTCTCAGTATGGGAGATAGGGAAAGAGCACCTTGGCTGACCCTACAGTGAACTCTAAGCTCTTCTGCCCCCAGCTGAGAGAGAAACAGAGGCACAACTGTTTCTCTGGCCACCCGCAAGCAATTTGTAACTGTAGCTGCCCACTTGTGCACCTACCTAGCTGTCCTTTGTACTCCCAGAAAGTTCTGCCCTCTGTTCCAGAGGCTGAGCCAGCTCCGAGAGGGACAAGGGGCAGGAGACTTCAACCCTGGAACCAAGGGAGGAGGCGGGTAGGATCAAGGATGGGCTCATCCCACCCTTGGGGTTGAAGTCTCTGGCTGCTCACCCTTAATAAGGAAGCAAGCAAGCAAGCAGGTTTGGTGGTTCAACAGAAGTTTTAATTCTTTTTTTTTCTTCGAGACAGGGTTTCTCTGTGTAGTCCTGGCTGTCCTGGAACTCACTCTGTAGACCAGGCTGGCCTCAAACTCAGAAATCCACCTGCCTCTGCCTCCCAAGTGCTGGGATTAAAGGCGTGCGCCACCACAGCCACAGTTTTAATTCTTAAACCAGGCTCCATCTCCACCTTCATGTACTCTGCCTTGCCTTCACTAAGTGCAGTTGGGAAGTGACCTCTATTCTGCATGGACCCCAGTGGGTCGGAAGCCCCAGTAACTCACCTTCCTCCTCCTTCAGTCCTGTTACCCACATTCAACCCCACAATCATTTCCCCTGTTAGATACTGTGGTCGTGCCATTTTACAGAGGAGGAAACTGAGGCACAGAGAGCACAGATTATGAGGAAGTACTACACTCTCACTTAGACTCCCAGGAGCCCCACCTCCAGCCTCCCAGTCCCAGCACAGCTGCAGTCCTGCTTCCCACTCCCAGCTTCCCCACACAGTCAGGAAACACAACGGCACTCTCCAGGCAAGACAAAAAGGCTTTTCTTTATTGTGCCTGTGAAATGAAATACAAAAGTCCTGGCTAGGCTTGATTCTCTGTCTCCCAATCTCAGCCAGGGACTGCCACCCTGGAAGAGGAGAGAGGGGGGTCTAGAGTCTTCGAGGTTTCGTCCTGGGAAGTGAGTCCATTCAAGGCAGATGGCCGAGGAAGGCAAGAAGGGCGAGGTGGAAGGCTTCGGGCTTGTGGAGGTAGCAGGCATGGCCTGCATTGTGCAGCTTCACCACGGAGTGGTTGGGGAGGTGGCGGAGCTGCTGAAGTGACTCTTGAGCCAAGGTGTGGTCCAGTTCCCCATACAGGATAAGAGTTGGGGTCTGTAGGGCAAGGCCAGAACTTGGTGATCGTGGGGCTTGGTGAGGACCCGACCCACAAGCTATTCCTTTATGGCACCTTGTCCCACAATCTACTTTTCCCACAAGACTGTAGGGGCCAATCCTCTAAGACCCCCCACCCCCAATCATACACACCCCAACACCCCATACACACACACACACACACACACACACACACACACACACACACACAGGCCAGGGACAGAGAACTTCGCAGATAATTGTCTGAGTACCTTCACAGCCCCGAATTGTTCCTGTGCGTAATTCTTGGTGGAGGTGGGCGCGATGGGCACAAATCCATGTAGCTGGTGATGGCTTCGCATCAAGAAGGGTAGGGCATAGCTGCCACTCAGTGAGGGACTCACCAACACAGTATTCTGCACCCGTAGGTCCTGGAGCACTCTCTCCAGCAACTGAACTCGGCCTGCCTCTGTGCTCACCTCCTTTGAAGGAGCTGAATTCCCAAAACCTGGGAACAGCAGCAGGCACTACCTCAGAGGAGCTGCAAAGTGCTCAGGACTTCCTGCCCATCGCAGTGGGAGAAAGAGAGGAGGACATAGCACATTCTACCCTAGCTAATCGCAGAAGCAAGTTTTTTATAATGTAACAGGTCCACTGAAAAAACCATGATTCTAGCAGGTGAGAAGGCTCACTGGGTAAAAAGCACTGGCTGCACGTATCTGGACAACTAGAATCTGGTCCCTGGAACCCATATGGTGAAAGGAGAACATGTCTCACGTAAGCTCTGAAGCTGATAACACCCAGTATTAGAAGAGATGAGGAGTGGATACCTACAAGGATAAATCTATTATGTAGCCTTTCTGTTTATCAAAAGTATATCCCCTGCCTGTAGTGACAATTCTGGAACTGTCATTTATTTTAAAAATGCAGAAATAATATAAGAATGTTTTTGTTTTAATCTCAGGTATGCCGGTATGGGGCTGCTCTGGACTGTCTGTAACAGCTGACTATGATTTGCCTCGTGCTTTATCAGAGGCGTGGTTTTGCCAGCTGAGTTGCAGAGAGTTTCTGTGATTGTGTGAGGTCTGAAATTCTGGGACTGCCAGGCGGTGGTGGCGCACGCCTTTAATCCCAGCACTTAGGAGGCAGAGACAGGCAGATTTCTGAGTTCGAGGCCAGCCTGGTCTACTGAGTGAGTTCCAGGACAGCCAGGGCTACACAGAGAAACCCTGTCTCAAAGAAAAAAAAAAAAAAAAAAAAAAGAAAATTCTGGGACGTTTTCAGAGGGTATATAGAAGCTAGAGGCCGGATATATGGGATTGGTGGTTGGTGGTCATTCAGGGAGGTTGGTTGAGGCTTGTTAGTAGTTATGCTCAAAGATGAAACAAGAAAGAAGTTAGATTCACAGATCTCTCTTTCCTCTCTCTCATTCTTTCCCTCCTATCTAGTGAGAGAGGGCGTACAACCAGAGGGATAAAGGGTGGGAAAAAGAAGAATCCACAAAGTATCAAAGACCAGCTACACATGGCCCACTAATTACCCTTGATTGTTAGAGAAACTATTGCCCTATTTTTTTGTTGCTGATTCCCCTGCCTCCCCCCTCCCCCAACCAGCAAGGTTTCTCTTTGTATCTCTGGTTGTCCTGGAACTCACTTTATATACCAAACTGGCCTCAAACTCAGAGACACCTGTCTCTGCCTCCTGAGTGCTGGAGGCATGTGTCACCATGCCCAGCTCTCCTTATAGTTAATGAAAAATGTCCAGAGAGGTTTGGGTTCCATGTTTGAGCATTTCAGGTGACAATGACAATGTTAGATCTACTAATTGAGGAATGCTAATACAAAATCTGCATGTTGTTTGTGCCTGGTCTCTCTGTCTCTCTCTAACTTCTCTGTCTCTGTCTGTCTGTCTGTCTGTCTGTCTGTCTGTCTCTGTATAGGTAGGTTGAGCCTAGGATCTTGCACATGCTAGGCAAAAACTCTACCATTGAATTATATTCCCAGGCCTTTTTTATTTTGAGGCAGGGTCTCTACTAAATTGCCAGGCTATCCTTGAACTCACTGTGTAGTCTAGGCAGGCCTTAAATCTGGGATTCTTCTGCTTCAGCCTCCTGAGTAGCTGGGATTACAGGTCTGTACCACCAGGTCCACCTGTGTGTTATCTCTATGCATGGAAATATTTGAAAGTGTGTGTGTGTGGGGGGGGGCTGTCACTCTTAGCTGTTTAGAGAGGAAACATCAGTGCTGTTGGTTTCTAAGGACTTCACTTAAAAAACTATTGATTTTATTTTTATTTTATACGTGTATCCCTGTGTGTAGGTTTGTGCATGAATTCAAGTCCTCTCAGAATCCAGAAGAGGGCACTGGATCCCCTGGAGCTAGAATTACAGGTTGTTGTGAGCTGCCTGACATGGGTATTAGGAAACAAACTCAAATCCTCTGCAGGAAAGCAAGTTCATGCTCGGGCGGGCGTGGAGCCCTCTCTCTAGTCCCTGGGCCACTCCCATCCCCCTACCCCCACCCCCATCCCTCACACTGTCCATTTTAAAAGAGAAGAATGATAGCTTGGGGCAAAGAATGTAGCTTAGCAGGTGAGTGTCTGCCTAGCATTCTTGAGGCCCTGGTTTCAATCCACAGTACTAGAAACAACAACCAACCCAAAGAAAAGCATAGTCCATGTGTAAAGTTAAGAAGAATCAAGGTTGGTGAGGTTGCTTAGTGAGTAAGTAACGGGGCCTACTACCAAGCTTGACAATCTGAGTTTTATCCCTATAACATAAGGTAGAAGGAGAGGACAAGGACGGGCTCTAACAAGTTATCTGCCTCTAGTGGGGAAAAAAAAAAAGCCACAAAATTTACAGTCACAAAAGGCACAGGGAAATCCTCTCTGATAGGTTGCTTAAGAAAATAACTTGGCCGGGCGGTGGTGGCTCACACCTTTAATCCCAGCACTTGGGAGGCAGAGGCAGGCGGATTTCTGAGTTCGAGGCCAGCCTGGTCTACCGAGTGAGTTCTAGGACAGCCAGGGCTACACAGAGAAACCCTGTCTCGAAAAAACCAAAACCAAACCAAACCAAAACAAAACAAAAAAATTCCTCTGTGTCATGCAGTAAGTAACTCACAGTGTAGTTTTCAAGGTAGAAAATAAAAGCAGGCTTTTAGCCGGGCGATGGTGGCACACGCCTTAAGCCTTAATCCCGGCACTTGGGAGGCAGAGGCAGGTGGATTTCTGAGTTTGAGGCCAGCCTGGTCTACAGAGTGAGTTCCAGGACAGCCAGGAAAACAGGCTTTTATTGTGGTGCTTTCTCATGACCTGCAACTGGTTTTGTCCAGACATGGGGACCCACACAGCCCTGCTTTGTCACCCCTCCAATTCTCCCTTCCAGTGACTGTTCCTTCTTTCCTACTGCAGCCTGCCCTTTCTATACTTGAATGTGAGGGTACTCACCTGGAAGGTCGATGGCCACAGCCCGGTAGCCCCTCTTTGACAGTAGCTGCAGCGTGCCCAGCTGCTCCCATGTGTGGGAATTAAATGCTTTTCCATGGAGAAACACAACTTCTGCCCTGCAGATACATGGGGTAACATGTGGTATGGGACCTAGGCAGCCAGTGTCTTTTTTTTTTCTTCCCAGGTATCTTTCACTGCCCTCCCAGGCTCTGAGCCCCATGAGTTGAACTAGAGTCCCTCCATTAAACCCTTGAGTAAACCATTCACCTGTGTGTCTGCTGGATGGGCAGCACCTCCCGGTAAAAGATGTGAGAGTTGCCTTTGGTGAGACCGGTCAGGACTGTGACATTAGGGCCTCTCCAGAGTTTCGAAGTCTGCTCAGGTGGGCCAGGCAACCCAACATAAAGTAGGAACACGAGCAGCAGGCCCAGACCCAGCAGGGCTGCCTGGTACCGGCTCATGAATTTCTGTACCACACAGCCTGAAAAAGAAAAAGGAAGAGATAGACTGAGGAAGACTTGTAGCCCTCTTCTCTTCTCTTGCCCTGAAAGAATGTCTGGATGCTCATACCCAACTATTTCTCAGGCCAGGGCAAAGGCCTGAGACACTCCACTCTAAGAAGTGCATGAGACGTTCCTTATATTTAATGGCTACCGTCATCACTGTGTTAGCTAAACCAGCTCTTCTGGCTGTCGCCTCCATGCTTGGGTCTCTACACTAAGCACCCAGAGGCCACAGAAAACACAGAGAACAGATATAATGATAGGTCTCTGACACAAAGGAATCCAGGCTCACAGGTGAATTCTCTGCAGCAGCGGGAGTCGGGGAATCGGGACCCAGGGCTAGTTTCCTAAACACCAGATCACCTGTGTTCCGGAAGAAACCACTGTATTGGCAGGAGCTGCATGAACTGCAGACTCAGCGGTGGATGGAGTTTGTGGAGGCTGCTAAAGTGTACAGAGAGACCCCCACTGAGGGCCTGCCTGGAAATGATTGTCTTTCTTCACAATGAATAAACTGCTAAAACCAGAACACGCTGGCTGTACAATAGGAAGGGACAGTTCATGGTCGGTCCAAACGTGGTGGGCCAGTTCACAGAGAATGGTCCAACCGTGGTGGGCCAGTTCACAGAGAATGTTGGGCATTAG
Organism: Rhabdomys pumilio; assembly: GCA_030674055.1. Classification (NCBI taxonomy): domain Eukaryota; kingdom Metazoa; phylum Chordata; class Mammalia; order Rodentia; family Muridae; genus Rhabdomys; species Rhabdomys pumilio. Next base: position 3,563,198 of record JANHMN010000020.1, on the reverse strand, counting down.
TGCTGAGGTGAGGGACGGTGGGGGCTGGAAAGACTGGAAGGGGAAGCATGAAGGCCACAGAGAAGAATATTCCCCACCCCTCCCATCATGGACTCCTCCAGTAGGGAGGCTTTATCAGCCCAGAGGGCTAAACTCATGCAGGACAGGTGGTCTTGGTTTGAGAATTCCCCTCTTCCTTGATTTGGTGGGGATGGGGTGTCCTGTCATCATTTACAGAGCCTAAGATGAATGTGCTTGTCTTACTCTGGGATTCTGGATGCATCTTTACTGAGTGTAAACAAAGTATGTGTGGTAGGGCTAGGAGCTGGGGCCCACCTGGGGCCACACCCACCTCCGTGGAACTCTTCTGGAGGCCTCACTCCCTAGCTCTGAAGTCAGGCGTTGTGTGGGCTGCGGCAGATCCTCCAGTGCTTGTGGAAAATCAGGAGCCAGATGGAGAAAGAGCACACTCTTCTTCCTAACCTGGGGCAGCCAAGGATGCCTGTCTCCAACGCAGCCGCTTTAGCTCAGGTTCCCAAGAGGTGGAGCATCCAGATGGACCATGCTTAGTGTCCGGTGCTTCTTTCAGAATCAAGGGGTGGGGTTTCACTCGTTGCCATGGCAACCTGGGTGCCCAAGACTAGACAACTGTAGGGGTTCTGATGCCGACCGCTCTGCAGGTGGAGGAGGTTGGAGTTAAACTGTGCTTGTTCTGGTTACTGAAATGCCCCTCTATCACGGCACCCGGGTGTACACACACTCATACAGACCCAAGAGCCTTGCTTCCACACACTTTTTAAGAAGCTACCCCCCAAATGTACCACAGCCTCTTTGCAACCCCATATACAGTCAGACTCTTACAGTAACATCCACAAAATCCCATGCATGGATGTGTTAACGGTCTACTCCAAAATCAAAATATTCCATGCTTCAGAGGAGCTCCTGAAGCCGGGAGGTGAACAACCAGAAATTAGCTTCAAGAGCTCCCTGAAAGTGGCAAGATTCTCTAGGCCTCTCCTTGTAAACCACAAAAGCTGAGAACCCCTCTGCCACCAAATAAAGCTAAGTTGCAAAGAAGACTTGGAGAGCACGCAGGCTCCCTGAAGAAGCAGAAACCAGTTGAGCTGCCTACAAGAGGCAGGTATCACCTGAGGCACTTGGGAAAGACTCTCCAGCCAGTCGAGCTGCCTGCTGGCTGTGCAGGGTGTTCCACAATTTGTGAACTGTCACCTCTACTTTGGGCTTTGGTAATGGAGCCCTAATTTGAGTCCTTTCTGCTCCCATAAGTAATCCCTTATCTATATTTCTGTAAGTAACCCCAATAAAAATAATTGGTCCATCAAGTTGGACTTTGGTGGTATCTGTACTGTGGTCTGTCATGGGCTCCCTATCTGGTATAAGTAGACATGTGTTTTCTCTCCCCAGGAGACATTTTCCTATTCTGTGACAGGAAAAAAAAAGTTCTGTTATCAGGAAGGCAAAGAGATTGACTCATAGTATTTTAAAACCATATGTAAGTCAGGCATGGTGGCCCATGGCTTTAAATCACAGTACTCAGGAGACAGAGGCAGGAGGATTTCTGTGAATTTGGGACCAGCCTGGTCTACATAGGAGTTCCAGGTCAGCCAGGGTCACATAAAAAGACACTGTCTCAAAAAACAAAAAAACCAACTCATACACAGGCATGGAAGTTTGATATTCAGGACCCATGGAGTGAAAGCAAAGAAACAATTCCCAAAACTGTCCTCTGACCTCTATACACATCCCCGCTAAATAAATAAAGCATTAAAAGGGGAAGAGTTACAGGTGAAAGCACTTGCTGCCAAGCCTGACAATCTGACTCTAATCCTTGGAATTCACAGCGGTGGAAGGATGGATGGACTCCAGCAAGTCTGGACTTGACTCACTATGTGCCCCCACCAATATAAATAAATGTTTAAACAAAGGAAAAAGATCTATGAAAAACAAACTACTAGCAAGCAAGGACCTGGAGGGGGGCGTAGGCAGAGGAAGAAACGCACCAGCTGAGGGATACACACCTTCGGAAATACACACAGTCAGATGCAGAGATAAACACAGAAAAGAGACATGCAAGCAGGCATGCAGATCGGAAAACACTGCCCCTGACAACCCCTACCCTCACCCCCGCCAAAGGGAAGAGAAGCACTTATACCTAGACCTCAAAAACACACAGATATTCGCATGCACAGAAGCACAGGAACACTGTACACATGTTGCCCGGCACTTGCGCCTTCCGAAGGACTCTGCCCCAAGCGGCAGGGAAAAGGATGGCTGATCCCGGGATAACCTGCGGGCCTCTTTCCCTGGGGACACTCACCGCACGGACAGGAGTGACTAGGGGGGCTCCGGTGAGGCGGGGCCCAGGCTAGGCGGAGCCAACTGTCAAACAGCCTAGCGGATGTGGCACAGCCTCCTCCTTTGCCGGCCAAAGTCCAGCCACCCAGACGCGCTTGCGCAGTACGCAGCTGCAGGCCAAGCCCGGTTACCAGGGAAGGATGTGGGGCGGTGCCCTAAAGCACCGAGGCCCGCCCCTCTCAGCCCAGATTTTCGGAATTGTTATTGGCCGGAGGCCTGAGAGCCTGTGAAGAGCCACCCGGTTCATCAATTTTCGCAGGTTTGTTTGCAAAGTGGGGTTTAGGAAAGACCCACTGTATAAGGAAGTCATGGAACTTAAAGACAAGTCAAGCCTTAGAAGAGTTCTTGGCACCGAGCTCTACGTAAATGCCAGATGATGTTATTGTCATGCAGCAGCTCCAGGCTTCTGATCAAGCATTTTCTTTACTCGCCCCATTCCCCTGCCAGGTCAGAGCTTGAGGTGTCCTCTAACTCTAGTCTGCTCAGGACATTTATTATTGGTTGGCAACCTGCGATTGACGTTTGGTCTGTCCCAGGTTCAGGCCTCTGTGTTGCAACCAGACCTTGGGGCAGGGAGGCCATGAAGGGCGCAAAAAATTCACTACTCATTCCCCGCCAAGTTTGGCATTAACCAGATTCATTCTACAGGCTCAGAACAGACTCTGATGCTACCTGGCTGGACTTTGGCGGAGCCTTTCACTCAGATCTGAAGGATGTCAGCTGCACAACTCCTCTTGTACTGTCCTGACTCCTCTTGTACTGTCCTGACTCCGGGATGAGGAATGGGATTGGGGGGCGGGGGGCGGCGGACAGCAAAGATACCAGAAATAGCTTTCGCCCTTAAGTCAAGCCATTTCCGTGTGGGGCAGAACGCTGAGGGTTTCAACCCTGCTTTTGGTGCACATGGGCGTGGAGATGGGATTGGGAAAACAGGTTCGATCAAAGAACGAAGGGTTAAGGCTCAGACGAACCTAGTGGCAGCTTGTTACCAAGAGAGGGCGCCTGGAACGCCTAGGCCTGTCCCCACCTCCTGCCCAGCCCCTTTCCTATTTCTCTCCCCACCCGCCAACAGCACACGCCATTCTGCGGAAGACCACGCACATTTCCAGGTACCACCCTGCACACTCGACTCTCTCTTTGCGTCTCCACTCAGAACCCACCTGCCCCAAGTCTCATTTCCGCTCTCCAGGTCACCTCTTTCTCTGGGCTACCCCTCCTACCCGTGCTTCCTCCAGACAGACTCAGGGATCTGGAACTGTGGCCAGAGAACCGAGGGAGCCTTGGCAGCGCCGGTGACCGCAGCGTCAACTGGTTGGGCTCCAGCGGCTAGCACGCTGAGCACCCCACGTCCCTGGCAGTCAGAAACTCCAAAGTCCTTGCCGACTGGTGCATGTGTTTCTGCTTCTGGAAAAAGGGCCTTCATCCCAAACAAACTTGGTCTCCTGCCTATATTACTAGTTCACCCACAGTACATTAGTGCAGGTTTAGATGAGACTAATCAGGACAGTATTTATCCTCGATTGAGCACTTACTGTCCTAGGCATGTATAAGTTTTTTCCCTCATGTACAGCCTCATTTAATGTCTATGAGCTATTACTGAATAGTCTCATATACCAGTTTTTACTGGTGGAGATCACCCTGATTCTTTACTTTTTGCATAGGGTTTTTTTGGGGGGGTGGGGGAGCGGGTCTTTTCACAGGGTTTCTCTGTGTAACCCAGGCTGGCCTCGAACTCAAAGATCCACTTGTTTCTGCCTTTCAAGTACTGAGACTAAAAGTGTGCACCATCACTGCCCAGCAGGTGTTCTTAAATTCTTAAGTGACTTTCTGCCATGTTTCTGTTAGGACAGTTAAAGCCCAACATCAAACAACCAAGTGTGAGTGGCAGAAATAATAATATCTGCTTTTCCTGACCTTAACTCAGATCCTAGAGGCCTGGTAGTCACCTAACTGCTTCCTGCTGTTCGCAGGTGGGGATTTCTTCATTCCTCACCAGCCTGGCTTTGAACTGCAGACACATCCATCACCTTCCGGCATGGCCAGTGTGGATCAGCGTGAGGGCACCATCCAGGTGCAGGGCCAGCGCCTCTTCTTCAGAGAGGTCCGGCCTGGCAATGGGCAGGCTGTTCGCTTCTCTGTGCTGCTGTTGCATGGTATCCGCTTCTCCTCTGAGACTTGGCAGAACCTGGGTACTCTGCATAGGCTGGCTGAGGCTGGCTACAGGGCTGTGGCCATTGATCTGCCAGGTACTTCTGGGGTAGGGTTTCTGGGCTAGGGTTGGGAAATACTTGATGGAGGACGGAAGGATTTAGGCAGTCTGGATCCTGAGCTTGACAGAGTTAGGTAGCTAGACCTTTGAACTGTCAGGTCTTGCTCTAGAAGAGTCAATACACTGTTCAGCTGCTTTTCACTAGTACTGGGCCTGTGTTCTGTGCCTCTGGGTTCACTTCCCTTCCCTCATCTGTAATGGTAGGTACCACACTGCTGCTGGTGACTGTCCCTAGTGAGCACGGAAGGAGGTCATCATGGAAGGAGGTCATTGTGTGAATGTATTAGCTAGTACTTGACCAGCAGTAGAGGGTGCCTAGCTGACTGGAAGCAAAGTACCTGGATAGAACCATATTCACAGTCTGGTGATAGCACTAACAATGGGTCTTCCAGAGCCTTGGGAAGCATGGCAGGGCCTGATGGATGGCTCAGTACCTGGTCACCTATTTGTAAGCAGAGTCTTGGGGTGGGGGGAGGGGAGGGGACTGGAGGAGGTGGGAACAGCTTCTAGATTGCTTGACATAACCTGAATCACCAGGCCCTACCACTTTTATTGTCTAGTGAGGAATTGGAGACATAGCCTATCTGACAGGATCTAATCCCCTCACGGGCTAGAGCTGATACAGTTTCAGATTTCAAGGGCAGATTTCCAGCCTGACCAGGCTTGCTTCCAACAGTGGGTTGGGCTGAGCTTCATGGTGGTAAAGATCTACACTAATGTTGGGGGGTTGGGGTGGGGTGACCGGTAGGTCCTACTGCAGGAGCACTCTCCTCAGCTAGAATCCTCCAGCACCCTGACTGGTGTCAGGTCAGGGTTGATGCCTTTTAAACAGTTAATTTGCACAACTCTAAATGGCAGGAACATTCCTTATCCCTTTTAAACAGAGGGGGGAAACTGCAACTGAGGAGAGCTGAGAGGCCTCACCTATGGTCATCGTTAGAGTAAACAGAGACCTGGGACTCAGACCAGGCCTCATAGACCTCAGAGCTTCATTCACTTCAGGACACTGTTAGCACAAACATAAACATGGAAAGAATTGTTTCACTCTCCCCACAGATATAACCCACTGGGCTGTGGGCGTGAATGAATTCAATCTACTGGGTGTTACATGAACCTGGGTAGGGATCAGAGGAAGAGACCTTTCCCATTCATTGCCCTTGTCTCTCCTACACCTGAATCCCTGCAGGTCTTGGACGATCTAAAGAAGCAGCAGCCCCTGCCCCTACTGGGGAACTGGCCCCTAGCAGCTTCCTAGCTGCTGTGGTGGATGCCTTGGAGCTGGGACCCCCAGTTGTGATCAGTCCATCATTAAGTGGCATGTATGCACTGCCCTTCCTCGTGGCCCCTGGGTCCCAACTCCGGGGCTATGTACCAGTGGCTCCCATCTGCACAGAAAAAATCAATGCTACTGACTACGCCAGTGTGAAGGTACGGTGTGCGTGTGTGTGTGTGTGTGTGTGTGTGTGTGTGTGTGTGTGTCTGTCTGTGTGTGTGTCACTGAGATGGTATCTCAGGAACAAGACAGGGTCCATCCCTGGGCCTTCTTCATTTGGGAGCTGGGTAACCAGTGGGGTGGTTTCTGGGGAGACCCCTTTCGGTTGACTTATCAGATGACTATGCCAACCCCTGTATAAAACTGTGTACTGGGGAAAGTACAAGCTCATGTCTCCACCCACTGGATCAGTTTTGTCTCAGGAGGGTAGGAAGAGACTAAAGAGGTTGGTGAAGCCTGAAGCTAACCTTTAGAAGGTGGGCTGATGGGACAAACCTCCGATTCTGTCCTCCTTTCCTTCCTGTCAGACCCCAGTTCTCATTGTCTATGGAGACCAGGACCCCATGGGCTCCTCCAGCTTTCAGCACCTGAAGCAGCTGCCCAACCACAGAGTGCTGGTCATGGAAGGGGCGGGGCATCCCTGTTACTTGGACCAGCCTGATGCATGGCATACGGGGCTGCTGGATTTCCTGCAAGGGTTAGCATGAGACTCAGGCCTGCTGATAGGGGGCAGACTGCCTGCTCTAGCACCTCTTGCTGTCTTCTCCTGGTCTCTGGCTTCTGCCTCACCTGCAACAGGTCTGTCTATACATCTGTCTGGGGTTCCTGTCATTTCTGTTTTTCTCTTGCAGTGACAGATCAGATCAAGGAGGTAAAATCAAGTGGGGAAAGCCTCGAATTCCAGGGGAGAACTCTGATTGTGGGTAATCTATGAGCTTCTCCTTGGCTTCTTGCTTGGCTCTCACTTCTGCCTTAACTTTACTTTCTGATCCATCTCCCTCTTCAGCTGTTCTGCAGAACAGCCATTCCTTCTGCTCCCCTGGTCTTGGACCACAGACAACATAAGTGTATGCTTGTTTAGATCCATCCCACATCCAAACAGAAACTTTCCCTTGGGAGCCGCACAGGGGTCCACATGACTAGACCAACACCACATTCTTGTGCAGCTTTGAATCACATGCTTGCACAGGTATGTGTACAGTTCCCTGAAGGAAGGAGTCTTTGTAAGAGATCCACTTGTCAGGATAAAAATGTGGCCGCCCCTAGATTTCTCTTACCTACCCGTTGCAACTGGTCCCAGACCAGAATTGATTCCTCAGAAGGGGAGGTGTACCCCTTCTTCTTGGGGGGGGCTGCACACCTCCCCAGGCCATCAAGCACTAATCTTCTCAGCCGAGTCTATTTCCTGCTCTGAGGTTTGGGAGTGGGATGGGGAGACCGGCTTCGGAGGTCCCTGAAATAAAGTAATACAATTAGACCTCACATGCTTTTGCTGTCTGCGGCGCGCCGCCCCTCCCCCTTCCTCTTGGGACTGCCACTGTGGACTCCTCCCCCACCCTGGCGGGACCAGATGGTCCCCCTGCCCTTTGTCCACTAGGCCAGATGGAGGGAAAGGGAGATTGGATTCCCCTCCCCACCCACACACATCCAGGTGCCAAGAGACTCAGCTGAGGGGGGAGGTGTAGGTCAGTGGGACCCGCATGAGCCGATTACCGAAAGGGGGAGAATATCTGCTCGGAGATGGGGGAAGGGCAGGCTCAATTACCCCACCCCACCCCACCCCTACACAAACACACACAAACCTATCCCTTTCCTAGTAAAGGAGTTAATGGCACTCTGACCCTTACAACCCTAGCTCCAAAAGGAATTTATTTGGCAGCAGATTTGAAGAATCACGGGACAGGTTGCTTAAGGGCCACACGACTCTCAGGCCCCTCCTCCATCTGGTCGGGTAGCCTCTCCTGGGAGGACCAGGGCCGGACACTGCGGACGCCGTAGGTGGCGGTGGCGGGTCTAGGTGGGCTGGACCCTGGAGTGAAGCATGGTGAAGGAGCAAGAGCCGGGGCAGGGCGGAGGGCCGTGGGACAGAAGCCGGGAGGCGCGGCCAGGACTAAGATGAAGGCTGCGGGGAGCTCCGCAGAGGCGCTGGGCGGGAAGGACAGGCTGGGAGAGAGCCACACAGAGAGGATCCGGGGCCTCTGGTGAGCCGCAGGGGAAGGGTCCATGGCTCCCTCCCGGAAGCGGCGGATGCTCCGGGTGCTGGACCGCGCGGGGCGGGGCGGGGCGGGGCGGGGCGGGGCGGGCGGCTGCGGCACTGGGGCTGCTGGGGCGGGCCCGCCGCGCTGTAATCGGATCCGGGGAGGGGGCGGGGCGGGGCCGGGCCAGGCGGGCCGGGGGGTGGGGGTGGGGGGGCGCGGAGCCGGGCTCCGGGCCGGCCGGGCTCCGCGCCTGTCAAACCCCTCATTGTTCGCAGCTGATGTCACTCGCAGTTGTGAGCGGCCGCCTTTCCCGGGGACAATGTGGGACTGAGCGGCCCAGCCGCCGCGCCGCCGCTACCGCCGCCGCAGAACAACCCCAAGGAGGTAAGGCACGGGCCGGGCAGGGCACCGCGGGCCATTGAAGTTTGGGGGTTCGCTGGGGGGGCGGGGAATCCGCTCTAGTGTGCACCCGACCGCGGTCCTGGGGGGGGTACTGCAAGGAACACGTTCTCTGTCCAATGCGGCTGAGGCCTGTACAGGTGGGGGGCGTTGGTTTTTCCAGGGGAACACCCCACTACAGGGAGGGGTTTCTTGGACCTTGGGTACCAGGTTTGAGGCTCTCATCCTGTTTGCCATTTCTGTCCTTTGAGCTTGCTCTCAGTTCTGGACCTCATGCCCCAGGTTCTGGTTTTACTTCATCCCTGTTCTCATCTGCCATTCTCTGCAGCTCCTGGCTCACACACACCCCTTCCCATTCTCTGCAGTCCTTAGGGGAGCCAGACACAGACCTCCAGGCCAAGGTGGATGGAGATGATAGTTGGAAGCACAAAATGTTCTCCCCTTTCCTGTGGCTCTTCTTCTCTAGTTCTGACCTAGCTTCTTGGCTGGGGTACTGGGATGGAGGTGAAGGGGCTCCGCCACATACTTAAACCTGGCCCTCATGCATCCCTGGCCAGGAGAGGGAGGTGCCCACCTCCTCACTCTCCTAAACCAGGCCCGCCATCTTGAGACCTGTGGCACCCAGGGCCCCGCCCCACCCGGGCACCCAAGGGAATGGTCCTCAAGGGGATGTACCTTGGTCCATTCACACCCCTTCTCTCAGAATGTGTGGCTTTGGGTTCCCACCAAGCCAAGGATAGTTACCTTCTTCCTGGACCAACAAGGCATGTGTCCCCAGGGTCCCGGTCTTCCCCATAAACACCCTGAGCTTCAGTCAGGAGTTGATCTCTGGCTCTCAGTGTTCAATGGGGGTCACCCTGGTGGCCTCAGGGCCAACACCTGGGAGGGTCTATTGTTTTTCCATGTGAGAATATTATCGTTCTAGGTCCTGGAACCCTCTCAACTTTCAAAACACCCCTATCCCAGCCCCCACCCCATAGCCTTCATCAGCATGCAGGCTCAGGCTGCCCAAACACAAGGGGATTGTTCTCTTTGCATGCTCAGGGTGGGGGGCTGGGAGCGGGCGGCCCACACACCCTGGCAGGCCCAGGCCGCAGAGAGGCTGGCTTGCCCCACCCTGTGTCCCCAGACAGGCTCTGTCCACCCACCCACTCTCCTCCAGTCTCCATCACCCATGCCTAGCTCCTGAAGGAAAGGGCTCTAAGCTGTACAGGTGGACCCTAGGGTTCTCCTGGCCTGCCTGACGCCTCCCATGCAGTCCTCCAAACAACTCCCTTCCTCCCTAGGCCTCAGGTTTCTCTCTTGATTGGTGAAGCTTTTTCAACTGTGATTGGCTGAATCCACCTCAATGCTGTGAAACCTATCTCACTCCAGGGTTTCTACCAGCTCCTCTTCCTGTTGGGGGATTCAGTCTGGTTTTTCAGAATTCTCAAATTCCTCGCTTCAGCAGCATGCCTGGGGAGCCCCTGGGGCTGGGAACCCAGCACAAACAGGGCCTGGGATACTGAATGAAGACAGAACTTGGAGTTCTAACCAGGCATGTTAGACTCTGCCCACGTGCTCAGTCCCCCAGCCCCAGAATTCTGAGGCGTGATGGTCTCTGATATTCCAAGGCCTGTGAGTCCTAACTCCTCCCCTTACCCCCAGGGCCAGGTCCTGTCTCAAATTTCCTATTCTTCTGTAGCAGAGAGATAGGCTTAGAAATGTCCATCGGGCCTCCTTTGACTTGCAGCCACGTCTTTGGAAAGCACAGAGGCCAGAGGAATTTCATCTGATTTGAAGGTTGGGGAGGGCTCCATGGAGGAGGAGGCTTTTGAGAAGAATTTTGCCAGAGTGAAGGGGATAAGTATTTTAAGCTGGCATTGTCAGCTGGCAAAGGTTCTGTCTGAGGCTTGGGGTTGTTAGGCCTGGTTTTGTGGCCTGGTATGTTTGAGGGATGGAGCAGAGATGCGACAACAGAAGTTAGTAGGAGCTGGACCGTGGAGGCCTCCATTGCTGGTGCACAGGTCAGGTCAGGTTTTAGTCCTTTGGGTCTTAGGGAATCATAGATGGTTGTTAAATAAAGCGAGCATACAGTCTTCAGCATGGAGATCTCTTTCAGCTTGAATAGACAGTACCAGTGCTCGGGTCCTAGGCCCTGCCTTGGTTTCCCTGGCTGTGAAGTCTCTTGGGAGGCTCTGGGGAGGGTAGAGCATCTCTGGCACCTACTAGTCTATCAGCTTCTAATCTTTCTATGTTCTCTTCGCTGGTACTTTACAAGACAGACTTAAATCAAGGAACCAGAGCCTGGAACTCCCCAGTCCTCCTCCCCCTCTCCTTCCTCCAAACTAGGAATGATTGGCTATCCTGAGAGGCTGAAAGGCTGAGGCTGGGTCTGAGGATGCTGAGCAGTTTTGTGGAGACCAGGCTGATCAGCAAGGATGAGCGTGCCCAGTGTAGGGATGGACAAGGGAGTTAGGAGCTCTCAAGGCTGCCAGCCCCCTCTCCCAAGGCCCAGTGGCTACTCTTCTGACACACCCTGCCATGCCTGATGCTCAACCATTCCCCAGCATCATCGGGTGTGGCCAGTATGGCTGTTTTTGGAGTAAGGATTGGAGGAGACTGTTAGGTTAGGATTGCTAAGGGGAACATGCTGAACATGAGATCTGGGGTGAAGTTAGAGACTGGATTTCCCTAACCTTCCCCAGCCCAGGTGGGTCCACAGTATCTAGTGGTCCAGACACACTGGGCAGTAGAGCAGAGGGAATCCCCCGAGGGGCGGGCCAGTTTACTTGGTTCAACTGGCCCCAGGAGCCCTCCCTCCTCTGGATTGTTCTTCCACTAGAACAAAGCCAGGGAGGACACTTGATCCCTGCGTGTGGGGGGGAGCTGGCTAAGCCCCCGGCCCTTTGATTGGGCAGCTGTCATGGGAGAGAGACAGCTGGGGGGGAGGGGCAGGAAGGGGGCAGCCACCATCGCTTACACAGCTGTCACCGCCCCCCCCCAGCCCCTTCAGCCAGAGTGGCAGGAAGCCAGGTTCAGAAGAAGTAGGCACTTGGTCTGGGGAGGGGGCCTGAGAAGCAAGATGGAGGGCCTGAGGTCAGGGGCTTGGTCTGACTGTACGATGTTCTTGCCAGGGAGCTCTGCTGACCAGAGGGGGCTGGGCACCCTCAGAGGTGAGCTGGAGGTCAGCATGGCATGATGTGTGGCTGCCACGTGGGTGGCCCAGCAGAGACCTGGGGCCCACCAGATCGAAGCAGCAAGATATTCCTTTAAACTCCAGTGAAAGCGGGGCATCTGGTCATGAATGCCCAGTGGGGCTACTTAAGCTTAGGGCTCTGGGAGAGAGGCTTAGAGGAGCGTCAGAAGCCTTATTCTTTTCAAAAGATAGGGAAAATGTCTCTAGAACAGGGTCACAGAGATACAAACAGCTCTCTCTTATCTCAGCTCCCCAAACAGGGCAGGTGGGTAAATCCAGATCCAGGCCAGGGAAGAGCTAAGCCAAGATCACCTATTGAATTTGGGGCAGTGGGTCTCTGCTGCAGACCCAGGCATCTTGACGGCAAGACTGAGCAGCTCTGCCTGCACACGTTTCACTTTCCTGGGGTCACAAGAAGTGAGGAGATGATATGGGGGGTTGTTTTCAGATCTCCCACTATTTATCACCCAATGAGAGGCCACAGAATTCTGGAGCTTAAGATTATATGGCCCCAGAAAAGCCATCAGTCTTTCCAGACAGGATGAACAGCCATAGGTCAGGCAGGGGCTCCCTGGGCCACCAAAGTCTAAACTCCACTTCAGAAAAGAGCTAAGAGATCTAGACTGGAACAGCTACAAAGGGAACACAGATGGAGCCTGGTCCAGTCCTGCCCTAGCTTGTTGGACCCTCTTCTCCCTTCTACGCCCCTTCTTTCTATGACCTTGGGCAGATTACAGACCCTCTAGCTATTAGATTGCCCTTGTGTGCAGCAAATTCATCTGTTCCCGTCACCGGCATGTGTGAGCACCCTCTTTAGCCTGGCTCTGAACTGAGCCCTGGGGACACAAGGAGAAGGTGGCAGCTTTGGCTCCTGTTCTAAGGGGCTCCCAGGCCTGGCTGTCCAGGGAGACAGAAACTATTCACGTCATCACAGGCGCTTTGATGGGGGAAGTGCAGGCAGCCAGGGGAATGTCTAGCAAGGGCAGCCAGCATGAGGTTGGCCAGGATGCCCAAAGAACACAGGCCCCAAATCTATTGCTGGTCTCCCTCTCTGGCGAGTCTATGGCAGAACAAAATGAAAGAAGTGAGCATCCAGGAAAAGGCACTTAGGAACAAGATTGCCATCCTGAATGTCTCCAAAGCAAGCAGGAAAGGAGACTGTGTTTAGTACAGTGCCTCATTCAGGTATCCAAGAGAAAGCCAGGTTGGGAACTTCCTGTATACTCCTTGGGCTTGCATTCAGAGGAGGGCTTTGGGCAGAACTCTGAAACCTTGGCCCTCATGTCAGGATAGGACAGAGGGTTGGCAAAGGTGCTCCCATTAGGAATGCTTATTCCTTGCTCAACACCCTTTGGGGCAGAAGGAATTCCCATGGTTAGTGATGTCTGGGTCCAGACCCATTGTCTGTCCTCCTTGAGCTATGGACCCCAATGAGTTCATCATCATGTCTGGGCCTTGAGGAGAGACAGCCGCTACTGAAGGATTTCTGAGGAGGATTAAGGGTCAGGATTAAGTTGAGACATGAAAAGGGGTCGGGGGTGGAGGTGGGGGGAAGGTTGGCGGGCAGGGTGGGGAGGGTTGGCGGCTGAGCTAATCTCAGTAGCTAATCTCAGGCTCGGCCTTGCTCTATCAGTTAATGGCCTCGACATTCCTGCAGCTCACCAAATCCTTCTCTTACCCATTACCCCATCCCAAGGAGACAGATCCTTTCTGCTGTGTGTGGAAATTGAGCCCCAGAGACCCATTGACATATATCTGGTACAGTAGTGTGTCCTAGGTGGAAAATGTGATCAGTCTCTATGCTTCTTACTGTGTATGGGCCATTCTGAGCACACAGGAAATGGATCAGAAATACTAGTGTAGAGAGAGCCCACCTTTATTTTCATGTCAATATTGAATGGGTATTACCCAGAGCCATTTGCAGTGACCCTCTCCTTCAGTGACCCCTGGTCCATAGAAAATCTCCTCAAGGGCTCCTGTCTCAAATCTTTACCATGCTCTAGTTCCCTGTTTAGTCTCTGGAAGCAGATACCTCATATTTAGTATACTTTTCTTTCTATTTTTTTGAAATGGGTTCTTACCACACAGCCCAGGCTAGCCTTGAATGAGAGCCTCCTGCCTTAGTTTGGGTGCATCCTGGGTTTATAGGCCTGTACCACTATTTCTGGCCTAGAGTACACTCAGCCTTAACTCCACAATGGAGGCTCAGTCTACAGGAATCTTCTCTTCCAAGTCAGGGAGAAAGCTATCCTGTGGTTTCTCATAGATGTCCAGACCACCTCAGTAATCCCCCTCTCCTGCCATGCTGGTGCTCAGGCCTAGGACAGCATATATATGTTCTAGGCAAGCATTCAACCACTGAGTTATAACCTCCTGCCATCCTTCTAATAGCCTGAAGGAAGGGAACAATAGTCAAGGAAACTGGGTATCTATCACATGACTGTCTTATTTTAACGCTCAGAAATTTGGAGTGTAGGATTCAGTAGTTATTTTCTAGGTTGGCTAACTGAGGCCCAGAAGGCTTAAATGACCAGGATTACATAGCCAGGAAGATGCACTGGTCAAAATACACTGGTCAAAAGGGCATTTAGAACTCAAGGTCCAGGGCTGGAGAGATGGCTCAGTGGTTAAGAGCACTGACTGCTCTTCCAGAGGTCCCTGAGTTCAATTCCCAGCAACCACATGGTGGCTCACAACTATCTGGAATGGGATCCAACACCCGTTTCTGGTGTGTCTGAAGAGCTACATGTACTCATAGAAATCTTTAAAAAAAAAGAACTCGAGGTCCATACTATCTCCCTTCCCTTTGAGTTTGTATGGCCTGGGTCTGGGGTTGCCATGTGAGGGCTCCTCTCAGATATTCTTCTGTCCTGCCCTGTCCAGAGCCAGCTGAACTACAGTGTGGACACACTCCCAGGCCGCTGTGGCCCCAGCCCCGCCTGACAGGATGAGCAGTTCAGATGCGGGGCTGGAGGAGGAGCCAGAGCTTAGTATCACCCTCACCCTGCGGATGCTGATGCATGGGAAGGTGAGTGGGCGGGGCTGGCACAGCCCAGTGGTAGCACATGTCTGGTCCTAGTGCTTCCTCCCTGCCTGAGTGACAGGAGGATCTGGAACATTCATCCCCATCTGAGTCCGCTTGTTATCTTTGCAGGAGGTGGGCAGCATCATAGGGAAGGTAGGTATACAACTCTGCTCTGTATTCCCCTCGACTCAAGCCTTAGCCTGGTAAAGAGGTGACCGGTTAGGAATCTTGGTTTTGTCTCCTACAGAAAGGAGAGACTGTAAAGCGAATCCGAGAGCAGGTAAAGATGTGGTCAGGGGAGGAGCCCGGGGCCCTGATGCTGAGGGTCAGGGAGGTGGCCCACTTCACCTGTGATACATGAATGCCCAGAAAAATGGTAGTTTCTAGGCTAGGGCCTAGTGGGAGGGGCAGACAGATAGATTCCTCTCAGCACTGTGGGGAAGATGCCTGCTGCACAGTGCTTGTCCCACACCTGCAGAGCAGTGCCAGGATCACCATCTCCGAGGGCTCCTGCCCTGAGCGGATTACTACGATCACCGGCTCTACAGCTGCTGTCTTCCATGCAGTCTCCATGATTGCCTTCAAGCTGGATGAGGTTGGTGCCTAACTGGGGTGGGAGTCTGAGGGCGGCTGCCTTCGAGAAACCTGACCCTGTCTCCAGATAGCAGCTATGGTGGGGGGGGGGAGGTCAAGCCAAGGCCGTGTTCCTTTGTGGGAGGTCTAGGGAGGAGGCAATCTCCTTTTTCTTCTTCAGGAAAGTTCTTGAGGGAGGGTAGGGGAGTATCAGGGACATACCTGGCTGACTCACTGTCCCGCTACCCGCCCCAGGACCTTTGTGCTGCTCCTGCAAATGGTGGTAGTGTCTCCAGACCTCCAGTGACCTTGCGCCTTGTCATCCCTGCCAGCCAGTGTGGATCACTGATTGGGAAGGCAGGCACCAAAATCAAGGAGATCCGAGAGGTGAGCAGAGAGTGCCACCCATAGGGTGTGTTTTCTGTCTTTCAGTGGGGGAGGGAACTAGAGCCCCTGAGGTGCTCTAGGTCCTGGTAGCCCTTCTCTTGGCTATTGGAAAGAAGTGGTTACTGTTTTCTTTTTGTAGACTACAGGAGCCCAGGTGCAGGTGGCAGGAGACCTGCTCCCAAATTCCACAGAGCGTGCTGTCACTGTGTCTGGGGTGCCTGATGCCATCATCCTGTGTGTGCGCCAGATCTGTGCTGTTATCCTGGAGGTGCTTCCTGGGGTGGGAGAGAGGGAAGGAGAGGTCCTGGGTGCTTGTCAACCATCCAGATTGTATGGCTGTAACATTGGGTGGGATGGGGTAGGCAGAGCTACAGCTTTAGGTTGACCGTAAACCTTAGAGCACTCTGGGATACATTCCCCTGAGACCCATGGGAATGTCTTAAGGCTCGTGGGTTCTTCGGGAGGCCTGAGAGGATCCTGACAAAGCTTCTCAATTTGTGCCTTACAGTCCCCACCCAAAGGAGCCACTATCCCGTATCATCCGAGCCTCTCCCTAGGTACTGTCCTCCTCTCTGCCAACCAGGTAAGGGAAGCATCCCAGGGACCAGGGTGGAGGAGGGAGAGGAATAAGGAATGGGGGGATAGGGCAGGTCTGAGGAGGGGACAGGGAATGATCTGACTGGACTACCCTGACCTGTCATGGTGACTCCCTTTTCAACCACTTTGTTCCCACAGGGTTTCTCCGTCCAGGGTCAGTATGGAGCAGTGACCCCTGCAGAGGTGAGTGGCCTATAGCCCGAGACAACCCTTCTTGGATTGCCCCCTCTAACCTCTGATCCTGTTCTGTGGCCCAGGTCACCAAGCTTCAGCAGCTCTCAGGCCATGCAGTTCCCTTTGCATCACCCAGTGTGGTGCCAGGTAAGCAGTTTCCACCGAAGGAGACAGCTAGCAGCTGGGCATCCCTTGCAGTGGATGGGGAGGCCCATAGAGACCCAAAACCACACTCGATCCTTCTCCTCTGCCTCAGGACTGGACCCCAGCACACAGACCAGCTCACAGGAGTTTCTGGTTCCCAATGATGTGAGCAGAAGCGGGGGTTGGGGGAATAGGGGGGTGAGGGGGGGGGCTGGGAGTAGTGGTAAGGGGATCCAGGGATCCAGCCCTTGCTCAGAGTTAAATTCTGCCTCCCCTCTAGCTGATTGGCTGTGTGATCGGACGCCAAGGCAGCAAGATCAGCGAGATCCGTCAGATGTCAGGGGCACATATTAAGATCGGGAACCAAGCAGAGGGTGCTGGGGAGCGGCATGTGACCATCACTGGCTCACCGGTCTCCATTGCCCTGGCTCAGTACCTCATCACTGCCTGGTGAGCATGGGCTGGGCAGCGGGGAGCACAGGTGGGGGAGGAAGGGAGCACCTCCTGTGCTCTGGGGCAGTTCCCTGATGCTCCACAGCTCCTCCTTTCCTTTGGATATTAAGTCATCCATGTTACCTCCTTTACTACTTCTGTATCCATTCCACATATCCTGTTTCACCCTTGTTGTTTTTCCCGGATCTCTCCATCCCTTTGGGCGTCTTCTCTCCTGTTCTCCTCTTAACCTGTTCTGTCTGCCTGTGGTTTCTGCCCTCCCTCCCTCCCTTCATACCTTTCCTATCCTTGCCCCATGACTGCTCCTGTCTATTCCTCTCCTATCTTTTGGCTAACCTCATGGCTCCTGTCTCACCCTCACTTTTCCCTTCATCTCCCCTCTGTATCCCTCTCTCCAGTCTAGAGACGGCCAAGTCTACCTCTGGGGGGACGCCTGGCTCAGCCCCCGCAGACCTGCCCACCCCTTTCTCGCCACCCCTGACGGCCCTGCCCACAGCTCCCCCAGGCCTGCTGGGCACACCTTATGCCATCTCCCTCTCCAACTTCATCGGCCTCAAGCCTGTGCCCTTCCTGGCTCTACCACCTGCTTCCCCAGGGCCACCGCCGGGCTTGGCGGCCTACACTGCCAAGATGGCAGCGGCCAATGGGAGCAAGAAGGCTGAACGGCAGAAATTCTCCCCCTACTGAGGCCGGCTGAGGCACAGGCGGGGGCAGGCAGGACCGCCGGCAGGGGCTGCCTCCACATCCTTCCTGCCCAAGGAGACTCCACCATGGGGTCTCAAGCGCCAGTAATGCCAGACGCATGGATGCACCCCCTACCCTGCCCCATCTTTGGAGATCCTCCTCAGAGAGGGACAGTTTCTGGCCCAGGGTTCTAGGAGTATGGCAGCCCCAGGGCAGGGGCCCCACCCCTTCAGACCTATGCTTGGATGCAGGGAATGGCCAGGGCCTCCCGAGTCCCCTCTGGTGGGAGGGTCTACTCGTGTCCTCTCCATCCCTTTGGGCTTCATCCTGCTGCCCCAGTGGGAATTGGAGGAGAATGAGGGGTGGCCGGGGCCAAGCTTCTCTTCATCCCCTGCAGATCCTGCTGCTTCCACTGATACCCTTTTGACTGGAATAGACTGGCTGGGCTTGTCGGGGGCAACCCAAAGAGAGGGCTCTGCCTGTAGCAGGGGGTGTGGCCTGGGGGGCAGGGGCCCAGTTCTCAGCAGCAGACACTCTGTACAGTTTTTTCAATCCCTGTTTTTGAATAAATATTCTCAGCGACCAGAAAGCTGTGAAATGATACTAGTGTTGGGATGACAAAACTTCCAGGGAAGGGAAGTAACTGAAACCCCAAAGAATCCCAGTCTGAATCCACCAGATCTAGTTGACCGATAGTCCCTTCCTGGTGTCAGTTCTGGGGTGAAACTGCAGGGCCCTTGGGGGTTATTTGTTCAATCTCCTGCCTTTAGCACCAAATCAGGCCGATTTCTGAGCAGCTTGGGTGATGGGTTTGAATCAAACTGTGCAGCTTCTCCGTGGTACAGATGGCAGGGAACTTGGTATGCCTCTCCACTGGTTCCTCCTACTGTGGTGTAACCTAGACCCTGTTCAGCTTGGCTCATCCTTCTGGCTGTGAGCTCTCAGGACCCTCTTTTCTGTGACCATGCCTGCCTTTCTCCTCTCTGGACCAGGCAGTATTTATGAGTTTGAAAGGTCCACACTGGAGGGGTCCTTAGGAGATGAAGGCACAGCATACAGATGGGAACACTGAGGCCCCTGGGAAGGTAGGATTGAGTACAAGGCCACAGATAGTTTTTCTGCCCAGAATCAGGTACCCGAGAAACCTCACCAGGCTATGTACCACTCCTTCTGCCATTTCAGAGCCAGCAGTGAGTGCAGCGTACTGGCCACAACCTGGGCAGTGGGAGGATGTGTCCTCTGATCCCACTCTCCTTGCCCAGAGGAGAAATCTCTCAGGTGGCTTCTGACACACTTGGGCTTTGTCCTGCCAATTCTCGGGTGTGTTCTGGAACTTCAGAAGGACCTAGGGCAGGGTCTCTGCGGAGTCCCTGGAGGCGCTGAAGGAGTGTCCGGAGGTCCCAGGCTTTCGGCGTGCAGGCTTTCGGGGCCCGAGGCAGTGCTCGGCGGGTGAGGCGTCCCAGCGCCAGGCGCACTGGACGCTGCAGCAGGCCATAGAGAAATGGGTGAGCCGCAAAGGCCGAGTAGGCTACCCAGGTGACGGCAGCCTCCGCCGCTGCGGCGCGCGCTGCGGGCGCCAAGCACGCGCAGGCATAAGGCAGCCAGCAGGCTGCAAACTGGCCCACCGCCAGGGTTGGGGCCAGGGCCGCCTTGCCCCCGGGCAGACGTGGTCGGAGAGATGGCAAGAAAGAGAGGCGACTGTCCAGAGAGTCGGAGCGGAGCCGGGTCCCGCGCGGAGGCCGGAGGGCGGCGCGCCGTGCCACCAGGAAGATGCTACCGTAAGCGGCCAGCAGCAGGAGGGCGGGCAGCGCGAAAGCTAGCATCGCCCAGAGTGGCCGGAAGGGCCCGAGCCCCCCGGCTAGGACGGAGCAGCGAGCCGGAGCCGGAGGTGGCGCGGGTGGTGGCCCGAGCAAGGAGAGCGCGCCCAGGAGCGCGGCCGCCGACCACACAGCGGTGAGCACCAGCGCCGGCGCCGGGCGCGCGCCTGGCCGCAGCGGATGCACTATGAGGCGGTAGCGCGCCAGGCCGAGAGCGGCCACGCCGAGCGTGCATGCGGGGAGCAGAGCCGCTGAGAGGAAGCGTGCCGCTCGACACGACGAGGGGTCCAGGGGCACACTGCCCAGCCCGGGCGGCGCGGCCAGCAGGCTCAGAGGCATGATGGAGGCGGCCGCCAGCAGGTCCACAACGCACAAGTGCGCCAGGTAGAAGGCATCTTGCAGATCCGGCGTGCGCAGCACCACCACGAGCAGTGTACTGTTGCCCAGCACGGCCCCCACCTCTACGAGAACCGCCAGGATAAACCCCACCGAGCCGGCGAGTTCGGTGACGCTGAGCCCCGAGCCGCTGGCCATCTGAATGTTCAGGCTTCACTGGGGTTGCTATAGGGAGAGCTGAAATGGAGCCTCTAGCTTTGGGATTCCCATCACCTGTCCCATGCTCCTCAAGGCCCCTCACCTCGTAGGCTGCCCAGGAGGTGACTCCGACGTCCAGGCTGCCATCTTCTTGTAGGGTTTGGTGGGCCCTATGGGTGGATGCTAGGCTGAGCCTGGCTCGGCTTTCTCTCCCTGCCCTAGCACAACTCCAGCAACTCAGATTCTGTGGAGATGGTACCGGCTGTCACTCTGATGCTTTCCTTTGAAGACACACACAGCTTAGTAAGGGAGGGGCAGGGCCTGGTGCCAGCCCCCTTGGCCCACGAACAGCTGCCAGCTGGAGACTGGAGGCTCTTCTGTGAAATTGCCTGAGGGTACAGCTTACTGAGCCTAGACCCTTCCCTGCCTTGCTCAGGGGGTGGGACATGGGGGCAGTTTGGTTATGCATTACTTTTCTCAAGGTAGCCCAGGAATCAGGAGGAAAAAACTTTTAGGTTTTCTTGGAATGCCCAGGAGGTCTGAGGGAAGGAGAGAGAGAGAAATCTCAGGGCATGGCACTGGCTGCTCAGCCAGTGTTACCTTGGCACCTCACCTGTGGAGTACATGTGAAGAGGAGGCCTTGGTAGAAAAATGGATGCTTAGCTGTTCTTGTACTTTGACGGTTGGCAAACCAGCTTTCTTCTAAAGAGCACCCTGCATGTGCCTAACTAGCACCACCCTTCCCCAACCTCAGAACAAGACCTCCATATGAAACACAGTCCTGGCCAGTCAGGATGTAGCATCCCTCCCCCTCTCCAATAGGTAGGTGGCTCAAGGAGCACCTTGTAAGTCCAAGGGGAGGGGGTCATGCTCCAGTTACAATCACCCAGCCCCTTGACAACCCTACCTAGACACTGAGAACAGAGCAGGTATCCGAGGGGCCTTCTTTGAACCAGACTTGAGTCTCCCTAGGACTTTGATTAGTGGGCATGTCAAACATCCTGTGTCCTGAACAAAACCAGGACGCTTGACTGTTCCTGGTATCTTGCAGAATCCTCTTGGCAAACTCCTCAGGATAGAGCTTCCTGTCTTTCTAGCTTTCTTCTCTCCTGCACCAGATCTAATTTGTTAAAGGCCCAGGGAATCCAGTTATTTATCACCAATACCACTGCCCGGCCTATACTGCTGCCTACCCAGAGTGTCGCAGCATTCGCCTAACAGACCTGGCTTTTGCTCCTGCACCTCAAGCTTCTCACATGACTTGTCCTTAGGTCCCTTCCCCGCTCTGCCTTCCTGTACCTGTCCTTCCCAGGCTTCACTGGAAGAATAGTCAGCCAATGAAAGTTACCAGCAGAAAACTAGACAGTAGAGAGTAGCTGTGATATTTTCCCTCACAGCTTAGCCTAGGCCTCTGCAGCCCTCTGTAGAAGACAACCTCTTTCCTGTAGCCATGGCTTCCTTCATGGAGGTTCTTCTGTGTTCTTGTGCATGCAGGATGAACCTGGCATGGTCACTGTCTCCTTCCGTTATCCATCCAGCCTCTGGGTAGTGATGGTTTCCTTGCTATTGCCCATCTCTGGATTGCCTCATTGTCTCCTGTGTGATCGTTTCTGTTCTCTCCCTGTATCCAGTTCCCCTGGTCTTTCATTGTGTGATTCCTGTCTTGCTGGCTGGATTTTTTTTCACCAACTTGTCCCCTACAGTTCACTCTTAACAGTGGCTGGAGGAGACCCTTTTAAAAATAAGCCAGGTGGCACCTGAAACCAGTCCCCTTCTATCCATGCAGTGTCTGTCCATCATCAGTTTGAGCTCCACTGGGCAGTGAGGTGGCCTCGCAAGCTGTCCCCACCTCTTCTCACCCGCCATATAGCAGGCATGGCAGTCACTTGCTGTTCTTACCTCTCTCCTGGCAAATTACTCTGGAGGATCTTTGCATTGCTGGTTCCTCTGCCTGCCCCATGACTTGCTCTCTTGCCTTGCTATGGTTTATTTATTATTTTTGAGGCAGGATCTACCATAGTCTAGGCTGGCCTCAAACTCGTGTAGCTAAGAAGGACCTTAAGTTCCTAATCTGCCTTCATCCTGAGTGCTGGAACTCTAGGCATACGCTACTGCATCTAATTTTTGTTCTGGTATTTATTCAGTTTTCTACTCACAAGAGAGGCCTGCCTTGACGGTCCATTCCAAAAGCACCCCAGCTTCAGCTTACGTTACTCCTTTCACAGTGCTTTGTGGGGCTTGCAGGCACTGTCTTTTCCTGACGTTCTGTCTCATATCTATTTGCATGATCATATGGAGCCTCTCCCTGGACTGTAAGGGCTAGTGCCTCCAAGGTCATTACAAGAATGAGGCCAGCATCCCTTCAGCCCTGGAGATCAGGCTCCAGCCTCTTGGTGTGACTCATTCCCTGATGGACTTGGACAGGTCACTGTCCAGTTTCCCATCATTCAGATGAGGAGGTTAGGGGAAGAGGGGAGGCTTGGGAGCATAGGGCTGGCACTCTGGTCACCTGCTTCCTTCCTAGAGCTGGTCCACACTGACATCCCCTTCTGTACCCGGCCACAGCTTGGATGTGGTTTGCCTCTAGAGGGTGAACCTGGATATTTGAGGTATTCATTCAGAGAGTGGAGAAAAGCCCACTCTACTCTTCTTCTCCCTGCCCTGACAGGCCTGCAGGCATGGGGCAACCTTGTGGGCCTCCACAGCCCAGGGGAAGCTCAGCAGGGTCCACAGGAACAGCAGACAAGAGAGAAAAGGGGAGGGAACGTGTGTGTGTGTGTGTGTGTGTGTGTGTGTGTGTGTGTGTGTACTCCTTCCCAAACCACTAAACTTAATTTAAAAATATTAGATGTCAGGTATAGTGGTGCACACCTTTAATCCCAGCACTTGGGAGGCACAGGTAGGAGGACCTCTGTGAGTTCCAGGTCAATTTGATTTGTATAGTGAGATCCTGTTTTTTGTTTGTTTGTTTGTTTTTTGTTTTTGTTTTTCGAGACAGAGTTTCTCTGTATAGCCTTGGCTGTCCTGGCACTCACTCTGTAGACCAGGCTGGCCTCAAACTCAGAAATCTGCCTGCCTCTGCCTCCCAAGTACTGGGATTAAAGGCATGCGACACCACCGCCGGGCTAAGAGACCCTGTATTTAAAAAAAAAAAAAAATAGAATTCGACCAGACAGTGGTGGCACATGCTTTTAGTCCCAGCATTGGGGGCGGATGCAGGTGGATCTCTAGTTGGAGGCCAGCCTGGTCTACAAAGTGAGTTCCAGGACAGCCAGAGTTACACAGAGAAATCCTGTCTTGAGAAAAACGAAAACAAACCACCACCCTTCAAACCCCTCAAACAAAAAAATAGAATTTTTTGTAGTGATTGTATATGCTTGTGTAAATGTGCAGGACTCAATGTGGTGGGCTCACTCCAGCAGATGAGGGGGAGAGGGAGGGGCAGGGGGGATCTTCCACTTTATTGTTATTGGGGGATATTTTGGGGTGCTGTGGCACATGCTTGGAGGCCACTCACCTTCATGTGGGTCCTGGGGTCAAACTCAGGCTGCCAGGTGCCATACTAGGAAGCTCACAACCATCTGTAACTCCAGTACCAGGGGATCTGATGCCCTCTTCTGGTCTCTGTGGGCACCAGGCCCACAAGTGGTCCAGACACATGTGCAGGCAAGACACCCATACACATAAAATGTAAGGAGACATTATATGAAGCAACTGTCCTGCACTCTCCTGAATGTCAAAATGAGCTGGGTGTGACAACAGGCACACAACTGTGACCCCAGCACTTTGGCGGATGACGAGTTCAAGTGCAGCCTAGGCTATAAAGCAAGACCCCCATCTTCCATTATTCAGCTTGTTTCTAGCATCCAGACATGAGACACAGGGATGCTTGGTTCGCCTGGCAATGTTTAAGCCAAGGAGACAAAATCAGGGGACTTTCCAAATGGAGGTTTCTGTGTTGATGGTGAGGCTCCTATTTGGATATTAGAGGAAGCAGAGTGCTCCAGGGGTAACCTTGGGTGGGCAGGATACATGTGGTCACTATCAGCTCATGTGAGCACACACGTCTGGATGTGCAGCTGGAGGTGCCACGTGCAGGGCCACCGTGGAGAGAAAGGAAGGCTGTGGCCACTGCAGCACAGATAAGCTGAGGCTGTGAGTCTGGGAAGTACCTCAGTGCTGGGACACCTCCCTTAGCATGTCCCTGAGCACAAAAACTGAACTTAAACCTAAGGAAAAAACCGCCAAATGGCCAGAGATGTAAGGCAGTTAGCAGGATGCATTACCCAGTCAGTGCCTCTTTAAATATGACTTTAGGAGGCAAGAGTCTGGGGCCACAGCCAGGACCAGGCTAAGAGAATCAGAAGGTACTGGGAATCACTCTTTTAGATATAGGGGGCCCAGGCAGGGAGAGATTCCCAAAGAAATGAATCCAGTAGGTTGCTGGGTTTTTTTTTTTTTTTTTTTTTAACCCATTTTCACAATAACTAACATTCAAATCATCCTGTGTCCATGGATGGGTGGACAGGCAAAGAAAATGTGAACATACACTGGGATACTCTTCAGCCGTAAAAAAGAAGGAAATGCCATTGTTTAAAACAAAATGGGAGAACCCGCAAGATGTTAAGTTAGCCAGGCCCAGGAAGACAAATACCACACGATATCACCTACATGTGGAGTCTGAAATAGCTGGACCCCTAAGTAGTGCGCCAAGGGGCTTAGGAAGATGTGTGTACAGAAGTCAGTCAGGAGAAATGCGTTTAAGAGTCTATTGCACAGCACAGACTATAGGTAATGACAACGTAAAGTTGTTTTCCACTTCATGATGGTGATAACGTTCTCATGAACATGCTACTGAGTGGTTTTGTCATTGTGTGTAGATTCTGTTCACATAGACTGACATGACAACGGTGTCATTAGATGATAGGATCTTAGTATTGTAGTCCATTATTGACCGGAACATTGGCTTCTATACTTTTGAAGCAGGGTCACCATCTATAGCTCAGGCTAGCCTGGAACTATTTTACCCAGGCTGACCTTGAGCTCACGGTGATTCTCCTGTCTCACCCTCCCAAGTACTCCCAAGTACATGGCCTGCTTCAAAACATTGTTTATTTGACTTTGACTCAGGATTGTAATTTTTTTGAGACATGTCTTACATGAGAGTCCAGATTCCAGGGTAAAGTGTTTTTCTTGCCTCTACCCCCTGAGTAGCTGATGTGTGTCAGTGTGCCTGGCATGTGTTAAATTCTTGGGAGGCAGACAAAGTGATCTGAGAGCCAGAGAAAAGAGGGTGAAGATCGTGGCCCAGCCTGGCAGACCTGGGCAGGGCAAGCAGCTCAGAGGTGAATCTCCAGCAGGTAGCGCAGGCGACACTGGCTCTCCTTGTATATGAGGTACTCACTCTGGCTGAAACTGGAGCTTTTGAATGATGGGCATGCCACAGGGCGGCCTTGAGGAACCACCACCGGCTGCCCGTCCAGCTCTAGTTCAATGTCCTGGGCGGGATCTACAAGGGATGGAGGGCCAAGGGGGGGTCACTGGTGCCTGGGGCCACCTATGACTTAGTCCTTGTGACCTGCCACTTGCTACAGGGAATGCCACCTTATCCCCCATTTTCCTCTGGTAAAGTCTTCTGCTAGCGTTCAGCCAATGACATGATTCTTTGCAGCCCTCTTAACCGCCCTGGAGACAGTTGTTACAGTGGGTGTTTGCTGCGTAACACAGGGAATCAGTTCCTACATGTTTTTATCTCTCTATAGTCTACTCTCTCTGTTGTCTTCTTTCTGAAAATTCCTCCAGTCCCTTATGTCAACCCCACTTTTAGCTGTAGACCTGCCCAATATCTGGGGCTCACCAGGCTCTGTTTGGCCTCGGGCGATGACACTGTCAAAGCCAGGGGGTGGACTCTTCAAGCTGGGATCATCCATGGTGATGTGGTACTCTTTGCCAAGGGCCACCTCGCCCAGGAACATGTAGCCCACCTGGTGGCCCCCACAGTGCATGGCAGTAACTAGGGGACACAGAGGCCCAGTGGTAAAGAGGAGGCAGCTCAAGCCTTCCCCATCTCTCCACCACTTTTGCAGCCCAAAGAAGCACTCGCCCTGGCCTGGCCCCTCCCACTTCAGCCTTCTTCCTGTCCCCTGTTGCTCAACACCTTCCCCCACCCTCATAGGCTCTCAGCCATGGCATCCCATCCTGGGAGGGTGGGGGCACATCTCCCTGGCCTACTTTATTCCTGTTGTCACTGACACCCCTTAGGCCCCACCACAGACTCTTCTGATTGGCTCTCTTGAGGCCCCACAGCCAGTCTTTCTTGGATACGTTGTTGTAATCTTGGTAGATCTCTTCTCCCATCTGTCAAGAACTTGAACCCCATTTGTTTTGGCTTAGACTCTTGCTTTCTTGGAGTGGAAGGTGATCACTCCTGCCAGTGATGGGAACAGCTTGGGCTGATGAGGCCACTCAAGTGAGGATACCCTGACCATGAACTTGGAAGTAACTGGAGTTACCTTTGACCTTTTCCCACAGAGTACCACGCTGCCTCACACACCCCTCTGATTTCTGCAGCCTTGGGGCCAGAGCTAGTGCCCAGAGAGGGAGGGAGGGAGGGAAAGAAGGAGGGAGAGAGACAGAGAGCTAGACAGACAGAGACAGAGAGACAGGGGTTGGGGGCAGCCTCCATGCCTCTATCACCCTCTCCACTGCTCCAGCCACAAGACTGTTTCATGTGCACATCCAACCCAGGCTCTCTGTGACTTTCCGGAGAAGGCTCCCCTGATGGTTCCATGTCCCTGCCCCTCTTCACCTGACACTGCTGTGAACTTCTATATAGAACAAGCTGTCCTAGCGAGGCCTGGTCCACACAGCCTTCACCCCGACCCCTTCAGGACTTCTCTTACTTCTCAGAGTCCGTTTGCTCTTATCCTATCTGTCTCCCCTCTTCTAGGATGGCACACCCCCAACTGCCAGGTACTTCTTCAGAGTCCCTGAACCCTGGGACGCCTCACTGTGTCCTCTGGTCAGTAAAGCTCTCACACTTCATCTCTCAGTCTGTCTTGGTGGCCCCATCCTCACCCAGGTCTTGGCCCAGGGGTGTCTCACCATAACCAGCTGACTTGCTGTTCTCCGAGGCAAAATAGATACCCTTGCCAACACGACCACCCGAATGGGGCATGATTCGGAGCCCACTGGTGAGGATGGCAGCCACCACGGCCACATTGGTGCCATGCCACAGCAGCCTCCGATTGCCCAGTTTGGAGTGAGCCTGGAACCTGTCGCCCTGAGTGGGGGGAGGTAGAAAATGGTATTGACATGCCTTGTGAGGGTTCAGGTGAGGGTTCAAGTCTAGGGCTCCACGTGTCAATGGCATACATTCAACTTGGCGGAAACTTGTCAGGCTTGTTAAACCAGCTTAGCAAAGGGACAGATAAGTAAGTGTTCTCCCCCTAAGGGACAGAGTGGTGATGTAGGGGCTGAATCTCCCTCACCTCCCCTTCTCGGTCTACTTTCCAAACATGCTGCAGGTCTGGGCATCTGTAGTTGTTGCCAGTCTGTTCCAGGTAGGTCTGTATGGCCTGCGGAGAACAAAGGCCAGTGGCCAGAGGTGGGAGACTTGTGGACTTGCCCTGTGGTCCTCCCACTCCAGATCTCTCCTCAAGTCTGGGCACATAGGAAAGAGTGCTGTAAGTCAGGGCTCCCTGGGTATCTCAAGGGCAGGTGGGCAGAGTTCACCTTGTACTCGGACTCCCCAGAGTCCAGCAGTTGCAGCTGGCACCTGAGGAGCTGGTAGTCTCGGTCCAGTGGGTGTGGCACCTCTTCCACTGTCTCCTCCTCACCAGGGGCTGCCTGCAATGTCTGGGCCAGCTCGATGTCGGCTAGCACCTAAGATAATGGGTATTGGACCTTGTCTGCCTGATGGGCTTCCACTTCCACCCCAGCCTCTCCCATGTGACAGACACCCCACCTGCCTGTTCCATCCCCACCCCATCTCTCTGTCTGGCTTTCCCTCCCTTGGCTCTCAGCCTGCTCATTGCAGCCTATCCCTCTGGACTGCATGGCCGTCTGTTCCTCTCACTTTTTGCCCAGTTTGCCTGGTATCCTGGCCTGCCAGCTCTCACCAGTAGCATGTCCTTCTTGGCCTGAAGAACTTCAGGGGAGTTGATGGGTGGGGGTCGGCTGCGGCCAAAGTTGTGTGGGATAACAGTGTAGAAGCAGGAGGTGAGCTCTTCTAGGCTCTGGCCATCCCCTGTGG
This sequence comes from Rhabdomys pumilio, assembly GCA_030674055.1. Classification (NCBI taxonomy): domain Eukaryota; kingdom Metazoa; phylum Chordata; class Mammalia; order Rodentia; family Muridae; genus Rhabdomys; species Rhabdomys pumilio. Next base: position 3,534,884 of record JANHMN010000020.1, on the reverse strand, counting down.
GCTTTTTCATGGCCTCCTCTAGAGCTTCCAAGGCTTCGAAGCCACGAGCAATCTGCTGCTTGCTCAGCTTTCCCAAGGGCATCTTCTTCACATCTGGGAGATGAAGGGATGAACTCAGCCCTGTGGCCCTTGATTGGGATGGGGGGGGGGGGGGAGGGGGAGGGAACCTGCCACTCTGCTGAGAGCTCCTCCTCACCCAGGTTCATGAGGGTCATTGCATTCTTGAACATCTCTTTGCTAAAGATGTTGGTGATAAGTTTCTGGGTGGCAGGGTCTAGGGAGCAGGGCTTAACCACAGTCCTCACTGGGCCGCCATCCACCTGGGGAGAGAAGGCCTGCTTGGGCAGGAGCAGTTAGGCAGGATGCCCACACAGGGAGCAGGGCAGGACATTAGAAATGGCCTAAACCAAGGCCAGAGAGGGAGTCTGGGACTCGAGGATGGGCTGGCAGGCAGTGCCTCCCCTCTGGCCCCAGCTGCTCCCTGCTGCTCCCTACTGCTCCCTACTGCCCCCTCCTGCCTCTTCACCTTCACTGCAGCCTCTTGGCTCTCTGCTTCTCCCTGAACTTCTATAAGCGTGTACTTGTTGGGATGGGCCACAAAGTGGTTCCTCTCCTCCCATTTGTTTTTAGTCTTCTCCCAAAATTTCTTCTTAAAGTCCTTCTTTGCATCTTCCAGGCAGTTGAAGTGATTCATCTTGCTCTGGCCCACCTCGCCCTGCAAGAGACAACTTTCAAAACTTGTTTGCTGGTCTCTGGGCTGGGCCGATGGCCTCTAAACAGCTGGAAAGGAAGTGGGACAGTCAGCAGCAGTGGCTCTTTGGATACCCTTGTGCTCAGAGGAGGGAGTGTGGGGGAGGGCAGCCCTAGTGATGGCTCACTCACCACTCGGCCCCAGCGATTCCAGCAGATGAAGCGACTGCCCTCCTCCAGCAGCTGGATGATGTAGAACTTATTATTGTTGTTGCCGATGTTGGTCTGGTTCAGGGTACAGTCATAGTCCTCATGGACCTGTGTGGGGTGGGTCCGGAAGGCAGCTTGGCTGGGCATGAGCTAGGTGTCACACTGGGGGGATATGGGGAGGGGCTTGTTTTGGCACTTCGTGACTGTGCCCTTGGGATCACAGTCTGACTGGATGTGATGAAGCCCCATTGTGGGCATGGGAATTTGGAGAGGATGCAGCTCCTTCCTGGGTGGGGGAATCTGAAAAATACCTGGCTCTGCCCTGAGGGCTGAGTTTGAGGGAACATGGAGGAGGGTCCTGGGGAGGGCAGGCCCCTCAGGCCCCTTCCTTGAGTGTGATGCAAGAGGCAACACCCTAGTGTCTGATGGTCAGACATGATACACCTTGACCTGATGGTGTAGACCACCTTGGTGGTCTTCAGAAAACATGTACGCAATCCCTGGTATAGAGACACTGAGTTACTGGGTTAAAACTGAGAACCCAAGGAGGAGAAGGCTGTAGTCTGAACATGGGTTCAGCTCACCTGAATCCCGGGGTTCCTGCTGAGTGGACATGAGGGGTCCACACGGATGATTCGATTATCAGCAGGAGCTGCTCTGAGAGCCTCAGCAGTGGACCGGAAGCTGTCCTCCTCCCCTGTCCCCCGTCGCTGCTTCTTAGAGCCCTCAGTCTGCACGGAAGACTTTCGTTTTGGAGCCATGGTTCTCCTGGGGTAAGAGGTAGGCAGTGTTCAGATTTGCCTTTTAGGGGGCTGACCTCGAACTCCTTGGTATACAAATCCCCATCTCCAAAACTGCACTTTGTACCTTAGATATGCCCCACCCTAAGTCGCAAGTACAAGGTTAGAGCCCCTGTCAGTTCTGCCCACTCTGGAGCTTGGAAGAAGTTGGCTCTCTACGCTCTCCAGCTCGAGGTGTGCCCTGAGGTAATAGAAAAAGTGAAAGACGACTCACCCCTCCCACTTCTGGGGCACCTCCGTTTCTAGAACATTTCCTCCTCCTGTCAGTCATCTGGGCTGAATCATCGAAACTATAGGGGGAGGGCTCTATAAGTAGCCCTTCTGCAGCCAGAGCTACCTTTAGAGCTTAGGACCAAGTTGTGTAGAAGAAGCCTTTGCTAACAGTCCAGAGTTCTGGGGTGCCAGCCAAGGTTTCAGGTAAGTGGCTTTCAACTGCCAGAGATCAAATGCCACTTTAACCTCACCCTTCCCTGCCCTGCAGAGGACTCCAGGGCAGGGCCAAAGAACACTCACCCAGAAGAAACAGGACCCTGGAAGAGGTGGCTGATATCCAGCCGTGTATCAGAAATGCTGAGTGTGCTTCCTAAGAAAGGAGTTCAGAGTGTGGGCTCCCATCTAGTGACCCTTCGTGAGCCTTCGGCTTGCCTTTGGTAGGGATTTCCCAGCAACCACCAGAGGAGGGCAACGAGCTTAGGGGTGGTGTAGAATTCCAGGCATTTGGCCACTAGTGGGATGAGTCAGAGGCTGGGTAGGCCGATGTTGGTGGCCGGTTCCAAAGATGAGAGGACACTAATCTAGACGTATTCGAAGCCGCAAGGGACTGATTTGCCCCTGATGCAGCTTTGACTAGGCATATGCAGCATGTACCCGTTATTTTCTCGGTGATTTTGGCTCTGGGTTCGGATACCATCTCCTCTCTTGAGCTGCCTGAATCCCATTCCTTATGTTTTAGAGCCTAGCTGGGTTAGCTTTATCGCCGCCCCAGCGGAAAATCACAGAACCCCGCACCTCTGGCTCCCCCTAGTGGCCATAAGACGCAAACACAGACGTGCCCTCCTGGCCCCACCCCGCCCTGGAAGTCAGGTGTCCCCAGAGCGCAAGCGCCACAGGCCCAGGCCGGAAACAGCAGGAGAGACTTGCTTCCTACTCCTGGCTGGCGCCGGAGCCTATAGGAGCTCCTGGAGGCGTGTCCAATTGCATCGGTCCAATAGACGGTTGGGGGCGTGGCAGGATCTTCTAAAGGGTCCAATGGAGCTGGTCCGCCGCGCAGTGGAAGCCTATCAGGGCTCCGTGTCTTGCCATGCGGCCGGGGCTTAGCAGCCATGTGAGTGAGTTCTTCAGCAAGCGGCAGCGGCACCTTGATGAACAGTATGTCGACCGCCGGGGCAACTCGTAAGCGGGCAAAGCCAGCTCCCGGGCCCGGGGCGGCTCCGGTGGCTGGCAAGCGGCGACGAAAGGTGAGCATGGTGTCCCCTTGGGCGCAACTGATCAAGCTACTGGGAGAGCCATCATTCCATCCCAGGCCCCACATCGGGGCATGTATCTTCCCCAAGGGCTCCATCAGAAGGGAGCCTCCATCTCTTTTCTTCCATCCACCAAATCCTGGGAAACCTTCTGCTTGGTCAGGGTTAGGTGCCACTTGCCTTTCTTAGTCCTGGGGCTTTTGACCAAGAAAGGATCGTTTTATTTCCAGGTAGACTCTGCTGCGGACAGAGGCAAATCGAAGGGTGGCGGCAAAATGAATGAAGAGATTTCCAGCGATTCTGAGAGTGAGAGGTGAGTTGTCTGCCGAGCGGAAAGATAAACTGAGGCTCGTGGTAACTAGAAGACTCAGTTCGACTGGTAACAGAGCTGGGTGTTTGGCTCGAGATGCTGGGTCATTCCTCCAATTTCTGTCAGTGAGATGTCGTTTATCTCTGATGTGTCTATGGGGAGGACCCTGGGCCTCTAGGGGAGGGAGAGCTTGGTACCTTTTTTCGCCTTATGACACGGAGGCAGGCACAGGGCTGGATTGATTGAGAGGCAAGGGGAGAAGAGAAGGGCGCAGAACACACCTACTTCATTCCGTTTTCACAGAATACCACAACGACTGGTGTCCTTGGACTCCTTTTTGAGACAGATCTCCTGGGTTCAAATGATCCTACAACTCCAGCTTTCAGCTTTCTTTTTCTTTCTTTCTTTCTCTTTCTTTTGTTTTGTTTTTTTCGAGACAGGGTTTCTCTGTGTAGCCCTGGCTGTCCTGGAACTCACTCTGTAGACCAGGCTGGCCTCAACTTCAGCTTTCTAAAGAGTTAAAGTTAGAGAGTGTTTGTCATATGTGTAGCCTTCCTAACATTAGGGACTTGTTTCACTGTATGTGGAGGTGTGTAGGGAGGTGTGTATCTTGGAGGCATGCGTTTTGAGAACCAAAGAAACCTTTTTAAAAGTTGAGTCTGGAGAGATGAGGGGTGTCGTGGAGTTGATAGAGAAGAGGTTCAGGGAGCAAAGATGAGGCTGGGGTATTAGAGTGCCAGGTTGGGAGGCAGGAAAAATAAACGGGCAGGTGATAGGTGCATATAGAATTGAGGGAGGTTTGAACAGATTCCTCATTTCAGCCTGTGATGGGGATGGCATCAAGATTTCAGAGGACTGGGAACAGGGTGTCATTCCTGGGATGGAGATTCTTAGTCCTGGGAATTCTGAAACCTCCCTTATAAACTGGATTTATTAATTCTGTAGTGTACCCCCAGACAGGATTTTTCTGAGTAGCAGTTGTCCTGGAACTCACTCTGTAGACCAGGCTAGCTGTGGACTCAAGAGATCTGCCTGCTTCTGCCTCCTGCGTACCAGGATTACAGACCTGGCTGTCAATTCTGCTTGTGAAGGTGAATATGTGTTGTTGCCTTGTTGCCTTAACATGCTCATGGAAACAATCTCTCTCTTTTTTTTTTTTTGTTTTTGTTTTTTTGTTTTGTTTTGTTTTGTTTTTCGAGACAGGGTTTCTCTGTGTAGCCTTGGCTGTCCTGGAACTCACTCAGTAGACCAGGCTGGCCTCGAACTCAGAAATCCGCCTGCCTCTGCCTCCCAAGTGCTGGGATTAAAGGCGTGCGCCACCACTGCCTGGCTAACAATCTCTTTTTTGAAGCAAGGTTTTTTTCCATGTAGCCGTGACTGTCCTGGAACTAGCTATATATATAGATCAGGCTGGCCTCAACCTCAAAGACCTGCCTGCTTCTGCCTCCAGGACCTGCGTAAAACCACTTTGGTTTTTGTTTATATGTGTGTGTATATGCATGAGTTTGTATGCACTGCTTACATGCTGATGCCCAGGGAAGACCGAGGACATTGGATTCCCCTGGAATTGTCACGTCAGGTGGTCGTGGGCCACCTGAGGGGTGCTGGGATGGAACCCAGGTTCTCTGTAAGATCAGCAAGAGCTCTTAGCCAATGAGCCATGTTTTCCTGCCCACTCTTTTCCAGCTCTGAAGTATTTTAAGTTGTGTCATAAAGTAAATGTATTAGCAAGAGAAGTACCACTCAGTTTTCTTCTGCTGATCTTCTTACATGGGCGAAGGTAAAAATAAATGTACATACATTAAATTTAGGGTTGAAACAGCTTTTCTTTCAAAAGGAACTTTTTAATAAAAAGTGTTGCTGGGCATGGTGGTATACACCTTTAATCCCTGGAACCTGGGAAGCAGAAGCAGACAGATCTGTGAGTTTGAGGCCAGCCATGGCTACATGGAGAAAATATGTCTTGAGAAACAAAACAAAACAGAACAAAAAAAGCAGAATTGCCAAATCTCGTTTATAAGGTCTTGGCATCAAGTGTCTTTACCTGTTGAGCCATGTACCTCTAACCACCAGTCTGCATTTCTGTGTGGGGCCCCTTAAATAAGAGACTAATTGGTTTGGGTACACTCAGGAAGGACATAACTCTGAGGCATGGTCTGGCCTTGACTTTCTTGAGACGTGGTTTTTGTTCTGTTCTTTTAGGCAGGGACTTTGTAGCTCTGGCTGTCCTGGAACTTGCTATGTAGACCAGACTGGCCTCAGACTCACAGAGACCTACCTGCCTCTGCCTCCCAAGTGTTGGGACGTGCTGCAGGACACTGTTGTTCCTGACAGGTTTTAAAGTCCCTTCTGGTAGAAGTCCTGGGCAAGGGTGCTGGGAAACAGCAGGCAGCAGACCGAATGTCTGCAGGCTTGTGATTGGAGGGTGTGAGCTGCCTTGGACGCTTGGCTTGAGAGTTCTTAACACTAACCTCAAGCTTTCTGGAACAGATCAAAGCTGAGCCTGTCTTTTAGTGAAAGGAGTGTCTTGAGCTGGTCCAAGGACTCTGAGGCTTACAAGGGACAGCAAGAAATTCATCAAGTATGGCTCAGTCAATACTGCTTAGTATTCACTTGGAACCTAGCCCTTAGTGTACAAGGAGGATGCAGGGCAGCAAAGCCTAGGGCAGCCCCAGCATGTCTGTGTTTTGAGTTCTTTAGGGACTGGCCACCCTGTGTCTTGGATTGGATGTCATCCTGGCCTTTGCCTTCTGTGTTCTGTATGTTGGATTTCCTGCGTTCAGTGCCCTGTGCCTTTGTCCTTTAGCTTGGGAAGCTCAGTAGAAGGACAGGATTAGTTAGTTCTCTGTCACTCTGTATACCTGACAGTGTCTTTTTTAGCTGGGACTTTTAGAGATAGTCTTATTCTAGTTCAAGCTATCCTTGAACTTGTGGCGGTCTCCTTGTCTTATTAGCCTTCCAAATTCTAGGATTTTAGGTGTGCCACCTGCCTGGCTTGACAGTGTGGTTTTCTGGGGGGATGGTGATCGAGTTCAGGACCTTGTTCTGTCACTGAGCCACACCATGGCCATGTCTTCATCTGTCACGTTTATCCTGGTACCTCTTCTCCCCCTCCTCCTCCTCTTCTCCTTCCCTCCTCCCCTCTCCCCTACACTGGCTGTTGAGCCCAGGGCTTCAAGGATGTTTGTTTATTCTGCTACTAAGCCAAGTCAGCAGGCCTGCCACCTTTTACTTCTGCTCTTTTGTATACAACCTGGCTTCTTGTAGAAGCTTGTGGAATCTTCTCTTTCCCTTCTTGTGAAATGTTGTGATAATTTCCTAGTGTTGCTGGGGGAGCTGGCTGCTTTGATGACCTTGTGCTAGACACTGTGGGACCTTTCAGTTGGTGAAGTTACATCTTTCTGTTTTCAGCATGTGGGTCGTTGGCCCTGGGGGTTGGCAGGGGCAAGGCTGGCATTGAGGAAGCACCGTTCTAGTGGCCAGATGAGGGGGCCATCCCCTTAGACCCCACCCCTTCTCCCAGATGAGGTGGGCCA
>JANHMN010000020.1:3518302-3519564 GCA_030674055.1 Rhabdomys pumilio | reverse complement strand
CCTCATTAACTTCACGCTGACACTTCTAGTCTCACAGCATGTCCCCCTTCCCTTCAGTATACTCTCCTATACTAATCATCCATATTCTGAAGAACCACCCAGTGACTCCTGGGACCATGACTCTGAATGGACTTCAGGCCTCATGCTGTCAAGATGGATCTTTGGGAGGCGGGAGGGTCAGCAGACAAGGCTCACCTCCTGTAGCAGCTGCCTTCCACCTGTCTGGTTGCATCCCTGTCATCTCTAAGGGCAGAAGAAGAAAGGGAACATCCAACCCAGAACTGAGATGATGGGAGCCCAGGCTGGTTCACCCTAAATTTCTATCCTGGGCACTAGGTGGGTGGGTGGGATATGTCAGCCATCCAGTGCCTCTGTCGTAAATGCCTTTTGCCTCCCTTGCGTTCGTGTTCAGGATCATGTCTCATTGTTCTGACGGTACTCAGATGCAGCCACCATGATCTGAGGTTTCTTTACGTACAAATGTATCTAGGCAGGAGAGATCAACTCATTTTTACCTTTTAAGATTCTGAGCTAGCAGCTGGGCAGTGGTGGCGCACGCCTTTAATCCCAGCCCTTGGGAGGCAGAGGCAGGCGGATTTCTGAGTTCCAGGCCAGCCTGGTCTACAGAGTGAGTTCCAGGACAGCCAGTGCTACACAGAGAAACCCTGTCTTGATCCCCCCCCCCCCAAAAAAAAAGATTCTGAGCTAGCTTTGACCCCCAAGCAATCCTCCTGCCTTAACCTAGAGTGTTGGAATTATAGGTCCGACTTAACTCACTACTTTTAAAATATTTATATAGTATTTAGAGGTATAAGCAGTCTATGGCCATACCACCCTGAATGTGTCCCATCTTGTCTGAAGGTATGAGCAGACTATAAATCAATCAATAAATACATCATTAATTATTCAAAAATGTGAATGAACTGTTACCATCAATAGACCAGTGATTGCCGTGATTCGGCCTTGAAGCCAGGGCTTTGGGCGTTTATGGCAGAAAAAGAGCAAACAAGCAAACAGGCATCACTATTCCTTTTCCTTGGAAGTGACTGTTGCCTGAGTCACAGCTGCCCTTATGACATCATGGGCCACCCTCCTCTGCTTTCTGTTCATGCCAACGCCAGAGCAGCACAGACCTGAGGGGATTTGAACCATCTATACCCAATCCATGCGTGAACAATGGTGAGCAGGAGAGGGCTAACACATTACATTTGTATGTCCCCTCACGACGAGGGGACCCTCTGATGCCTCAGAGTCTGGGAAGG
>JANHMN010000020.1:3508302-3515802 GCA_030674055.1 Rhabdomys pumilio | reverse complement strand
AGGTAATGGCAAAGGTCAGGTAGCCTAGGCTAGGCAGCCCCTCTTTCTGTCTGGATATTGTCATCTCAAAGATACTTACAGAAAGGGAGGGTCTCTAAGATCTGGGTCTTTCCCTACAAGACTGCCCTGTCCTGTGTCTGTTCAGAGCCTTAGTGTCTTATGCCCACTCTGAAGGACTTCTCCGTTCTTGGCTTCTTGTGTCTTACATTCAGTGTCATCTCAGGGAAGGATGCCCTGAGAGCCTGGGTCAGATCCTTGGCTCTGCCTCACACTGTCACTTGGCCATGTCACTTCTCTCTGAGCCTCAGCTTCTTGAACTGGGCTTTGTGATTGACCCATTTCAGGGCTGAAGGTCAGGGACACGTTTTTGTTTCTTCCAAGCATCTCACTGTATACCTTAAACATACACATTGTTAATTACGTCTCAATAAAAAGCTACAAAGTAATTGGCATCCGCAACAAAGATACAGACTTTACATCCTGGTGGTTGTTAAAAAAAAGTGGCCACTTTGACCAGTTATAACAAGTCCAAAGAGACTGACAAACTGGGCCTAGTGGTACATGCCTGTGATCTCAGCACTTAAGAGAGAGTCAGGAGGATTGCTGCAAGTTCAAAGCCAGCACAATCACATGGCAATTTCTGGGCCAACCAGAGCTCTGTAGCAAAACTCTGTCAAAGCAAAAATAAAAGAATCCCTTCTCGGTGGACAGACTGGAAACAGATCTACACCAGCATGCACCAGTACAGCTGAGCTGGCCTCTGGCTTTCTTGTTTTTCAAGACAAGGTGTTTCTATGTGGTCCTGGTTGTCCTGGATCTTGATTTGGAGACCACACTGGCCACTAATGCCTGCCTCTGTCACCCAGATGCTAGGATTAAAGGCCTGTGCCACCACATTCAGCACTCCTTGCTTTCGTATCTACACTGAAATTGTATTGAATTGTTATCTTCAATCCCATGGTAAACTCAGTAATCTCCCCTTCCAAATTACTTTTTCTTTTCTTTTTTTTTTTTTTAAAAAAAAGTTTTTGTAAAAATCATGTGTTGTGGTTATGTCTGTGTGAGGCTGTGTGCAGGTATGTACAGGTGTATTGCAGGTGTGTACAGGTGTCTGTGGAAGCCAAAAAGAGGCTCTCCAGTCTCCTGGACCTTGGGTTATAGGCGGTTGTGACCCACCAGGTGTGGCTGTTGTGAACTCAGGTCCTCTTCTAAGAGCAGCAAATGCTTTCTAACCACCGAGCCCTTTCTCCAGCCCCACATCTCTAACTCTTAATTCTGAATTGGAGGTGAGTTCTTATTCCTACAATTGGAAACAAATGGGATCTCCCTTGTTGTGACAAGATGGTGGTTGCTGCCAGCTTCCCTTCCGCACAGACCTGCCCCTACCTTGCCTGAGTAGTGGGAGACCCTCTCATTGACTCTTGGCCTCTCTGCACTTTAAGTGGCTCAGGCTTCTGCCCAGTCAGAGCCCTGTTGCTCTGCAGAGACAACTCTTCATCCAGCCAGGGCTAGAAATGGGATGTTCACATTCTGACTCCTACAGAGCACAGATGCCCTTTCCCATCTCACCCAACATGATGTTGCTCAAGTTTGTAGAGTAAAAGCCCGGGGGCTCTGGAAGCCCCAACAAACCAGGCTTGGTCACCCATGTCCAGGATGCCAATTAAAGGGACAAGGAATGGCGAAAAAGAAAAGATTAGTTCAATGCGGCTGCAATGCAAAGAGGAACAAATTAAGGGATCCAGTGACTGCAAGTCCTTTTTGGGGGGATCTGAAATCAATTTTAGGTTTAAGTAGAACTGGTGCAAGGAGCAGGAGGTAGGTAGGACTCATTGAGCATGGTCTAGGCGTGGGCTCCTTAATCCGTGTCTCCGTTCTGGTCCTGCAAGATGCTCTACACGAGTCCTTCTTGCTTGAGGGGGCAAAGTGGTCCTTAGGGATGGTTACTTGGGCTCCAGGGTGTAGCTTTGTTCTCCAAGACAACAGCCATCATCTGGGGTGGTCTGTCTTGGAGGTTTGGCAGCTCATGGAGTTTAAGGTGACTGCGTACTACTTCTGTGCCTTGGAGGGAATGAGATAGTTCAGATACTCCTTGGGTGATTAACAGTTAACCTGCAGAGGTTGCCAGGTGACCTAAAGGGAAGGAGACAGGCACGAAATGAAGGAGAACATGCCATGCTTTTGTCTTATATCTGTTATAGTTACTCTGTGGGCCCATGGGATAGGCTTTTGGACCCCTGTATGGACCCCCTTCTTCCATAGCCTGGATTTTCTGCTGGTCATTTCTCCTGTGGCAGTGCCTTCCTTCAAGAACTTGGCATTCTCACTGGCTCTGAGCCATGTGACTCTCTTCCTATTTCCCATAACACCACCTAACTCGGTAATTTTCAGAATTGTCCAGGAGGAGGCAGGGAAAAAAGAAAAAAGAAAGGACAAAGGAAACTAAACATTCCATTAAGAAGCAGAATCAAGTCACCTTCAGAAAAAAATAAGATGACTGGCTAAGTGTCTCAAGGCTTCATCCCAAACCTCAAGGAAACAAGCACTCAGAGAAGTTGGAAAATGCCCATCAGACGACAGGCCTGAGTGCTGACCACAGGCTCTGGCCTTCTCTTCACAGTTACAGGAACAACAGGAAAATAGACATTAATCTCCAGGGCAGAACAGACGGCTCACTGGTTAAGAGTGTATACTGCTCTCGCAGGGAAGAGTTCAGTTCCCAGTGCCCATCTCTAATCTCCACAGCTTTCATACGAACCCCTTCCTTGCATACGCCATGCATATAATACAAATAAATCTCTAATTGTACTTAAAAATCAGGAAGGAACATAAAGTAGATAGCAATTATTAAAGGAGGCAAAATGTGGAAAGTAGATCAATTTTTATCTATCTATCTATCTATCTATCTATCTATCTATCTATCTATCTATCTATCATCTATCTATCTATCATCTATCCATCTATCTATCTTTCTATCTATGTGTGTGTGTGTTTGAGACAGGTCTCACTATGTAGCTCAGGCTATTCTGATATTCATTATGAAGACCAGGCTGGCCTTAAAATCACAGATATCCAACCTCTGCTTCCCAAGCTCTGGGATTATAGGCATGAACCGCCATGTCCAGCTGATCTAAGCTGTTTTAAATGTCTTAAGAAAGCCAAGAGAGGCTATTAGGCCATCTGAGTGCAGAGGTGGCAGCTGGTCCAGAGATTGCTAGAGATGGCTAGAGCAGGGGCTGTTTGGCTCTTTTCCCGAGGAGCAGTTAATTCTTCATGCTGCTGAAGAAGAGGGTCTGTCTCTAGAAGGACCTGTGACTGGGCCCAAAGCCTGGTGTGACACTTTTGCTCATGAACACTGATATTCCATCTCTGTAATTCATGGAGTCAGTGTTGTGATCCGCTCTACCCCACGCTTGGGGGCCAAAATGTTGGGGACCAATGTTGGGACCTGCACTGCCAAAAGCCTTGGGGGCTAAATTGTTAGAGCCCACACTGCCCCAAGCTGCTCCGGTCTACGGGTCGGGGTTCAGTGAGAAAGTGAGGACGGACGAGAAGAATGGCGACCAGTCAGAGTGTGATTCAATCCCATTTATTCTTCAGTCTCTCTTCCTAGTCCAAGTCCCAAGTCTTGAGTTCCTAGTACCTAGTTCCTAGTCCCTAGTGCCTCCAAGTTCCAAGTTTCCAGTTCCAAGTTCTAGGCTCGAGTTTCATCCAAGTACAAGTGTCTAATCCCTAGTTGCCTATCTCGAGTCTCAAGTGCCTACTAATTTCTTCTGTCGGCCTCTCGCCTTTTATATGTCTCATTTCTAAGCCACATCTTTAAGTCACGCCTTTAAGTCTTGGCTCTAAATCACACCTTTAAATCTCACACACCCAAGTGAAAATCCAGGGTATCTAAAACAAGATGTTATCAGAGTGTGCTCAGCTGTTGTAGGCTATTGTAAACAAGTGTCTTGACAGGGTATATGGCTCAAGATGGCTGCAAGGATGACAGCTGCCTTCTGTCGGCTCCCCACAAGTCAGGACTGGGGTCCTCACTCATCAAGAGGCTAAGGTTGGGATCTAGAAACAAAAATGAACATTCAGAAAAATAATCAAGCTTTTGAGGAGGCCAAGAACATGAAAAAGCATTGCTAATCCCACAGCAGAAGTGTGATAGTCAAGAGAGGCTTGATTATCACTTTTAGAGAGAATGTATTTTTAAAGATGAGTGTGGTGGTGCACACCTTTAATCCCAGCACTCAAGAGGCAGAGGCAGGCAGATCTCTGAGTTCCAGGACAGCCAGGGCTATACAGAGAAACCCTGTCATGAAAAACCAAAGGTGAAGTGAGGTGTATTTTAAAAAAAGGAATTTTTAGCTGGAGTGGTGGCACTCATATACATAAAGAAAACAAAAGAAAACTTCAAAGAATGTGGGATGTAGGTCAATAGTAGAGTGAATGAATGAGAAAGTCCATTCAGAAACACACACACACACACACACACACACACACAGGAAAGAGAGAAATTTATTTTTTCTGGATTTTTTGTTTGTTTGTTTGTTTGTTTTTTTGGTTTTTCAAGACAGGGTTTCTCTGTATAGCCCTAGCTGTCCTGGAACTCACTTGGTAGACCAGGCTGGCCTCGAACTCAGAAATCCGCCTGCCTCTGCCTCCCAAGCGCTGAGATTAAAGGCATGCGCCACCACTGCCCGGCTTTTTCTGGATTTTTAAGACGATGTATTTATTTCTATTTATTGTATGAGTGCTCTGCTGCATATACATCCACAGGCCAGAAGAGGGCATCAGATCCCCTTACAGGTGATTGTGAGTCACCTTGTGGTTGCTGGAACTTGAACTCAGGACCTCTGCAAGAACAGCCACTTAACCACTGAGCCATCTTACCAGCCCTGAGAGAGAAATTTAAAGAGTGAAATTGATATCCTCAGTGGATGAAAGAGGTTGCATCATGCATGAGATAACCATCCTCAAAGACCCATTAGAGGGGAGCACAACAGACCATTTGTAGAGGCCCACACTGCCCCTCGCTTGGGGGCCACTATGTTATGGACCGCACTGCCCCACTCTTGGGAGCCATTATGTTGCGGCCCACACTGCCCAGCTTGGGGGCCACTGTGTCCCGGCCTGAGCTGCTGCTGTGGTCCCTGGGTCAAGGTCTAGCAAGAGAGAGAGACTTGAAGAATGGAGACAAGACAGAGGTTCTGATCAAGTCTCTTGTCTCCTTTCTCTGGTCTCGTTTATTGCAAGGAAATCCTGGGTATTTATAAGCACAAGCAAGGGAACACAGCTGAAGACACTTTACCGCATGCACCTTGTAGTTGAGGGCATTAAACAGCAAAACAAGCCAGGCAGTGGTGGCGCAGGCCTTTAATCCCAGTACTTGGGAGGCAGAGGCAGGCAGATTTCTGAGTTCGAGTTCAGCCTGGTCTACAGAGTGAGCTCCAGGACAGCCAGGGTTACATAGAGAAACCTTGTCTCAAAAAAACCAAAAAACAAACAAAAAACAAAAACAAACAAACAACCCCCCCCCAAAAAAACCAAACCAAACCAAACCAAACAAAAAAACAGCAAAACAAGATGTTTATCAGAGTGTGCTCAGCTGTTGTAGGCTGTTGAAAACAAGTCTCTTGTCAGGATATATGGCTCAAGATGGCTGCAAAGATGATAGCCGCTTTCTGCTAGAAGTTGGCTCCCCACAGACCATTAACTGCTGGGGTGAATGACAGAGAAGGCACACCAAGTGCCTTCAGGACTGGAACGTTTGCTGTGGAAGTCCTTCTTGGATTGCAGTCCAAAAGGGCAGAGAAATGCAAAGATTAGAAAAACAAGACAAAACCGGAGAATCAACAGTGCAGAGGTTCTAGCCATGGCTGAGTTCTTGAGAACAGAGAGCAAAGATGGAGAGCAGCCCCATTAAAGCATGGACAAAATTCCTAAAGGGAGTCACTGGCCCTCAAAAGATGGTGACAGATGGTGCTCCCCACACCAGTGACAGCACAGTGTCATAACCAGTGAAGATAAAATACTTAGTAGTCAGAGGAAAAGAGATAAACAGGTTACCTATCCAGGGACCAAATATCAGGTCAGCATGGGTGTACCTCAACATTCGGGTAAAGGAAGGGTATGGAGGGACCCCAGTGCTCTGAAAGAGGTCAAGGACTGCTGAATGACCCCCAAAATGTATCACAATATGTGTATATATGTATATGCATATATACATATATATGGTCTCAAGACTATATGTTGTTCAAGACTAGCTGAAGATGACCTTTGTGAGTCAACTTGACCAATAAGCTAGAGTCATAAAGAAGTCTCAATTGAGGAAACGCCTTCATGAGATTCAGCTGATAGGCATTTTCTCAATTAGTTATCAGTGCGGGGAGAACCCAGTCTATTGTGTGTGATGCTGATCCTGGGATGGTGGCTTGGGTTCTATAAGATAGCAGGCTGAGCAAGCCAGGGGAAGCAAGCCAGTAAGCAGCAGCACCCCTCCATGGCCTCTGCATCAGCTCCTGACTCCAGCTTCCTGTCCTGCTTGAGTTCCTGTCCTGACTGCCTTTGGTGATGAACTGTGATGTGGAAGTGTGAGCCTAATGAACCCTTTCCTCCCTAATGTGCTTTTTGGTCATTGAGGTTTGTCACCATAGTAGAAACCCTGACTAAGACAACCGGGGTCTCTTAGTCTTTCTGCACTCCCCCTCCCCCAGTGCTGGGATTTCAAGTGCACACTTTGTATGTCAATTCTGGGAATAAAGCTCAAGGCTTCACGTTTATGCAATCAAATATTTAACTTCAGCTATCTCTCCAGTCAGTCTCCGAAAGTATTTCTGGGGAGTTAACTCTAAGATAAAACAGATTCAGGAGCGTGGTACAATCAGTGTTGATGAACTAAGACTTATTATCACAACCAAACAGTGTGGGGCAGTGGGTTGTGAGAGGCAGCTGGGCACGTGGTCAAGCACAGGCCTCGAACCCTGGACCCTAATGGGACAGTACGTGTTCGGTCTTTCTCCTGGGCCCCTGGTTCCTTTCACTTAGCTTCAGCCCTCCACAGCCCCTCTCACGGAGAGGTCTATGGCCATCACTCAGTAGGAACAGTGCCTCAGGCTCTCCCACCTCATCCCATCTAAATGAGGTATCTCCAAGCTCTCAGACCAGGCCAATAGGGGTTATCTGCTGTTAGACCCTAACCCACCCCAAAACTTATATAAAGAGAGAGACAGAAGTAAAGGTGTGCGGGAATCATCCCGTTGTCCGAGAGAGTCTGTCGCAAAAGCTGTAACACTTGGGAAGAGATTTGCTCTCCCGAAGCGCCTTTAGGACCCTCCCCTCCTTGTTAGCTAGCCAGCTTCTCACCGGCCCAGCCTGGACTGGCTTAGCGCAGAGAGACAGGTGCAGCACCTGGGAGCAACTGGGTGGCAACAACAACAGCAGCAGCAGCGGCAGCGGCAGCGGCAGCGGAGGCAGCGGAGGCAGCGGAGGCAGCGGAGGCAGCGGAGG
>JANHMN010000020.1:3487567-3498484 GCA_030674055.1 Rhabdomys pumilio | reverse complement strand
CTCTCTCTCTCTCTCTCTCTCTCTCTCTCTCTCTCTCTCTCTCTCTCCCTCCCTCTCTCCAGAAGCTGAGTCTTGTACACTGGGCACCAGGAAAACATTCTTATGTTCTCTCTTACTTTCTTCCCAAATACGGAAAGAGAGTTTTAAATTATCACAGCCCGGCAGTGGTGGCGCACGCCTTTAATCCCAGCACTTGGGAGGCAGAGGCAGGCGGATTTCTGAGTTCCAGAGTTCCAGGCCAGCCTGGTCTACAGAGTGAGTTCCAGGACAGCCAGGGCTACACAGAGAAACCCTGTCTCGAAAAACAAACAAACAAACAAAAAATCATTATCACAACAGATACATGTCCAGAAACTCAGATGTCAGGTTGACGCACTCATGCTGATTAACCGACATGTACCACAGGCAGTTCAATTTAGCTGGTCTCCTGGGCGCATCTGTGGCTCTGAGGGGTTCTGCAGCTCTTGAACTTCCTAGACTGAGGATCGGGATTCCTGTCTGGCTCACCCTGAACTCCCTAAGCATCTTAAGTGGTCTGTTCTCTCTTGCAAGGCCCAGAAGATACTACCGCCATGGTGAAAACATCTGCAGCTGTGCGCATCCAAGCCTGGTGGCGTGGCACACTGCTGCGACGCTCACTGCTGCATGCCGCCCTCAGCGCGTGGATCATTCAGTGCTGGTGGAGAAAGATAATGATGAGGGTGCAAGGGAAGAAACGGAGGATGGCTCTGGAGTTATATGCTCGAAAAACTTGGGCAATAGTCAAACTGCAGTCCTGGTTCAGAATGTGGCATATTCGCCAACGATACTGTCGTTTGCTAAATGCAGTTCGCATCATCCAGGTTTATTGGCGTTGGCATAGTTGTCACACTCGTGGCTTTATTCAGGGCAACTATGAAATCAAAGAAAACCGACTGAATATTCAACTTGAAATTTCCCTGGGCTCACAGGCTTGTAAGGTGGAACAGTGCATAACCCTACCAATAAAAGAGTGATCAGGTCTGCTACACCCGTATTGCTCCACTCTTTATCAGAAGGATTTTCAAGTCATTATTAGGCCCAACATGGTTTTAATCACACTAGTGCCTGGCAAATCAGCTCTGTGGGACACTACTGAGAAGGCTCCTCAGTGGGGAATAAGGATCTGGGATGGATTAGCAATGTCTGCTATGGGGAGGGGCATTAAGATTTCAGGGTTGTCAAGTGTCCAGAATGCGGAAATGGTCTCCCTTGACAATGCAACGAGGAAGCCTGTGTTTGGGGTTCTGTGTTTGCTACAAAATATTAAGACATTTTAAAAATCACGGTGAAAATATGATACGAACTTACCATTTTAAAGTAGGTTGAAAGGTACTTACATCGAGCGATTGCCACTGACCATCGACCAACCTTGTCTTCGTAGCTTTTTCATCTTGAGAGCTGAACTCTTCCAGCCACTAAACAGTAACTCTTTGAGTAATTCCCTTAGCCCTTGACAACTTGTCTTTCTGACTTCAACTGTTCATATGAGTGCCCCCCTTTCTAGAGAACCCAGAAGTCCCATATAATATCGATGTTGTAGTGACGGCTTTTTTCACTTCTTCAAGTCCATGTTGCAGGGCGTGTTAGGTTTTTTTGTTTTGTTTTGTTTTGTTTTGAGACAGGGTTTCTCTGTGTAGTCCTGGCTGTCCTGGAACTCACTCTGTAGACCAGGGTGGCCTCGAACTCAGAAATCCGCCTGCCTCTGCCTCCCAAGTGCTGGGATTAAAGGCGTGCGCCACCACCACCCGGCAGGTTTGTTTTTGTTAAAGGCTGAATAACAGCCCAGAGAATACACATACTACCTGGTGTTCATCTGTTGGTTGATGCATGTCCCTCTGCCTTTTGGCGATTTGAACAATGTGACTTTGGACCCAGATGGGCAAATAGCCTTTTTTTTTTTTTTTCTTTAAAAACAAAACCAAAACCAAAAATCTGTGTTTCTGTTGTATGCAAGTATGTGTGTGTGCTTGTGTGGTGTAGTGTGGGATGTATGCATGTGTGTATGTGGTATATGCATGTGTGTGGGTGTGTGTATAGTGTATGAATGTGTGTCTGTGTGTGTTGCTTGTATGTGTGTGGTGTATGTGTGCTTGCGTGGTGTAGTGTGTGATGTATGCATGTGTGTGTGGGTGTCTGGAGTATAAATATGCTTGTGTGTGTGTGTTGCATGTGTGTGTAAGTGTGTGTGGTGTATGTGTGTGTGTGCTTGTGTGGTGTGTATGATGTATGCATATTTGTGTGGTATAGTCATGTGTGTGTTGGTGTGTGTATGGTGTGTGAATGTGTGTCTATGTGTGTTGCGTGCGTGTGTGTGTGTGTGTGTGTGTGTGTGTGGGGTATATGTGTGTGTGGTGTGTGTGGTATATGCATGTGTGTGGTGTCTCTGTGGTATATGCGTGTGTGTGTGTGTGTGTATGTGTGTGTAGTATTTGCATGCATGTGTGTAAGTGTGTGTGGTATCTGTGTGTGTGGTATATGCATGTGTGTGTAGTGTTTGAATGCATGTGTGTGTGTGGTGTCTGTGTGTGTGTGGTATATGCATGTGTGTGTGTGGTGTCTGTGTGTGTGTGGTATATGCATGTGTGTGGTATATGCATGTGTGTGATATATGCATGTGTGTGGTGTGTGTGTGTGGTATATGCATGTGTGTGTGTGGTGTCTGTGTGTGTGTGATATATGCATGTGTGTGTGTGTGTGTATAGTGTTTGCATGCATGTGTGTATGCTCATACTCGTGCACACAGGTTACCCTTAAACTCACTATGTAGTTAAAGGGTGAACTTGAACCTCGGAGCCTTTTCCTGCCCCCATTTCTCCAGTGCTAGGATCAAAGGTGCACATCACCACACCTAGTTGTGAGTTTGTTTGCTTTTTGAAATGTCTCGCCATGTTGCTGGCCTTGAACTTGGGTCCTCTTGGTAGCTAAAAGTTCCTTGGTGTGCACACAAAGGAATGGAAAATTTACATCCCCATAAAACCCTGAGCATGTGTGATTACAGAAGCTTTACTCATAACTGCCCACGTCTGCAAACATCTGAGATGTCCTTAGGCACAGAAGGGGTTGAGTAAACTGTAGTTGTTAAGGCCAAGGTAAAATATTAAGACCTAGATGGAATGTTAAGGCCTAGGTAGCAGTTATCTGGCTAGCCTACCATTTTAAGGGCACTTTCTCACGTTTCTGCTGTTACTAGGAAACTTTGTAATGCCAAGTTGATTACATATTCGGTTATGTTCTGTGCCCTTGGAAACCAATCATGATATGTCAGTAGGACTGTTTTGTACAGTTACCCACAATAAGTTTGCACCCAAACCAACCACCCAACAGTGACTCCTGCACCTGTATATAAGCTTTTATGTTATAAGCTGTCCCTGGGATAGACCCCAACATAAGCGAGAACCTGCACCAATATAAGAAACTGTTTGGAATAAGACTTCCATTTTGAGTAGCGGTCCAGTAAAATTTAAGTTCCCTGGAAACTGATATCCTACTTGGAAGAAAGAGACATGTACATGGGTAACCAACATTCTGCTGTCAAGTTAAGATATAAATATTAGACAAGGCAAGCTCCTGCCACAGTTGAATACCCCAACCAATGGGAGAAGGACAAATGTACAAGAAAGGTATGTTCTTAAGGAAACCTTCTATCCCCAAATCCTGATTGGTGAAATAACTTGGCACAGATGTTTGTGTATTTTGGGCCTAAAATCTCTGTAGGATCTTAACTTGGGGTCATGATTGGGTTCCTGGATCTGGACTGTGGCCCTGGTTGACAAGTCTTGGGGTGTATGCTCAATAAACTCTCCCTGTCTGACTGAGATCAGTGTTTGCGTGGTTTGTGAGGCAATTTCTGAATCCCAACAATAGTAGTATGTCCCTCAAGTGGTAGGTTAGGTGTTATTAAAGGGAGTGAGCCATGATAACATATGAGAGAACTTACATACATGTTACTCAAGGAGAGAAACCAAACCGTTGCAGGCTACGTACTGTGTGCTTCCAGCTAAGTAACATTCTGGTAAACAAATAAACAACAAACAAATACATACCATGGAGAAAGCAAATAAATGTTAGTGACTGGTTGGCTTTTTAGGGGTTGAGGAGGGAGGAGTATGTGGCCCAGGCTGGATTTGAACTTGCAGTCTTCTAGCCTCTGAGTGCTGGGATTGCAAGTGTGCACACATAGTTGAGCACATAGGAATTTAAAAAAAAAAAAAAAAGAACTTAAACTATTATTCACGAGTCCATAATGGTGGGTCCATGGTAGATCCTGAGCAGGCAGCAATGGAAAGTACATACTTTGGGTGAGATGGTTGTCAGCTTGTGGGCTTACTAAACAAATGTGCTGTTCTGGTTGGGGTGCAGATAATGAGGGAGGCTGGGAGCATTTGGGGACAGGGTTAGGGGGCGGAGTCTCTGAACTGTCAATTTAATGTGAACTTGCAATTGTACCAAAAAGTTAGGCAAAACAAAACAACTAAAGGTTGGTAAGGTGGCTCAGTGGATAAAGGTTCAGTTACCAAGCCAGATGAGCTGACTGCAGTAGTGAGCAAATCAAACCTGCATCTCAGGTTAGTCGCTAAACTTTAGTAAGTAAGTGGCATCTCTACTGTGCTCTCATTTAGCTGGTGAACCCACTGTCCCTCAGATTGTGCCGTCCTTTGGTGTTTTGTATCGCTGTTTAAAAAATTTCAGTACATAGATCTGCATTTACTGTATTAAGTGGTTATCCGAATTTAATTTTCCCTTTCTCCCTTCTTTCCTTTCCTTCTCCCTTCCTCCTTTCTCTCCCTCTCTTCCTTCCTGCTCTCCTCTCTTTCCCACTTTCCTTTCTAGATAGGGTCTCATGTAGCTCAGGGCTAACCTTGAACTCACCACGTGGCTGTAGCTAAAGATGCCCTTGAACTTCTGACCCCACTGCCTCTACTTCCCAAGTGTTGGAATTATAGGCGTGCACCACCAAGTCTTCTTTTAGATGCATGCTGGCCTTGCACTCTCCCAGTGGAAGTAGTCCACTTCCTACATCTGTTTCTTTGGGTGGATTCTCATTTGTATTTAGATTTTCAGGTCTGTAATCTCAATCTGTAAATACGAGCCGTTTTGCTTTCTCCTCTTCTGTCTGTCTGCCCTTTATTTCTCTTTATTGACTATGCATTGGCTAGAATATTTGAGGGTAGATCTCATCTCGCTTGCGGTCTTGAGGGGCTGGGGGCAGGGTGGAGTGTGCTGTTACAATCGTGCTAGTTGTAGGGTTCCCGTAGATCCCCCCCTTTTTTTGGGGGAGGGTTTCGATACAGGGTTTCTCTGTGTAGCCCTGGCTGTCCTGGAACTCACTCTGTAGACCAGGCTGGCCTCGAACTCAGAAATCCGCCTGCCTCTGCCTCCCAAGTGCGTAGATTCCCCCTTACCAGATGTCTCAAATGCTTGGGAATTTTTATCATGAGCAGGTGTTGAATTTGGCAAGTTCCTTTTTTTCTGATGATTTTTAGTGTTTCCCCTACTTTCTTGACTTAAATTTTGTTTGATCAGGATAGCCGATCACTTTGATGTATTGTTGACTTTTGAGTGTGATGAGACATTTTATAGCCCAATTATACATGACCCGAGTACCTAGGGTGCTGGACACTTCAAGGAGAATCTGGGACGGTGGCTCTGAGTTTGTGGTCTTATGCCAGGGAAGGCTTCTGACTTGGACATGTGTGGGAATATGAAAGGCACAAACAAACTTTATTGGAGTTACAGAAAAGTAAGAAACGGAGGGAAAGTGAGAGACGTTCAAGAGTAGGAGGAGTTTGCACAGAGGTTAACAGCTATTGAACTTCCTGGTTTAGGGGTTTTTATAGAGCTATGGCAAAAACTGGACAAAGGCTGAGGTAAGCTCTGTGGTTTGTCCACTGTGCTATCATGGGCAGAGACAACGGAGGTCCCAGCACTCTTCAAATGTCCCCCTGGCCCACTCAAGGATGTGATCATGTGCTGTCCACCTAGGAGGGGTGATGAGTCCTCCTCTTGTCCATGTCTGACTCTGACTTTGTTAGTCGTTGACCGTGACTGTCTGCTGGTCCTCAGACACTGGCTGCCATTGCTACCTCTAACTTTTCAGGTGTCTCAATTGCTATTAATTATACTAAGCTAGTTTTGCTCTTTAAAACCTACCAAGACGGCTGGAGGGATGGCTCAGTGGTTGAAAGCACTCTTCCAGACGACCTGTGTTCAATTCCCACGCCCATATGGTGACTCACAACTACCTATAACTCTAGTTCTGAGGTATCTGATGTCTTCTTTTGGCCTCTCTGGGTACCAGGCATACACATGGTACAGAGACATACATGTAGGTAAAATAGCCACACAATACAATCACACACACACACACACACACACACACTGCACTAGGTATATTTCTAGGGATTTTTCATACCAGACAGTGCAACTAAAGAAAGTTCTACAAAAATAGAGTTACTTTAGTATGGCCATGGGGGCAAAATTAAAGAACTTGGGAGGGTTGTTTCAGGGGAGGAAGTGTTGCCGGAGCGAACACTGTTGGGATGAGAGAATTGTGAAGAAAGAACTGAGGGGCTGGGCGGCACTTGGGAGGCAGAGGCAGGCGGATTTCTGAGTTCAAGGCCAGCCTGGTCTACAGAGTGAGTTCCAGGACAGCCAGGGCTACACGGAGAAACCTTGTCTCAAAAAACCAAAAAACCAAAAAACAACAACAACAACAACAAAAAAAAAACAAAAAACAAACAAAAACCCAAAAAACTGAGGGACTGTGAATCTTTTCCCGATTGTTCTCAGATCATCTTGCCTGTTGACGTGCCCAGCCCTAGCCCTGCCTATCGCTAAGGCTGAACTTCTATCCTAACTTGGAGCCACGTCAGAATGCCCTATTTAGACACTGGTATCTTCTTTCTTTCTTTCTTTCTTTCTTTCTTTCTTTCTTTCTTTCTTTCTTTCTTTTTAAAGAATTATTTATTTTATGTTTATAAGTACACAGTAGCTGTCTTCAGACACACCAGAAGAGGGCATCAGATCTCACCACAGATGGTTGTGAGCCACCATATGGTTGCTGGGAATTGAACTCAGGACCTCTGGAAGAGTAATCAGTGCTCTTAACCCCTAACCCATCTCTCCAGTCCTGGTATTTTCTTTAGATGTTCCCCAAAGAGGAAACTGAGGCACTCTAGATCTCTAGATCCAGGCAACACTGGCTTCAGCCTCCAGAGTCAGTCTGTGTGTGCAGAGGTGTCAAGAGTTTTCATGAGATGTAGTTCAGACATCTTTGGATCAGTGGTGGGGAGAAAGAATGGGTCTGGAAATGGGATTTGGACTTCTGTCTGCATCTGTCAGGTCAGGTTGGGACCTTGCTGCTGTTTTGACGACTGAGTGGCGCATGACCATTCCAATACCCAGACACAGGAAATCCTCACTGTTGTGGATTTGGTTTAAGGCTTGCATGATGCTAATTGGGTTCCCCAAATTATACGTCTGCAAAATTACATGTCTGCGTGTAAGATGCTGAGGGTTTCTTTCTCCACTTGGCTTTGATTGGTAAATAAAATTGCCGGTGGCTAATGGCTGCATAGGGAGACAGAGGTGGGACTTTTAGCAAACTGGGCAAGGAACTTAGGAGGGAGAAGGAGAGAGGAACTCCATGCTGGGGAAGGAGAACTGTAGGACAGAGAGACTACCAACATGTCAGAGTTGGGGATCATGGCTCAGGAGGTATGCAGGCCTGGGTCCGGGGTGGCCAGGATGGAATATTGGTTTTAGTAAGTGATAATTCAGGAATATAGGAAGGGAAAATGTACTAGCCAAGTGGAGGACTGAAGTGGCTCAACCATTGAGTTGAATAAGGCATATTAAATATAAGGCTGGTGAGTGTGTGTGTGTGTGTGTGTGTGTGTGTGTGTGTGTGTGTGTGTCTCATTTGGGGATCCAGAACATTAGGGTGGGTAGTGAGGAACTTGTGCCGCCACCAGGCGATTTGAGTAGCATTAATAGTTTACAGTAATACTTTGGTTCTTTGTAAGGAACAACAGGAGTCAGTGAGGCTCAATTCTCAAGGCTTCCATTACCAACCACTGAGACCTTTACTGAGGACCAGAGACACAGCATCTCTTCCCGTCAGCCCTCAGTGGTCAATGATCTCAATATGGAACTGCAGGTGAGTGGTGGTGATCACACAGTGACCCCGCAGAAGGGAGCATGACTGGCAATTGTGGTATTTCCAGTGGCCCTGGATGGTGTAGATAGCACTGAGGACCTGGCAGTACCGCCAGTGGATCCGCCACATCCGGACCAGAGACTGGAGCGTCACCACCGCTCTCTCTCTGTTTGAGAAGTCAATCAGAGCTTTCCTCCGTTGCTTCTCCTGGATCCTCCTGAGCGTCAGCCGCCACCAGCACTGAATGACCCAGGCTCCGAGGGCTGCGTGTAGCAGTGCCCTGCGCACCAGGGTCCCACGCCACCAGGCCTGCACCTGAATGGCTGCTTTCTTTCTGTTTTTCGTGAACTTTTTCTAGACAGAGATAAGAGAGATTGCTTAGAGACCTTCTTGCTACAACCTTCCAGGGCCTTCTTGCAAGGGGGCTGTCTCTTTAACATTGGGTCATCCTCAAAGAGTTCAGGAATCTAACAAAAGTCTAATAAGGATCCAGGAGACCTGGTAGGGACCTTTCTCTGCCATTGTGGACGCATTATCTCCCGCTCAGCGGCACAGTCCCTCTTCCTTATCCCATGTATTCTAGCTGGCTTTGATCTCCTTAAATTTCAGTTCATCCTGCCTCTATCTCCCACGGCTAGTATTAGAGGGGTGTATTTCCACCCTTGGCTTATAGCATTCCTCTCTTGCCTACCTAACTGCTGCCTAGATCAAGGAGAAACCAGAGTCACCAGAAGGGTGGGGAGGAGGGCTGTGTATTAGTCACACCCCGTCTTTAGGGCTCACTGGTTTGGGAATGTTTGCTCTTCTAATACTTTTTGCCCGGCTTACACTGTCTGATTGTTCTCTGCAAAATAATTGTGTATTTTGATTTTGTGATAGGGTTTGCAGCGCTTCCCGCATATTCTACAACCAACCCTCCTGTAGTTAGAACATTCTGCTTAATTCAGAGTACTCATGTTCTTGACTTCTAGTCCCAAGCAGTTTCTGACCAGTTTCCCCCTTTCCAGTCTCTATGTCAGAGTGAGACTCAGTTCCAAGAGTCTAGGCTGAGAAGGAGACATAGGGGAATGAGCAAATATTAATTCGACTCTTGATTATTTTAGACTGAGATGTATCTGCAGAATCCCACACCTGTTGCTATGCATTGTAATGCTAAGTGTGAGCCTCAAGAACTGGTTTGCCCAGAGATGAGAGAGTCAGCAAGTAGACCCAAGTGACACTTCGTGACCTTGCCCCCAAGTTATTTCTGATTGGTGAGTAAAGATACCTACAGCCTATAACTGGGCAGAATTGAGATAGGCGGGGCTTGGTGTTCCCAGCCTTGGGGTTGGGGGAGACCATGGGGAGAGAGAGAAGGTGGAGAGAGGAGAAAATTGCCATGGGTTAGGAGTCAAGAAAGCATGGCCACAGGGGCTGGCCAATTGGAGTTAAGAGCAGCCTAGATGAAGCATAGGAAGTGATAGTTCTGGGTTATCAACAGGAACGTAGATGCTAACAGCACAGAGGGCAGGTATCTGCCCAGCTCCAGTGCTGACTGAGGCTTATTGCAAATAATAAAAGTTGTGTGTCTTCTTCTGGGAACTGAGTGAGTAAAGGCAGCGCAGAAGCCTTGGACTGAGAGTAAAGATTTTCTACTCACATCCCCAGGACATGCCTGGATACAAATGGTTTGCAGTTCTCTTCACTGCGTGGTAATTCCACTCACCACCACAGCTCTAGGCTGCAGGTGTCTACTCTCTTCTTACCTTTAGAGTCTGTTTCCTTTGAATAATTTCATCTTCATCTTCACTAATTAAACTGGTCTTGGACTGTCACCAAAATTAAATGAGAAATCCATACATGAGTAAAACGATTCTTTCTATGGAACTATACAAAACCACTCATTGCTTTATTATTCCCTCTTTTCCCTAGACTAGGATGATACCCACCACACCCCTACTCTAACCACCGGCTAGATCTGGTTATGTTTCTTATACAAAATTTAAGTACCATAACCAACCTGCATCTTTTTGTGCTCCCCAAGGTTTGGTATGAGTGATTTGAGAGAGGGGAAATTTAATTTACAATAGCTTCGTGATTAAGATATCTGCCTCAGACTCTTTTCTCTCTACTTTTTTTTTGTTTGTTTGCTTTTTGAGACAGGGTTTCTCTGTGTATCTCTGGCTGTCCTAGAACTCACTCTGTAGACCAGGCTCACCTCGAACTCAGAAATCCGTCTGTCTCTGCCTCCCAAGTGCTGGGATTAAAGGCGTGCGCCACTCCCTGGCCTTTCTCTACTTTTTAAAAAAATTATTTATTTATTTATTTATTTATTTATTTATTTATTTATTTAATGTATGTGAGTGCACTGTCACTGTCTTCAGACACACCAGAAGAGGGCATTAGATCCCATTACAGATGGTTGTGAGCCACCATGTGGTTGCTGGGAATTGAACTCAGGACCTCTGGAAGGCAGTCAGTGCTCTTAACTGCTGAGCCATCTCTCCAGACCATCTACTTTTATATAACACATGTTGTATTGACCCCCCTCTCCTAAGTTCTGTCTCCTAGTAGTCCCTCACCTCTACAGGCATTCCAATGGAAAAAAACACACAAATCCAAACATTCAAAACTAAGTTCTTTGAGTATGAGACAGCATGTATTTGTCTTTCTGAGCCTGGATTACTACACTCAGTAGAATAATTTTTAGTTCCATCCATTTACCCATAGGTTTTTTTTTTTTTTTTTTTTTTTTTTCA
>JANHMN010000020.1:3446823-3468440 GCA_030674055.1 Rhabdomys pumilio | reverse complement strand
TATTGATCAGTCCCCATTGCCACCTCTGGCTATATCTCCTCATTTCAGGGCGTTGCTCATTCTCTTCTGACTTGGGCCAGATTCAACCCCTCCCTAGGCAACTTGGTTTGACTCCCTCACTCCTATACCAGGTGGTCTGTTAATTACTGTAGGTTGTGTGACTTACGTGACTCTGAGCCTTGATGGCCACTTGTGAGTCACACTCTAATTTACCCTTTTCTATTGTTTTTAAAAAAGATTTATTTATTTTATGTATATGAGTGCTCTATCTACATGTACACCTGCCTGCCAGAAGAGGGCATCAGATCCCATTACAGATGGTTGTGAGCCACCATGTAGTTGCTGGGAATTGAACTCAAGACCTCTGGAAGAGCAGTCAGTGCTCTTAACAGCTGAGCCATCTCTCCAGCCCCCCACTCTGCTTTTTCGTGTTTCTTGTATTCAGTACCCTGTCTTTCCTCTGCAATGTTCAAAGATCACTCTCCTCTTCCCTCTTCTCGTCCTTTCTTTTCTTTCTCCTAATGCACACACATTCGTGCATTCTTTCGTGTAATGATTACAGAAACAGTTACAGAAACAGCTCAGGAAAACCAAGTTCATCGTTCTCCCAGGTCATGGGAAAAGGTCTTTGGGTACCCTTGGGTTCACAGGGGGATTTCCAAGTTTGATGAGAAGGCAGTTGAGAGAAGCAAGAAGAGAGGTTAGGTCCAGTCTTACTGCCTTTTCCATGGAGAGGTCAGACAGGGCAGGCCATTAGGACTAGCTGGGTGGAAGTGTTGGAACCTTTGGAGTCAGAACTGTGCAAGGTCCTGGCACAAAGTATTGCATTCCTGAAGCTAGCGTCTAGTGTAAGGCCATGTATTAATCAGGGTTCTAGCAGAACTTATAGAATGGGTCTCATATATACATACATACATACACACACATATACATACATACATACACACACATATACACACATATACATACACATACACATATACATATAAGCACTGGCTGGGGTCTCTATAAAGGACTGTGTTTTTCTTCTCTTGAGTGGCTTGCCAGCAGCACTTGGGCACCCCAACGGTGAGGTAGACATGTAGCTGGACAGTACTTCATTCCAGATATAGTCAAATGGCAACCAAGAATAGCCATCACGGGTCAGTAGACTATGAGGTTAGATGCTTGGAATCTGATAAGAACTTGGTACCCAGAACAGCAGAGTTAGGGGCTAGAGCTGTCAGAAGGTGGTCAGGGAAAGCTATATAAATCTCGAGGGACCCCTCCCGCCAGCTTTGTGCAGAGATAAACCTGAATGAAGAGAGAGTGTCAGCAGAGAATTCCCCAGGGGAGCAGCCAGGAAAATAGTCTGGGATGGGAGCAAGCTTGGGTTGGCTGCTTGGGATGTCTGGTGACAGGTAGTGTGAATAAGTAGGATAGGAAACACGAACCCAGAAAAGCAATGGATAAGTTCTGGGCCTCAATCCACATCCTGATACCCACTTTCTTCCCCCTTTCAACAATGTGCAGAATGTTTCTTTCTTTATACTCTCCCGTTTTTGCAAGGGCCAGATGCACTGTAGTGACCAGAGTAAGGATGAAATGTTTTCAAGGGTGAGCTGATTGTTAATATGTATTGTATACAAAGATGATGTTTCTTTAAAAAAAAAAAAGGGGGGGGGGCTGGAGAGAAATGGATCAACAGTTAAGGGCACTTGGCTGCTCTTACAGAAGACCTGGGATTGATTCCAAACAGCCATATGAGGGTTCACAACCATCTGTAACTCTAGTTCTACCAGGTCAGATACCCTCTTCTGGCATCTGAGGGCACCAGGCATGAACGTGATACACATACATACATGCAGGCAAAACACCTGTATACATAAAAGAAACATTTTAAATTTAATTTAAAAATGTCTACCCTTGGTACCTGTGATGGCTATTCTTGGCTGTCAACTTGACTATATCTGGAATTAAATAGAACCCTGTTTCCCCGGGTACTATGAGGGTATCTGTGAGGGTACTGGGTATCTGTGAGGGTTCCAGTTAATTGGGTCATTTGAATAGGAAGAAGACCCACCCTTAAACTGGGCCACACCTTCTCTTGGCATCATACATAAAGAACAAGGAAGAAGGAAGCTTTTGCTTTTTGCCTGCTTGCCCTTGCTCATGATTTACTGACATTACAGCTTACTTCTTCAGAATTCTGACATATACTGAAGACCAGCTGAGAAGTCCTGCCTGGTAACTCAACAACTCCTGGATTCTCGGACTTGCATCCATAAGTCACTCTAATAAACCTCCTTTGTATATACACAGATTTATTCTGTTGGTTCTATTCCTCTAGAAAAGCCTGATTAATACAGTACCTGATTCAAAAATTAAAACAAAAACAAATTAAAAAACCCCCACCATACATACCCATGATCTATGGGAAATTTCTAGGCCCTAGTCTGTCTTCAGCAACTCATTGAAAGGCCTGTGTCTTTCATGCAAGGGGGAGCCTGCATCTTGTCTGTGCTAGTTTCCTTTAGCTCTAGTTGAACCTACCCTCTCCTACCCATAAGACTTTTGCTATAACATTTATACACTGAAATCAAAGTTCCCTCCTGTCCAGTGACACTGAGAAGATGCAGAGACAGGGCCAAGCCAAACAAGGTCAAGTGGACTAGGGGGAAAGAGTTAAATCCGGAAGGTGCTGGAGGCTGAGCACCTCCGTATAGCACAGCTTAGAGGACATCATTTAAATGGGCATCAGTGACTCAGGGTCTCTGGAGTTGGTCACATGACATTTGACCTCTACACCACCAATACCAATATTCCAAACAACATTGCTAATCAATCATAGATCCTGATCATTTAAACTTGAGGCCCTCATGTTCTCTGTCCCCAGGGAGGACTATAGACATTCTCTCCTTGGTTCTCCTGAACAAACTTATGCTTTAAGTCAACAGACGTTTTCCTGACCCATTGTTGAAACTGAGACATCCAGCAGCTTGTCTTACAGAGACCCAAGAGACACCTATTAGGAGCAACCCTGGTCAGTTCTTCATCATATTGGGAGAGGTATGCAGTCTGATATCCTACAAATTTGTGATTCGAAAAAAGATATCAACCTGAAACTTGTTTCCTGTGGCCTGATAGAAGCCCTGGAGCGTGTTATGATTTTTACAAATGTAGTTATGATTCCTGGACTGTTGGAGTTTTCGGTCAGCGCTGTGTAAATGGAGGTAACACTTAACGGATGAGCCGAGTTCGCACCCCAGAACTACAGCTTCAGCATATACTCACTCACCTCAGTTTGTAGCGCATCACCTCGTGTAACTTCCTCCCCTGCAGCCTGGCCTTTGTCTCCCTCCACCAGCACTGAATGGTCCAAGCGCTGAGGGCGGCAAGCAGCAGGGTTCGGCGCACCAGTGTGCCTCGCCACCAGGCCTGGATCTTTACGCCTGCCAGGATGACGTTAGCAGGCAGCTGCTATATTTTAAAGAGAAGTGGCATGGAAAAGAAAGGACACTCAGCCCTCAGACATCCCAGCCTCAGAATACTCCGGGAAATCGAGAAGATTCTCAGAGATCAGGGAAGGCATTTGGCATTACCTCTTTCGTCTCCTGCTCTATCTTTTTTTTTTTTTTTTTTTTTTTTTGAGACAGTTTCCCTGGCCACCTGGCTTTCCATGGAGCTGGGTTGGACAGTTTAGGACAATAGTCCTATGTTCTATAGAACCCTCTTGGATCTGACAACCACCAGGGCCCCTCCCTCTTTTTGGCTTTAATCTACAACCTGCCCTCTCGCTCTGTCAGGTCCTAATGTTTCCTTCCCCTATAGTCTGAGGTCTTTCTCTTGTAATTTACACACACACACACACACACACACACACACACACACACACACACACTTCCACACTCTTGCATAATTTTGGGCATGCATGCCTTTATAATCGGAGTCTAAAGGCAGAACAATAGATGATGCTTGGAGCATAAATTCCCTGAATTTATGTAGATCAGAGATCCACCCCAACACTGGGGCCCTACACCACTTACCTCTAGCTGGGGGGAAAGTTTCACCAACTCAGTTCCCTTATAGGCCTCTTCAGCTTCAATTTCCTCCACTTGGATTTGCTTTTATAATCAGAGTCAAAGGGCAAAGTAATTAGATTGTTCTATATCCACATCAATGTGGATACTAATTCACACATAGCCCTGTTCGGCCATTTATTCCCTAAACACATCCTGTCCCTCAGCCTCACATAGCTCCTGTTCTCACTCTTTAGGAATGAAGCCCCAATCTTTGTAGCTCAGTCACCTGCCTCTCTAAGCAGGCAAGTAGGTAAGACAGTCTAGGCTAAGCAAGCCCTATTCACAGCAGCATTGAAGAGGGTGACTTTGTCCCAGTAAGCTTGGTTTCTGATGGTTGTTCAGGGTCATAGTTTGACTCAGACCTTCTACTCACATGTATCATTCTTGGGGCATAAATTCCCTGAGTATTCTATTGTATGGGCCACAGAAAAAGCCATCAGCCTGGGCGACATGGATCAAGACCTATGTAGATCAGAGGTCCACCCCAACACCACCTACCTCTGCCTGGGGGGGATCTTCCATTTTTATTGCCTCATTCCTCTCAAGTATGGCTCCATCTGCCTCTTCAGCTTCAGTTTCCTCATTTTGGGGTTGCTTTTGTAATCAGAGTCAAACGGCAAAGTAATTAGCTTGTTCTGTGTCCAAGTACATGAAGATTCTAATATGCACACAGTGCTTTGCCTGGCCAGCAAGTCTAACACAGGCCTTGTATCCTGACCACTAGTGGAAACCCAGCTTGTCCTGCATATAACCTGTTTGCCCATTGGCTGACTTCAATCTGATTTTTCTACAGTGTGTCTGGCAAACCCCTTCATCAACAGTGGGGACCCACCCAAACGCTGTATTGTCCCCGCCCTGTCTGCTCTGTGCTCTTTGCTTCCTTTTTCAGGAGCACACACTTACCTAACTTTGGAACCTCTGGATCTTTTGTTCTGTGGGATGGGTAGGCTGTAGTGTCACCAGTTACCTGTGTCCTGATGTTACCAGTGTCCTGGTAAGGGTATTGACACCAGACCCTGCTATATATCCTTGGATGTGATGGTTAGAATATGCCTGGCCCAGGGAGTGGCACTATGAGAAAGTATGGCCTTTGTTGGAGGAAGTGTGTCATTATGGATATGGGCTTTAAGACCCTCATCCTAGTGCCCTGGAAGCCAGTCTTTTCCTGTTTGCCTTTGGAATAAGATGTAGGACTTCTTCATCTCCTCCTGCACCATGCTTTGCTTGGACATTGCCATGCTCCCACCTTGATGATAATGGACTGAATCTTTGAACCTGTAAACCAGCCCCAACTAAATGTTGTTCTTATTAGAGTTGCCTTGGTCATGGCACCTATTCACAGCAGTAAAACTCTAAGACAAAAGTTGTACCGGGGACTGGGGTATTGCTGTGATAGACATGACAATGCTTTTATTTGGAAGAATTTGGATTTGGGGGCTTTGGATTTGGAAAGCAGTGGAATGCTTTAAGTGGAGCTTAGTGAGCCATCCTAGTAGGAATATGGAAGACTTTGTTGCTGAGAGCGAATTGAACTATGCAGACTGGGCCCAAGAACTTGTAGTGGAGAAAAATTCAGTATGTAGAGTTGAGACTGTTTTTTGAGGTATTTTGGTGAAGAATATGGCTGCTTTTTACAAAGAGTCTGCCTGAGGCTAAGGTGAAGAGATTTAGATTAGTTGCTTTGAAAAAGTAAGTCTCAAAACAACCTGGTACAAATTCTGTTGTGTGGTTACTAAAGTTTACTCTTATGAAGAGCATTTTAATGAAAAGGAGCAAGCTGATAAAGGAAAAATACAAAATATATGGTATTAAAGGATCACCAGGAAGTAGAATGGAGTTGTCCAGATATGGTGATACACTCCTTCAATCCCAGGAGACAAGGCCAAAGAGATCACTTGAGTTCAAGGTCAATCTACAGAGCAAGTTCCAGGATAGCCAAGCTTAGGTAGTGAGGGAGTTGGAAAAAAAACTGGTAATAAATAAGGAGAGTCAGGTATGTTCCAGCCCCAGCAAGTAGCAGACAGAACTCAGCAGCTTTGGCCTTGTGGCTCTGGCTTTAGTGTCTAGAATAGAAGAGACTACTGTGACCGCTGATGCTGGTTAGCTGGAGCTAAGAAATTAGTGGTGAAGAGACCAGCATCACTGAGGTAAAATTAGGAAGAGACCAGCATCACTGAGGTAAAATCTGGGAAGTGTTTTCTGAGAGCACAAAGAAGCTGTGTTCCAAAGACAGCCTCCTTCATGCTGCAGCTGGACTTTGGTAATGTGTAAGAATCACCCAAGTGATACTGGTTTTGAAGGCATGAAGGGGTGATGGAGAGCAGCTGAGGCTTGGCACTGTGAGAGGTCAGGGAAGGCCATTGGTGAAAACACAGCCTCAGTTGCAGTTGATGGCCCAGGACTGAAGGGGTCTTGCAAAGAAGTTGAAGCTTGGCACCATGAAGAGAGCCTATGAGAGGCTACTGATGAAGCCTTGTTGCAGCAGGAGACCCCAGCGTATTGGAGATGCCAGTACCATGGGAGGATTACCCAAAACAGCAGCAGCAGTGGAGTGGATCATCCAGAGGCTAGAGTGCTACAGAGGGCAGAGCTGGAGAAGTGACATAAGTCCTTTGGAGGAGCCAAGAAGATCATGTGTGGATTCCAGACATTGGATCAAGAAGCTGTAACATTGATCTTGCCTTGGAGACCCTAATATGTTCAAGATGCCAGATATTGACTATCTGCTGAGGAAAGCTGCTAACAGGGAGTGGAGCCAGCCCAGGAGAAAAGAAGTTTGTTGCAGTCTACAAAGATGAAAAAGGAGGTGGAGATTTGAAGACCTCTTTGATATCAGACATGAAGATGCAGAGTTTGGAGTTTGCCCCGCTGGTTTCCTGTCTTGAGTCAGGGATTACAGTTAAGTGATTGAACGAATCTCAGAAGAGACTTTGAACTTTGAACTTTTAACATTGAAACTGCTATAGACTATGGGGACTTTTGAAGTTTATATATATATATATATATATATATATATATATATATATATATATATATATAATGCTATGACTAGGTATGGCCCCCATAGACTCATACGTTTGAACAAGCCTATGGGGACCAGAGAGTGGCACTATTAGAAGATGTAGCCTTGTTGGAGGAAGTGTGTCATTGTGGGTGTGGGCTTTAAGACCCTCATTCTAGCACCCTGAAAGCCAGTCTTCTCCTGTTTGCCTTTGGAACAAGATATAGAACTTTCAGCTCTTCTGCATCATGCCTGCCTGGATGCTGCCATGGTCCCACTTGAAGATAATAGATTA
This sequence comes from Rhabdomys pumilio, assembly GCA_030674055.1. NCBI lineage: Eukaryota > Metazoa > Chordata > Mammalia > Rodentia > Muridae > Rhabdomys > Rhabdomys pumilio. The sequence continues at coordinate 3,461,083 of JANHMN010000020.1, read as the reverse complement.
AATCTCTGAATCTGTAAACCAGCCCGAATTAAACGTGTCCTTACAAGAGTTGACTTGGTCATGGCATCTGTTCATAGCAGTAAAACCCTCTCTGGGACACCCCTACCACCATCCCCACCCCCTGCAATCTTTGTAGCTCAGTCACCTGACTCTCTAAGGCTAGCAGGCAAGTGGGTAAGACAGTCAAGGCTAAGCAAGCCCTACTCATAGCAGCATTGGAGAGGGTGTTTTTGCCCTGGTAAGCTTGAGCAGAATTGGTTTCTGATGGTTGTTCAGGGTGATAGTTTGACTCAGACCGTCTACTCACACATGTATCACTCTTGGAGCATAAATTCCCTGAGTATCCTATGGTACAGGTCACAGAAAAAGCCATCAGCCTGGGCGACATGGATCAAGACATGTGTAGATCAGAGGTCCACCCCAACACCACCTACCTCTGCCTGGGGGGGATCTTCCGTTTTTATTGCCTCATTCCTCTCAAGTATGGATCCATCTGCCTCATCTAGGATTTGTGTCTATAATCAGAGTCAAAGGGCAAAGTAATTAGACTGTTCTGTGTTCTAGTCTGTGAAGATTCTAATATGCACACAGTGCTTTGCCTGGCCAGCAAGCTTAACAAACTCAGGCCTTGTATCCTGACCACTAGTGGAAACCCACCTTGCCTGCATACAACTTGTTTGCCCATTGGCTGACTTCAATTTGATTTTTTCTAAAGTGTGTCTGGCAAACTCCTTCCTCAATGGTGGGAACCCACCCAAATACTGGGTGCTGTTCTCCCACCTCCACCCTGCTCTGTGCTCTTTACTTCCTTTCTCGGGAGCACACACTTTTACCCAACTTTAGAACCTCTGGGTCTTCTGTGAGATGGGTAAGGTGTAGTGTCACCAGTTACCTGTGTCCTGGTGTCACCAGTGTCTTGGTAAGGGTGTGACACTAGACTCTGCTAGACCTCCTTGAGCCAGTCTCAGTTCTCTTGGAGACAGACCCTCTTTTGTCAGCCACACAGAGAGTCAATGGCTCCTCTTGGAAGAATCCCACCATCTCCTCAGTAGCCAATCCCAAGCAGCCCCCAGACTAGCTGCTTTGTGCTTGGATGACCTTTGTGGACTCTTCACTTTTGTGATATCTGTCTGTCTATCTATCATCTATCTATCTTCTATCTATCTATCTATCTATCTATCTATCTATCTATCTATCTATCATCTATCTATCTTCTATCTATTTATCTATCTATCTATCTATCTATCTATCATCTATCTATCTTCTATCTATCTATCTATCTATCTATCTATCTATCTATCATCTATCTACAGCTTTGATCTATTTTCTTTGTCTTGTCACATTAACCTTCTATGTTTTATGGATACCTCATCAATGTTGCCTATGGATTGTTCCTTCTCACATTCTTTTTAAAGGTGCAATAGACATTTTTGAAATGAATAGACATTTTGGCGTATGTTTATTCTGATACTCCCATGCGTGTGTAAGAGGGTGAGGTCAGGGCCTGGGCTCAGCATTTGGATGGAGTGTCTGTTGGGCATCCTGGTTTTGTCATCATCTCTGGATGTTTGTGTTTCTTTTGACAAGGAGACCCTGAAGCACATTTTAGACAGTGACTAGAGATTTTGTTTTTTGTTTCTATACATAGCTTGTGTCTTGTTCATTTATTCCATTAAAAAAAATAAATCTAGGGCTGGAGAGATGGCTCAGTGGTTAAGAGCACTGGGGGAGTTATCCTTGCCACATAGACTCTCCTGAGGGAACTTTAGGGAGACATCTCCTTCTGTGTATAGGAAGCAAAGGAAGGGAAGAAACTTTGCATCTATGGCTTGTGATTCTGTCCTGAGCCCAGGATGCTGCTCACACAGTGTCCTAGACATCCAGTCTCCCTCACCTCAAGACTATTAATGTCTACACAGTGTCGTAAACACCCAGTGTTAGCATTTCTTCTAGGCTCCACCCCGTAGTTACCTGGCAACAGCCAGGTATGTCTGACTTACTATAAAAAAGGGTTGTTCCTCTCTCTCTCTTGCTCTTCTTTCTCTCTTCCTCTCTTCCCTCTGTTCCTTCTCTCCCCATCCCCTCCCCCCATGTGTGCTCATGGCTGGCCTCTACTCCCCTCCTCTTCCCTCTCCCCCCCCTGCCCTTCTCTGCCTCCACTACCCCCTCAACTCCCCTCCTCATGCCCTAAATAAACTCTATTCTATACTATACCGTTCATGTGGCTGATACCTTACCACGCCTCCACCAAACATACCCCGTCCTCTTTATTCTTTTTATAAAACACAACATCTAGAGTCTTCCTCACCTCAGGTCTATTAATGTCTACTTCTGCCTTTCAAGTCATTCCATAACCTTTGGGGCTCGTCCCCACTCGTCCGCCTTCCCATTTCTCACCACTCCGGGTTTCACATTCTGCGTGCTCTGTGCCCTTTTTGCCCAGGAGGGGATTTAGGAGACAGATCAATGAGGCGAGAGCTGGCTCCCTAAGTCTAGGGTCTGTGAGATCATGGGATTTGTTATCTCGTTTTCTCGCCTACCTCCAGTTGCATCTCGTTCTTTACGCTTTCTGTTTCTTCTGGTGTTTCCATTTTCTTATCTTGCTCAAGTTCCTGTGATCAGAATTGGGTTGGTAACTGTGGTGGTTTGAATGAGAACGGCCCCTTCCCCACCCACCACAGGCTCACGGATTTGAGTGCTTGGTCCTCAGAGAGCAGCACTATTTGAAAAGATTAGGAGGTGTGACCTTGTTGGAGGAAGTGTCACTAGGGTTGGGCTTTGAGGTTTCAAAAGCCTATTCTAAACCCAGAGTCTCTCTTTCTCTCTCCCTGCTGTCTATCCATCCATATGTAGAACTCTGAGCTGCTTCTTCAGTGCCACCAAAATGGGCTAAACCCCAGAAACCGTAGACAAGCCTCAGTCGTACACTTTGTTTCATGAGAGTTGCTGTGGTCGTGGTGTCTCTTCGAAGCAATAAAATAGTGACAGTGAGAGTTGGGCCAAAGGTAAGACTAGTTTCTTTGGGTTGCATCTAATGCCCAGCCTCCATATTCTATTCCTGAACCCTATGGAGTCATTCAGGGCTTTGTTCTGTCAAGGATAAGTTATTACCCTGGGCAGGGGAAGATGACAAAAGTCTTACACAACCCTGACTGACCATGGTTGGAGGGCCCCAGCTTCAGATGTTCATTCCTCTCTTTAGTTGCTCCTTTAGCTTTAGCAGGGGCAGCGCGCAGGTGATGAGGAGGAGCTGGCTATGACATCACAAAGATATCTGTGACTCACGGACCACGATGTCTTCTACTAGCTCAAAGATGCTTGGTGGATAGAAAACCCTGGACCATTACTCTCCTGCCAGGGATGGATCACGGATGTTGGGGTGGGTGAGTTTTTACTACCCTAATGATGACTGCTGCTCTGACTCCTCCCAGGGCCCATCCTGTCACTCGCCATTGAGAATACTTGATGTTGTCACGGGAAGGGACACGGGCCTTCCTACCCTCCTGACTCAGGCTGGGTTTCCCTATCTTCTCTGCCTGTCTTCTGAGGTGTCTGTCCCTCAGTACTGCTAGGCAGCCCTCTGGAATGTTTTCTGCTGACCGGGACCAGCAGTCGTTCTTCACTGGTACTATTCCAGCATTCCGTGGTCCTTCACCCTCAACTCTGCCTTCTTTCACCTTCTCTCAATTTCTGCTTTGCTCTGCTTCCCTCCTGAGCTGCTCTCTGGAACTGCTCAGGTGCAGCTTGATGCTACGGTCACTGTCACGGCTGCCATCACAAGGGAAGAGGCAATTCTGCCGTTGCTGATGCTGCCTGCCACCGTGACGTACTGCTATGGCTCTGCTGATGATGTCTCTGCCGTTACTGTCGTGTGGCACCTGTCACAGCCATTGCTGCTGCTATCACACTGCTCCCTCCAGCTCTGCTGTCTCTTCATTACCACGGCTCTTACATGGCTCCACGGTTGCTGTCGCTGATGCTACTACATTCATGGCAGCCGGCTGCTGCTGCTGCTTCTGCTCCACCATTGAAACGACCAAGGCTGCTGGACACTCCCTTGGCTGCACGGTTAGCGCTGTCTGACTCTCAGCCACTCCTGTGACTCTATGTGGCTATTGCTGTGATAGAGCTTTTCCTATCATCTCTGCTCAGGGCAGCAGCTCAGCCCACTCTGTGATAGGGTCAAAACTAGGCAAGAAAAATACCACTTGAGAGAAGCTTTTCACTGGGCCCAATGTTGTTACCACACACTGTTTTGTTGTTGGTTTGTGTGTGTGTGTGTGTGTGTGTGTGTGTGTGTGTGTGTGTAGAAAGGATAGCCCAGGAAGTTGTGTCTCAGCCAGCTCACAAAGCAATCCAAATGAACCTGCCTATCAATTCGTGGAAATTATATTTGCACAGTCATCCTATTTGTTCCTGTGGTCCATTCAGAACTGTCACTGTGAGGTTACTACAGGATGTACTTCCTCTCGGGTCTGGGTAGAAAAGTTGCAGGTTCCTCAGAGTTCACCAAGTTTTGTGACACAAACCACTTTAGAGCGGACTGTTTAAACCTGTTTACCTTTAGGACCTGGAGCTGTCTGGCCTGCTGGAGCTGCACCACTAGAATCTGCCGCTGTGAAGATGGAAAGGGGCGGGCGGGCATCACCTGGGTTTTTCCTTAGGGCTCTCTGATGGGGACTTGGGCACTGTGAGTCTGGAGGATGAGTGCCTGAGCTTCAGGCCTAGTAGCAAGCAGCTTTGATTGTTACGTAACTTCCTTAAAGGGTCTGTTGACATCTCTTTGTGCCACTTGGCCCATTCTATCCTTGGTCTGTGTTATGGCTTGAATATGGAATGTCCCTAGTAGGCTCCCGTTTTGAAGGCTAGGTTCTCAGACTGTACCTTACAGTGGGAGGTGCTAGAACGTTGGCTGGTGGAGCCTACCTCACATAGGTCAGTGGGCACATTCTGGAGGTTATATTTGGTCCTGGCCTGTTCCTCTGTTTTTACTTTTGTTTCCTGGTGCTTTGCGGTAGGCATTTCTGGTTCCCCCATACCCACCATGAAGGGCCACCTCACTGTAAGCCTAGAAATAATGAGTCCTGAGACAATAAACTAAAAACCCTGAAATCATCCAAATCCTGAGGCAAAATAAACCTTTCTTCCTTTCAACTGGGTGTCACAAGTGTCTGTTGTAAGAACAACAAAACTGAACGGCAGTTGCTTAGTCTCCAGTCCACGCCTGTTCACAAGAAGTACTTCTTGAATCCCAGCCCTCTGTTGGGAAGTTTTACTACTAAGCCCCTTCCCCAGACTGTCATCTGCCTTTGCACCTTTCCATGGTTGTCTGTTAGACCACAGACAGGGTTGATTTTTTTTTTTCCAAGACAGGGTTTCTCTGTGTAGCCCTGGCTGTCCTGGAACTCACTCTGTAGACCAGCCTGGCCTCGAACTCAGAAATCCACCTGCCTCGGCCTCCCAAGTGCTGGGATTAAAGGCGTGCGCCACCACCGCCCGGCTGACAGGGTTGATTTTATGTTGAGGCCTTGTTGACATTTAATTTTAGCCTTTGCGTTACCATCATGAACACAGCTGTTCATATTTCCTCAGTGATTCTGAGCAAACAATGGAAAGCAACCAGAATCCCCTGCCCAATCTTCTCCTGTGTGTTTCCCCACCACCCGGTCTCTCTTAACCATGCTTTTCACCCCCATAAACCTCACGAACACACTGTATTGGAAATCATAGTTCCATTTCTAAATTCTTTCTGTGTGGATGAAGACTTAGTCCACCCTGCTCTCAGCATGCTTGTAGTGTCGCTTTGTGACTGTGCACACCGCTCTCCACTCAGGAACAGTGTGCCTCACGAGCGCACAGCCTTTCCAGAACTTTCCTTTTGTTTGCTGGGAGCCAGCGATTGCCTTGCCTTTCCTAACTCACCCTCAGATTTTTCCCAAATGAGGGTAAATAGAAGGTTTTCTTTCGGTTCCTCCTTTTCTCCCTCCCCCTTTCTCTCATTTCCATCAGCTGGTCTCCTGCGAGCTGCCAGCACCCTCCTCATTGCTTCCTGCTCTCTCTTTGCAGACTGCCCTGTGTCCCGGATCCTTGGTGTGGCAGGTTTTCATCACTTCTTCTGGAGCTGGATTTACAGAGCTCATGAGCCACCGGATATGGGTGCTGGGAACTGAGCTGAGATCCTCCGAAAGAGCAACAAATGTTTTTCGATGCTGAGCTGTCTCTCCAGACCCAAGCATGTCATTTTAAACATGTGTTTTCTCATCTACTCTTACATGCTTTCTGTAAGATTCTGGTGTAGTTTTTGCTCAGAGATCTCCACTGAGTGACAGGAAGACTTCCATTTCTTGGATGTAGCCCTTATTTTTATAAAGCACATCCTAGGATGGGATGCATGTCTGAAAACTACCACTATACCTACAATTCTGACCGATAATTCCTACTGTGCATGCCTTTCATCCCAGCATTATAAGGAGGCAGAGGCAGGCAGATCTCTGTGAGTTCAAGGCCAGCCTGGTCTACAGAGTGAGTTTTAGGACAGTAGTGCTCCGTACTCTGTCTTGGAAAGAAAAAAAGATTCTCAAATTTTATTTTTTTTAAAATTAAAAAAAAAATTAAAATATGAAACAGAGTCTTCACTATCTAGCCCTGACTGGTCTGGAGTACATTACATAGACCAGGGTGTCCTGGAACACACAGAGATCTGCCTGCCTCTGCCTCTGCCTCTGCCTCCTGAGTGCTGAGATTAAATATGTGTGCAATCATGCCTTGCAGATTATCAAACTTTAGATTAAAATAATTTCCCTTCAGAATTTAAAAACTTTGTTCCAGTTTCTTCTTCACATCTTGTCCGTTTCTTATGTCTGTGAGATATGATCTAATTTCCTCCTCTGGAAATAGCTAAACTTCTCTGTATCCCTGATATTTTGAAAGTACAAGATGAAACACAGAGAAGGACACTGGTCTTCGTTTTTTTTTTTTTTTTTTGTACATTTATTGTGTTGTGTATTTGGTTAGCCATTTGCTTTCATTTTCATTTTTAAAAGTTTTTTTGATTTCTTGAGACAAGGTATGTCTGTGTAGCCCTGGCTGCCCTGGAACTCGATCTGCAGACAGGCTGCCCTGGAATTCACCGAGATCTGCCCGCCTCTGCCTCCTGAGGGCTGGCCTTAAAGGTGTGCACCACCATGCCCAGCTTGACGTCCATTTTATTTAACTCTGAGAGACACTGAATTTTTGATAGTTCTCACTTTGAATTTTTCTACTTTTCTATTTTTAGAAAGCCTTTATTACATGGAAGATGCATTCTCCAGTTTTCTAGGTTTAGCCTGTCTGTTTGACAGTTTTCTTTGTCTTTTTTCTACTTTCTAGAGTTTTAGTATATATTTTTGAAAACATTCGCATCCTCTGAAGTTTTTTAAGGTAATGTGCTTTGACTGTACATAAAATGATATCTTCATACCTGTATACCTTTGCACTCTGGTTGTGTTTGCCTTCATCATACTCCGGCCCTCCCCTCTCCCTCCTGCTGGGCCCTCTCCTTTCAAACAGTCTCTATGGTGTGTGTGTGTGTGTGTGTGTGTGTGTGTGTGTGTGTGTGTGTGTGTGTGTGTTGTTTGCTACACACAGCACAGAAGACAGCTTGTGGGAGTCAGTTCTCTATGGCCATGTGGGTTCTGGGAGTAAAACTAAGGTCATCAGACAGTGGCAAGAAACTCTACCCACTGAGCCATCTCTCTGGTCCAATATGTTGATCTGTCCTCCTCCCCTATGGGACTTGGCTGGAAATGTTTTCTGGAGAAGTCTTCAGAATGTCCTCCTAGTGTCTCCTCCTACTCACACTGATGTCCCATGTATTTCCAACTCGTCCCTCTTCTACTTACATATTTGTCTGGTTTTTGTTTTTTTGGGAGGGAGGTTGTTTGTTTACTTAGGGTTACTCACAGGCACATAGGCCAAAGGTTACTTACCAGTTAACAGGCATCTTATCAGAGGCTACAGCTCTGAGGGTGAGGGCTGAGGAGCCACTCTTTTCTCCTTGATATGTTGATGGTCTTATGCTGGTAATCGCTGCTGCTGAGAAGTCAAGAGCGGGCACAGCGCTCACTTTTAATCCCTACACAGGAGGGCAGAGGCAGAGGCACAGAGGCAGAGGCACAGGGGCGCAGAGGAGCAGAGGGGGTACTAGGGGGTAGAGGGACGCTGGGGGGCAGAGGGGCAGAGGGGCAGAGGGAGAGGCAGAGAGGCAGAGAGGCAGAGAGGCAGAGAGGCAGAGAGGCAGAGAGGCAGAGAGGCAGAGAGGCAGAGAGGCAGAGAGAGGCAGAGAGACAGAGGCAGGTAGACATCTGTTCCAGGGAAACCAAGGCTGTACAGTGAGAGAGAAAGTGGAGCACCTTGGGCATGGAGAGATGGAACTGGAGACCGGAGAATGGAAAGGAGGAGTGCATTGAGAGTAGCCAGCCCTGTCACCTGAGGTCCTGGTGTGGTGTGGTCTCAGCCCACGAAGCCGCTGAGGGCCATGTCTGGGTCTGTCAATACCATGTAGGTGTCCGTGGCTCATATCACTAGAGACATGGGGAAATTCCTGGTCTAGGTAGCTTCAGTGAAAGGCACAGATGTCCAGGAGCTATGCAGAACCGGTCCCATCCCTCAGTGGATGCAGTGCTCTGAGGAGGGGGCCCCATCTCTCATTGGCAGTAGTGCTTGGGAGAGTGGGCCCAGCGCCTTGCCCAGGCAGCACAGTGGAGCTGACCCTGGTGTCTGGGGTGTGAATGAGCTGGCCCAAGGGCATGAGTGTGGGAGAGCTGGCCCTGTCACTCCTCTGCCATGGGATGGCACAGGCACAGAGGTGACACCCCTGCCTCTTGCCACCTTGGCAGTCAGGAAAGCAGCCTACAGGGTCATGAGCTCTGGAGAGCTAGCCCTGCCTCTCAGCAGCTACAGCACTTGGGAAAGCAGGCCCAGTTTCTTACTTGAGTAGCACAGTAGTGCTGGCCCTGGTTGAGGGGGGGGTCACGAGTGTGATATCACATTCCTCTGCCATGAAGTGTGGTGTGGGTTTGCGGGTGATGCCTTCCCTCTCCCACCTTGCCACCCTATGGTAGCCAGGAGAGCCTGTCCCAGGGACATAAGAGTGGGAGAGCTAGCTCTGTTCCATCTCTGACTGTAGCATTCTGGAGAACTGGCCCTGTACTTTACCTGGACACAGTGGAGCTGGCCCAAATGGTAAAGGCACAGGTATGACAGTCCTGAGGATGTGAGTCGGAGAGCTGGCCTAGCCCCTCATAGGCTGTAGCACTTGGGAGAGTGGGCCCTGAATCTTGACTAGGCAACACAGTAGAGCTGGCTCTGAAGGTGTGGATGTGGGTGTGCCAGCCCCAAGGGCAGAAGAGCAGGAGAGCTGACCCTGCCTCTTGCCAGTGGCAGTCAGTATTGGATGGCCTAGCTGGAGCAGTGATGGAGAGCTCGCTCTGGTGGTGTGGATACGGGAGAATCAGTGTGCTTACCAGCTCAGCTACCGCTCAGGCCCAGATCCAGGGTTCTGCGTTAGCCCACCCCAAAATCTCTATCGTCTGGGAATGGTTGGGGCGTGTGAAAGGGCCAGTCTTGCAGATCCAAAGTTACAGGATCTCCATGACACAAGGCAACAACGGAATAACTGGGAGGAGTCCCAGTGTGGATCTGATATTGATGGTGTCACAGAAGCCAGAGATCTCGGACCAGACCAATGACTCACTGCAATGAGCAAGGGAAGACGGAGAGAGGGGGTTGTAGTGTGACACACTGTGACACACTGCAGCATCCACAATGAGATGCTTTATGCTTTGTTCTTGTTTGTTTTGTGTGTTCATTTTGGGGAGAGGTTGAAAGGGTGAAAGGTGGATAAGAGGGATCAGGGAGGTGGGCAGGACTGGGGTGCATGATGTGAAACTCACGAAAAATAAAACTTTTTTTTTTAAATGTCCAACTTAATTAGAATAATTTTCAGGTGCTCGAATAAACATTTGTCCAAATAGATATTTTGCAAATGATCAGTATTCACAGAAGGTTGCTCAAAATTCTCAGTCGCTAAGCAAATGCAAATCAAAACCCACAAGGAAACTCCATTCCAGGCCAATAGGAGGGCAATAACGTGAAAGAACGACACATTCTGTGGCTTTCTGTAATGGCCTCTGTCTGCTGCAAACAGACATCTTTGATGAGGAGTGAGAGCGGCGTTTATCTGTGGCTATAAGGGGAAGTTACAGAGTGTGGCTAGCAATTAGTCTGGTTAGTAAAGTGTGGTGGGTTTCCCTCTAAGAGCCAAGTATTAATAGTTATTTTTAATAATGTTTAACAGTCCCCTTGATAATGATTATGACCGGGCCTAGCAGTACTGATCTAACCTGCCCAACTCTTTCACGTGGCTGATGGTACTGTAAACTGCTAACCATTCATCGTGGCTGATGATACTGTAAACTGCTAACCATTCATCGTGACTTCAGTCAGAAGAGCCCAAATGCATGCAAAAGCATGTGATAGAGCCTTACACTGGAATATTATGCAGTGACAAGGTTTGATGTGTACGATGGTGCGAATGAGCACAGTACACTGAGAGGGGCCACACATGGTGAGGTATGGCCGTGACTGTTTACATGAAATAGGATAGACAAATCCTATAGGGACAGGATAACTTTTGAAGGGCACCACACACTGGAGAAGCAGTTAGGGGACGTGGACACTAAAAATCTAGGGTGTTATGTAGTGTCCTAAAAATAGGTTAAAACTTGATATAGGTGGTGGCAGCTTAATGTGATGGTATTGCCCTTAATAGCTTACTCTGCAGTGAGTGGTTTTCATTTTCCATGCATGAGTGTGCATACACAGACACACACACTCAGACACACACACACTCAGACACACAGACACACAGATACAGACACAGACTCTGACACACAGACACAGACACAAACACACACACTCAGACACAGACACACACACAGACACACACCCACAGACACACACACACATACACACACACGTACACACACAGACATATGCACACACACACACATAGACACACATGCAGATACATACACAGACACACACACACACAGTCATGATCAGTCCCTGTAGCAACAAGAAGGGGTGATACTCTTTGAAAAGAGCCCTGTCCTCTTGCAGCTGGCTGTTTAATGGGAGGTCTGTAGACAATGGGATTATACCACCTCAGGTCCCGATGAGGACTTTGCATCCAGGATATCAGAGTTACCAGCTAGAGCCAAAAGACAGCAGGCAGAGAGAGCAACATAAACTGGGAAGACAGAGGAGGCCCCTAAGGGTGTGCTTGTGCAGAAACAGAACTGAATGAAGGGAGCTCTCAGGAGAGGAAGCCCTGGGGGAACAGAAGACAAACTCCAAAGTCTGAATGGGAACAAGGTTGGCACGCTCTGTTCGAGATGCTTAAAGGCTGGCAGAGTGCTCAAGAGGACACTGGGAGAGTCTGAAGGATGTGGCTGGACTGTGTAGGGTTGCAGACCACGGTGAGAGACGACTGTCAAACTTGTTCTAAGCAGGTGGAGAGACCTTAAGAGGATGAAGAGGAAAGAATGGCATATTGAACAGTGAAGGGGAGTGGGCATCTGGCAGTGTTTCTGATGAGTCTTATCCCTAACTCTCCGGCCATGCAGGCACTGTGTGTTCCAGGGCTCTCACATGCTTTGTCCCCGAGAGTTCAAACACATGCTGCTGCTGTCCCCAGAGCAAGTGTGTGGGGGGCTGTGTGTCTGCAGTCACTGTGGAGACTTGCTGCTGGACAGACGAAGACCCAGTTTCGTGTATTAGAAGACCTGATCAGTTCTTTATTGGCAAGGATATGCAGTCTGATATACGACAAACCTGTGATCCCAGAAAGATGTCAAGTTGTAGACGGAGTTTGTGTCCTTCAAGTTCATAGGTGCCCTGGAAAAAGCCACGGGTATGGCAGTTATACCAACGCCATGACACCTGAATGACACGGGCGGCGTAGCACAACCTGCAATAATTCTGGCGGATTTTCAGCATCCGGACCCATGACTGAATAAGGACGCAGGCCCTTGTTTCTTGTGCCATCCAGTGCAGGACCATCAGTCGATTCTTTTCCTGTCTTGTGGCCAGTATCTTCCTCCACCAGCATTGAATGATCCATGCACTGAGGGCGGCCCTCAGCAGTGTGCGTCTCACCAGGGTGCCTCTCCACCAGGCCTGTATCTTTCTGGCATTCAGTGCTTTTTTTGATAGGCGCCGTGGGAATGGCTGTAGTGGGGTGTAAGGTGAGGAATGGCTTTAGTTTTCAGGGGTGCAGTCAAGGGTAAGTTACCTTTAATTGTGTGAACAAATCCCTCTTCATGCAGTGACACACACACACACACACACACACACACACACACACACACGCACGCACACGCGCGCGCGCGCGCACAAAGAGAGAGAGAGAGAGAGAAGAACTGGTGAGAGAGAATAAGAGGGAGAATGTAGCAGAGCATATTATATATATTTGCATAAAAAAAGATGAAGATATATTCTCAGAAGATGCCCTGATCCTATGTCACTAACCATGGCTTCCTCTCAAGTTGATTTGAGCAGGACAGCAAGATAAGCCATGGAAGCAGGAAGACAGGCTATCTCTGCTCTCCTTTCTGTTCCAGGTCAGTTAGTAAACATGACCTCAACCTCTGAGTCCCTATGTCCCCATTTATAGAATGTGGCAATTCACTCTTGTAAGGGTTTTTTTGTTTTGTTTTTTTTTTAATTATCTGTATGGTGTTGTGCCTTCATGTATATTTGCACCGTGTGTGTGTGTGTGTGTGTGTGTGTGTGTGTGCATGTGCGTGTGCGTGTGCGTGTGTGTGTGTGTGTGTGTGTAGTGTCCTCAGAAGTCAGAAAAAGGGCATCAAGACACCTGAAAATAGAGTTACAGATAGCTGTGAACTGCCATGGAGCTGTTGGAAACTGAACCCGATCCTCCAGAAGGGCAGCCAGTGCTCTTAACCACTAAGCCATCTCTCTAGCCCCTCTCCTAGGTGTCTATGAACCTGATTGGCCAATTTAGAGCAAGAACCTGGTAGTTTATAGAATCTTTTTGGGCAGAGGACCACATACTGAGACCAATGCTTCCTAGCAGGAACTTCCAGGAAATCGGCATTCTTTACTCTGTCTTTTCCTCCTCTACCTCAGTCTGCCATCTACTATATAACGCCCCTGGACCCCTGATAGGTCCTAATATTAAATTTCTTTCCTCATACAACTTAGGGTCCTGACCTCACCTATCCCTCACTTCCCAAACTTTAAACCCTTTTAGTTCACACAGTGACACACGCACACGTGTGTTTATGTACATACCCACACCCTTACACAATCCTGGATGTAAGAGTTCCGCTTAGACATGTTCCCCAGACACAGATCTCACACCCTACTCCAGGCTACGCATGACACTGCTCTCACTGTCTGGGGCGGCTTCTCCCCACGCCAGTCATGTCTCAGGCTGAGAAGGTAACTGTAAGAAGGCTGTTCAAGAAAAGTGACCCCTGTCACCCCAGCTTTCGAGAGGGAGGCTGTTCTGTTAGTTTTTGATCATTGCACTGAGAGACAGCAACCCAGCCTCTTGCTCACACGAGTGTTTGGAGCACACATTCCATGACCGTTCTGTGTTGTGGGACATGGAGAAGACCATGGTAAGTCTGGGTGACATAGGTCAGAGACATGGCAGATCAGGGGTTACCTCTAACCTCAAGGGCCTTGTACGACCCACCTTTGAAGAGATTGAAGGTTTGAGCTTTTTTTTTTTCTTTTCCTCTTGCTGTTGTTTCCCTGTTTCTTTTATGTCATAGATTTCATCATTTTTGTTAAAGCGAACATTCCCCTTCTATAACCAGAATTAAAGGAGAAATCTGTGAGTGAGTTATTCACTGAACAATAACGTCCCCGTTTCAGCACATGCCCAGTCTCCTCAGCTGCCCAGTATCCCTAGACACCGGGCTTATCTCTGTCACCTGGAAATCCACCTTCTATAGCCTATATCTTACACTATACAGACAGCCCATGTTTGGAGACAGATGGTTCAAATCTCCCAGGTCTGCAATCCCTTAATTTCCCCCATGGCTGGGGTTATGATGGAGTCATCATCTCAGGTCTATACTCCTCCAGCTCCAAGGGTGGCAAGAAGAGTGTGAGAAGGGAGTCAGTGATGATGTCACAAGGCCATCTGTGATGCAGGAATCAGCATGGCTTCTAAGAGTTGAGTAGG
>JANHMN010000020.1:3435096-3446813 GCA_030674055.1 Rhabdomys pumilio | reverse complement strand
AAGGTGGAAGGAGAGAAATGAGTCTATAAAGTTCTGTGACATCTGCACATGCACCATAGTGTGTGCACGCCCCCCCCCCAACCCACAGTGAGAAAAAAAGCATGCGCACAGATGTCCATGGCGGTTTTATTTTGATCAAATTAAAAGAGGAAGCAACACAACTGTCTACCAGTCTAGATGACTACATAATCTCTATCGGTGGCACCGAGCAGACATGCAGGAATCCAGTGTGCTATATAGACCCAATGTAAAAGATTACCTGCCAAGTGACTTCTTGTGTATAAAATGATAAATCTAATCCACAGGCAGGAGAAATCAGACCACAGCCAGAATAAGGATATAAAGGGAATGCGTGCCAATAGCACAAGGAAGCTCAGAGCAGCAGGCTGTATGTCCGTGTTGGTCAGAAGTGTGGTGACTCGTCAAATCAAGTGCTTCATGAACCTGCAGAGAGAGCTTGCCTCTGCCCTGTCGTGGAAGAGCGCCGGTCAAACAAGCCAAATTAAAGGACAATATATCTGTGCTTATGTGTATGTGTTATATAAATCACTATAAAGGGGGAGAGCTATGGCAGAGCAGGGTGGGACAGGCTTTTAATCCTCACATTCAAGGGGTAGAGGCAGTGAGTTCTGGGCCAGCTGAGGGTTATATAGCAAGACCCTGTCTCAGAAACAGTGGAGGATTCTTGCTGACACTCAAGGCTGGTTTTAGCTCTTTGAAGGTCTGGTTGAACTGGACACTTAATCAACTTGTGCATTAAATCCTTTTATGTCTATGTGTATGTGAGTGCGGTAAGTGTGTAAGTATGTGAGTGTTTGTGCACGTGTGTGCTGTGGTGGTCAGAGGACAACTTGCAGGAGCCAGTTCTGTCTTTCCACGTGGATCCCAGGACTGGCCTCTATGTTACCGGGGAATGCCTTTACTCACTGAGCTATCTTTCCAGCCGGAAGGCTGTTTCCTTCTTCGTTCTTTCAATGATTTGTTTATTCTTATTTTTCTATGCATTGTTGTGTCTGTGTGAGGGTGTTGGATCTCATGGAACTTGACTTACAGACAGTTGTGAGCTGCCGTGTGGGGACTGAGGTCCTCTGGAAGAGAGACCAGTGCTCTTAACCACCTAGCTATCGCTCCAGCCTCTTCTCCTCTTTCCTTCCTTCCCCCTTCTGTCTCTGTCTCTGTCTCTGTCTCTCTTTTTATTTTTTATTTTTTTGAGTCAGGGTCTCACTATGCAACTCTGGATGGCCTGGGCCTGGCTACGCCATGTGGATCAGGGTGAACTCAAAATCTCTGCACTTCACCTTTCTCCCAAGTGCCGGGAGTAAAGATGGGCCCTACCAGGCCCGGCAGGATCTTTGGGAGGTGGTCCTTTACTTCTTCGTTATGTTGGTTCTTATAGTTTGTTTTATCTTGTTTTAAATTTGGTATGTTAAACGCACTTTGAAACCAAAACAGGGGCCACATTGTTGTTAAGGACCCACATGTCATACATTGTAACTAAGACTTCATACCTTACAAGAATAAGTTTCTGTTTCCTAAGCCCAATGTATCCTGCAAACCATGTTTCTCAACCTTTGCTGAACTTGTGACCCATGATGTATGCCCACACCTCCGCCTTGCTGAACTCCTGACTTAAACGATTGTCCTTTTGCCTTATGAAAACGTGTCTTCCCAGATACCTTGATGATGTATTCTTGTACTTACCTACCCCACAGGCAGCCTTGAGCCCCAAGTTTCTACTCTCCTGTCTAGGTGCTAACAGCCACTTATTTTGACAATTGTTTTCTATCAACCCTAACCCTTCCTCATAAAAAGAACCTCAAAAGCCAGTGAGGGGCTACTGTCTGAAATCCCATCTTTGGGAGAAATAGCCAACTGGCCAGTTCTAATACAGCTTATGTAAGGCTCTGTGATTCACGAAGACTGTTACCCCAGACTCAAATAGCAAAGAGCATTTATTCTGCAGAGAACCCACATGCAGGGGTCCACAACACATAGGAAGGAAGACAGAGGTGTGGACTTTATGGAGTCAATTTAAAGTCTGTTAGGGTAGAAGTGGGTGACTCTTACCTTTCTTTCCCGTGATTGGTTGGCTCTTGCTCCAGGGATATCGGTGCTTTTGTGATTGGTTAAGGCTCTGGGGGATCTGGGAGAGTTTTGTTGATTAACTATACTTGGCTCAAGCTAAATGGTTGAGGTGCCTCCTTAACATATCAAAGCAGACTTGGCCTCCTGGTTCTCCCTGCATCCCTCAGTCCCTATCTGTTAAAAGGCCCTCCTGGCTGGCATACCCTGCCCACTATCCTAGGTCTTTCAACCCAGGGGCTGGGCTGTCCTTCCCTATATAACCCAACCATTTTGGTTACCTGATTCATTTGTTTACTATCTTTTGGGTCTCCTGCCTGATTCACCCGGTTCTCTTTCCCTTTCCTTTCCCCTCTTTGCACGGCTCAGGGTCGTGTTCGCTCTGGACTTTCCCAAATGTCCCTGCCTCTGACTATGCTCTCTTATCTACAATAAACACTTTCTCCTCTACCACACCTAGGACTAGTCATGTGCCTTTCCTCTTTCTTTCTTTCTTTCTTTCTTTCTTTCTTTCTTTCTTTCTTTCTTTTCCTTTTCCTTTCCCTTTTCCTTTTCCTTTTCCTTTTCCTTCTTTCCATTCAAGAAGGTTTGCCAAAGGGGCCTCAATCCAGAGGTTGAGAACCACTGGTCTATAGTTTGTAAATCAGGGTTGTCTACCTGGCTGGTGAGCCTCAGGGATCTACCTGACTCCATTTCCCCAGTATTCCAAGTGTATGTCAGTCTACCCAGCTTTAAAAATAAATTACTCTTTGATAATTGTATACAGTGTGCTTTGAACATATTCACCTCCCACTCCTCTCCTAACTCCTCTAAGATCCATCCCCACCTCCTTCCCCTCTCAACTTGGTGTTCTTTTTAATGTGTGTGCGCTCAGCTTTTTAACATGGGTTATCGGAATGGAACCCATGTCCTTGTTCACGTAAGGCAAGCGCGTCACCTACAGAGCCGTCTCCCAAGCAGGCAGTCGTCATGAAAGATCCCTTGTATGATGTTTTTCTATAGCAGCACAAATGGGGAAAACCACAGCTGCTTCTTGTATTGCTTCTCCCTGAGGCCTATCGCCGTTCTAGAGCCCATCGCCCAGTGATTACTTGGAGGCTATATTGGAAACTTGCTGGGTCTTTGCACATAAAACACGGTCCTTCATTTTCCTTTCACAATAGATAACATTTGGAGTGTTTTTATAATTTTATGCTTAAAAAGAGATTTCTCCATGAAGTTGGGATGCTGGTCCTCACTCTCTGCTCTGCTGTTGCTGCTGAGAGTCTGACTTACTCCCCTGGAGGTAACTATTTTTTTGTTTGTTTGTTTGTTTTGTTTTTTGAGACAGGGTTTCTCTGTGTAGCCCTGGTTGTCCTGGAACTCACTCGGTAGACCAGGCTGGCCTCGAACTCAGACATCCTCTTGCCTCTGCCTCCCAAGCGCTGGGATTAAAGGTGTGCGCCACCACCGCCTGGCCCTGGAGGTAACTATTAACTTTACTTCTTCTTCACAATTCCAGTATCTCAAAATATGTCTGGCTTCATCTGTTTTCAGTCAGAGTGGCTCAGTTGGCTGACAGGCTTCCTCTGGTTTTCCTAAAGAATCTCTCTCAGACCCTCTCATCAACGGCGGGAAACCTTCTCTGCAATACTTCCTTTCAGAGGGGCATGTATGTGACCAACTCTGGAACTCTGGCTTCTCTTATTTCTGTGGAGTGAACTGTCGGGAATATATATATGGTCTCCTGGGCAGGGGCATTCCTGAGCCAAGTTGTCACTTGGCACCAGGCTTTTCCGTGTTTCCCAAAGCCAGACACATCTCCCTAGAGAGAGACTGTATTAGTTACTTTCTTATTGCTGTGATGAAATGCCATGGTCAAGGCCATTAATAGGATGAAACGGTTATGTAGATGTGTGGTTCCTAGGTAAAGTGTTAAGGCCTAGATGGAATGTTAAGGCCTATGTAATACTTACCTGTCTAGCTTTCCATTTTGTCCTGTTACTAATATTCTAAGGAAACTTTGTCATATGTGTTCCTATGGTTACTAGGAAACTTTCTCATGCCCAAGTTGACTACATATTCTCTTATGTCCTGTGCCCTTGGAAACCAATCATGATAGAAGGCAGTAGAACTGCTTTGTATAGTTACCCACAATAAGCTTGGACCTGAGCCAATCACCCAGCAGCACTTCCTGCACCTGTGTACAAGCTTTTATGGTATTTACTTTTGTAAGCTGCCCCTGGGATGGACCCCAACACAAGAGAGACACCTGTACCAATATAAGAAACTATTTGAATAAGACTTCCATTTTGAGTAGGGGTTGAGTAAAGTTTAAGTTCCTAAGACCTCCCTGGGAACTGACATCCTGCTTAGCAGAAAGAGACATGCACGTGTGTAACTGACATACTGACTGGCAAGTTAACACATGCATGTTAGGCAAGTCCCATTCTGGTTGACAAGTTAAGACATGAATGTTAGACAAGGCAAGTTCCCTGCCACAGTTGAATACTCCAACAAATGGAAACAGAATGAAAGTACAGCAAAGACATGTTCTTAAGGAAATGCCCGTCCCTAAATCCTGATTGGTGGAATAACTTGTCACGGATGTTTGTAGATCTTTGTCTCAAAAAGCTCTAAGGATCTTGACTCCATGTCACAGCCAACTCCCAAGTCTGACATAAGGCCCCGATAGATCAGTCTTGGGGTGTGGTATTCAATAAACCATCCTTGTTTGACTGAAATCAGGGTCTGAGTAGTTTGTGTGGCAATCCCCAGACACCAACACTTCCAGAGGGATAGGATACATCACCATCATGGCTGGAAGAGTGACAGTGGGCAATGTTCCTGAGGTCATGTCTCCAACCTCAAGTAGGGCAGCAGAGGAAGCCCACCCTCAGTGCTAAACGAAAGCCACACCTCCTAAACCTCCCAAGCAGTGCCACCAACTAGGGACCGAACATCCAAAGGTCTGTGGCAGGGAGGGGCACTTTCATTCAAACCACATTCCCTCCCATTCTCCCGGGTCCTATCATGCCACAATGTTAAATGTATTTAGTCCATCTGCAAAAGTCTTCATAATCCTTCACAGTCTCAACACAGTTTAGAAGAGCAGAGAATCAAGGCAATCTCTTGATGGCAAGTTCCTGTAAAACCACAAAAAAGCTAATGACATACTTTCAACATATAATGAATGACACAGAATATGCACCTCTATTTCAAAAGAACGGAGCAAGTGAGGAAATACTGGACCAAAGTGAATGAGAAAAAGAAATAAAAGGAAGACGTGATTGCTTCTAAGGGGTTGAGGTTTTTATTACATATATGAAGAAAAATACAGAGGCAAGGGTAGAGACATATGGACGCATAGGGTGGACAGGGCCAGCAAACCAAGCTGGACTCTGTGAAGAGACAGGGGATAGGAGGGGGCTGAGAGCTCAAAGCCCAAGAACGGTACCTGAGAGGCCAAGAGGTTAAAAAGAGCAGGTTTGGCCAAATTAGCCAGGTTATATGGGGAAGGGTAGCCCAGCTCTTGGGCAGTAGAGTTAGTGCAGCATAAGGAGTGAATTATGCCAGCCAGGAGGGCACTGTAACACGTAGGGACTGAAGAATGCTGGGAGAATCTAGTGGGTAGAGTCCACTTTGATAAGTTAATAGACACCTCTGGTTAGCCATTAGTTCTGTGTTTGAGACTAACACAAACGCGAGACCAAACCCTAGCAGGACAAAGGCCAAGTTGTAGCTTTGTGTCTGATGTCAGTGGGCTTAGATAGCCCCACACTACTAACTTTGCTGCTTGCAACATACATTTCTTTGTTCTGACTCTTTGGCCTGACTCTCCTTTGTGTAGCTTTCTTTGGCAGCTACCTCATGTCCATGGCATGTCCAATGTCTTGGGGTCTCCAATGCAATGCAGGCTTTACCTCCACAGCCTCATATAGTGACCCCTCAGGCCCTCTTGTCCTCTCAGGGCCCTCATGAAGAGACTACCCTATCACACATTACCTGTCTTTAGTTGTGCTCTGAAACTGCATTAGATTCGATGATTCCTTTATCCTTGACTCCTTGTCTCATGGACAACATTACCAACTTTGGCTGCCAACTTGGGACAGGGCCTGGGTCCTTGAATCACATTTGCAGAAACTTTGTTTGTTGTTTCTTTCTAGGAGCAGAAAATTCCTTAGGCCTTTTCAGGAGTTGGCAGCTTAGCTAGAAGGAGTCTTGCTCTAAGAACATTCTTTATCATAATACAGATCATGCCTCTGCTTAATCTCTTTGAGCACAAATCTTGGCTGCAACATTAAGTTTTACTTGTGCTCTTTCTTTTCTTCAAAAGGTACATTTTGTATTTTTTCTTTATTTGCTCTTTTTCATTGTAAACCTGTCTAAGTATGGATATTAATAACTACATGACAGACTTGATATTAGGTGGTCTTGAAATCTTCACCAAAGAAATCAGGCAAATCTTTAGGACTGGAACAGAAATCAGCCAGTTATCACAGAAGCAGTCCTCTGCTAATGTCATTCCTCCAAAAACCTCTTGAGCTAGGCCTCCAGTGTCCACATTGCTCTCAGCAATGTTTTCTAAGCTTCTACTAGGATGTACCATGAGCCTCTGTGTAGAACAAGTTCAAACACTTTTCTAAAGTTTTGAAGTTTTCAACTTTCATCAAAAGACAGCCTGGTTGGGTCTCTTGCAGCAATATCCCACTCCTGGTACCAATTTCTGTTTTAGCTCAGGCTTCTTTTACCATGACAAAACACCATGACCAAAAGCAACTTAGAGAGGAAGAGGTTTATTTCATCTTATGCCTCTCAAATCACACATTACCACTGAGGAAAGTCAGAGCAGGAGCTTGGAGGCAGAAACTAAAGCAGAAGCCATGGAGAATTACTGCCTAGTTGCTTGTTCTTTATGTCTTGCTCATCTTTCTTTCTTGTACAACCCAGGGCCACCTGCAGAGGGTGGATTGGGTCTTCTTAGATCAATCATCAATAAAGACAATACCTCACAGACTTGCCCACAGGCCAGTCTTATGAAGGCATTATTTCAGTTAAGATTCCCTCTTCACAGATATGTCTAAGGTTGTGTCCACAGAACATCAACAGTACTTAAGAAATTTCTTTTGGTGTGTGGCAAAAAATAACAAAGCAGATTTTACTCAGTTCTGAGAATTTTCTTGTACAGAAGACAAATATGGCAGGATTTATGTTGAGTAGGAGTTTCTAAGGAAAGAACTGAGCGCTAGCTAGATTGTATGCTAAGGAGCTTCTGGAGGGCTTTAAAGCCTGAGGATCTGGTCACAGAAGACATCCATGATAGAACAATATCGGTGAGGTTGATTAAGCCTGCCCCAGAGCTGGGCAATTATACTCCTAGACTAAGAAGAGTACATGTCCTTCCAGCAGAAAACTATTCTAGGCGGAGCTGGTTTGCCCCATTGGGAACTCCTCCAACCAGCAGGTATGGTGAATGGGAGGCAACATCTACAACTCCATCCACAGACCACTTTCACCCAGGGAGCAGGTGCAGTAGGGGAGAGAAAATCCATGTTCTCCTTTGGTCCTGGGTGAAAGAAAAGTCTGAGCAGATGAAGCCATGCTCATTGAGCCTATCAGGTGTGGAGAAATGTAGGGAGACTCAGTCGAAGAAGGTTTCCCCAATACAAGTGTTGCAGCATCGAAGGAAAATGTTTCTGTGGTATGTGTTTTGGGGACCAGCTGTGGTTCTACATCTTTCTTTTCCTCCTTCAGGGCATCCAGACACTGCTGCACAGCAAGCTGGATTCTGGTCTAGCTGGGACTTGGGGCTTGGGGGAGGGAAGGCCTTCTCTGAAGATTTTAAAGAAGACACTCAATGAAACAGTACTCTTAGATGATCTTCAGTGAAACAGCTGGTGTGCATACACTTTATTTGGGGTGACCAGAGGTTATATATTAACTTTGGAGAGTGGGAAGGAGTTTTTAGGGTGAACGTAAAACCATTGGTTGGAGCTTAATGTACTGAGAATACCTCATTTATATGAAGAAGCATCCCAGGAATCCCAGGTGCTTGCTGGTCAGGTTCTTATTGGTGAAAGAGGAAGTTGAACTTGTAGGTTTGCCAAAAGCTATGAGACCTTCCTCAGGTGGGGGTCCAGCTCCCTAGACAAAATCAGAGAATGGGAAGCTCTGCTGGAAAAAGGGAGTCCTCTATTTTGAGTCAAGCTCAGAGGAGTTATTTGAACATGATAGACTTTGACCTTAAGTAGCAGTATTTCCCAACAAGTTACCCCAGTGGAAGTATTACAGCTCTGAAGGGAACGGTATCCTGGAAGTTGGGAGTCAATTAATAACACAAAGTCACACCACACAACAAACCTCACACGAGAGATTTGTTAGGAAAGACACAAGAGAGTGGTTGCCTCTGCTTGGGAAGAAGCAGTGGGGATCTGAGTAGGAGACAGGCTTATATAAAGTTTCTTGTGGGTTGAGTTTTCCAGTTTGGAGAGTTCCAGGGTGGGGATTGGTGGGATTTCCAGGCAAGCCCAGAGATTGGTGGGATTTTGAGTTCAGGGATTGGTAGGATTTCAAGCCCAGGAACTGGTTGGCTTTTGAACTCAGGGATTGGTGGGATTTTGAGGTCAGGGATTGGTGGGGTTTCAAGCTCTGGGATTGGTGGGGTTTTGAGCTCAGGGATTGGTGAATTTTCCAACACTGAAGCGGGCTCAGACTTTTTACCACACAGAAGAGCTCCAGGATGTATAAATATAATGCCTCAGTGAGAAAGGCTGAGGATTACAGAAAACCAATGAAGTTAGCACCTCCTATTCATGCTCCCTACCCAACCTTGATCTGTAGAGGAAGCAACTGATGTGAAGGGATGGACCCTTCCACACTGTGTTAGATGCTGTTTACTTCTACTTTAGTGTCTCCTTCCTTGTGAATCTCTGGGGTCACCTGACATTTGCTCAGAACAGAAAACAAAGCACTTTGATGGAACTCACCAAGGTTATCAATATAGCCTCATTATCTGTTTTGGAATGGTTCATCATATCTTGCCTATCCTCTGGAAAGGTTTGTTATATAGTGAATAATGCTAACTCCTAAGTGTTTTGAAGATTTGGAAAGCCACCGGAGAGACAACCGGGGACAATGGTACTTTCATCTATCTTGCAGCTGGTGCTGAGTTAATTAAAAGAAAATAGAAAAAGTTCGAAGGGTCATAGGTTACTGAATGAAAACCTGATGTCAGCAGCTTTCCCAATCTCCCTATGAGTTGTTGGCCAGAGAAGCTCCTGAAGGCCCACAAACCATAAAGGCTATTGCTACTGCGGTTGGTTGTATACCAGAAATAGAGGGTAAGAACCTACTGCTAAAGACACCACATGCTTTGACTCCAGGAATGGATAAATTAAGCTGAGACTGAACTGGAAACTCCCACTCTGCTGGCTGGCTTTCATAGAGCCAGAAGGGGCCATTCAGACTGTGGGTATAGATCTGTCATCAACAGTCCTGCTTGGCTCTGGACCTTGAAAGCTGAGATACTGACATGCTAGGCAAGGTATGCCTGCTTGTGCAATAGTGGCTTAGCTACTATGGGTAAGACCAACAGCCTTCCCAAAGGATTTAAGACCCCCTTCATGAGAAGGAGTTCAAGCCTAGCACTGAAAGCTAGAACAAAAACCTATGGCTGGAGAGGTCATAGGTCCAAATGCAGAAGCAATTTCTATGATTTTTTACATGGATGATGTTATCTGTCAAAGTGTCTTCTAAACATGTATTTACTCCCATACCGAATAGTTGTTGCCAGCATCAGCTCACAACCCATGATGAAGATCCTGAGAACAAGTGACTGTTACTGTGGCATGGTGGCCCATTTCTTAGTCAATCTATAGCCATTCCCTCACCTCCTTCACAGCCCCTGGATCATTGCAGAAGATGAGTGGAAAGAATATAAGCCAGAAGAAGGGGTGGAAACTGTTATTACATTCTATACTATAGCAAACTCCATAAGCAGGAAGGGGAACAACTCTAGTTTCAGGAAGTTCCTGAAACTGACCAGATTCACTAGCCTCCTCCTTACCAGAGTAAACAATAAAAGCTGAGAGTTGGTCTCAAAGGAAATGAAGCTGAGCTGCAAAGACTCTTAAGACCAGAACAATTGCCTGGAAGAAGCAGAAACCAACCCAGCTGTTGAGCTGTCTAGAAAAAGGTTTAGACCAACTGAGGCACATAGAAAGAACACTCTCCAACCTGTTGAGCTGCCTGCAGGCTGTGCAGTGTGTTCCAGGTTCCCAGCTTTGTGGACTTTATGCTTCGGTGGACTTTGGTGAAGGAGTTATGGTTGAGTCATTTCTGTTACTGTAAGTAACTCTTGCCCATATTTCTGTAATTAACCCCAGTAAAACGCATGGTTCATCAAGTTGGATTTTGGTGGAATCTGTAGTTTGGTTTGTCATGGGCTCCTTATTTGGAATGAGTAGATGTGTATGTTGTATCTCCCCAGGAAAAGTTTTATCATACACAGTGTGGGGGTAGGCTGGCCAGCAACAGTAATGGGTGGTTGATCACAAAGGTGGGGGGTTGATTAAATAAAACATTAACTTTAAGTAATAAAAGGCAGGAATTTAACCCTCAAAAACAAGAATTAGAATATTAGGGGAATCAATAGAAAAGGTGAGTAGTCACAGTTAGTTGAGTGACTGAGGGAGAGCAATAGAATTCATCGATCAAAGATATGTGAACCAAGACAGCACCAAATCACAAAAAGAAGGGGGGGAGAGGAGGAAAGATAGAAAGGAACAAATATGGAAAGCATTCATATCCCTATCATAACACTGAATGTAAATAAATAAATTACCTCACTCAAATGGTCAAAAACCGACCCAGAGACGCTATCCACAAGAAACTCGCTCCACCAGTAAAGACCAAAAGTTAAGAATTAGGAAAAATCATTTCAGGCAAATAGATACCAAAAGTGAGCAGGAGTCAAAGAGACAACCACAAAAGATCAAAGTCGGAAGCCACATGGTTATAGAAGGATAAATTAAACAAAAGGAAATAATTACGACTTACAAAGCAAGATACCGATAGACCCAAAGAGAGAAAAATACAATCCAATCAAGTCGGAAGCCTCTGAAACCTATGGGACACAATTTTAAAAAATGGCTAATTCCTAGACTGCTGTGTACAAATGCGAGATGCACTTATAACATGTTCTGTGGTCAACAATGAAGATGCGTCCAAGGAATATAGACATCAGGCTGAAGGAGCTCTTGCTGAACACATCTGGGGATGTTTAGAGTACCATGATCTAAAGATATGAAATGGATGACTCCTCACATAAATCATGGAGTAGGAAACCAGTGATGCATACTGTATAATTACAGCTTCATGAGATGACGATAGTTTAGTGGCTTGCAAGTTTGTCTTCTGAAAAAAAATATATATATGGTTTTTATGAAAGCAAGAGATACACGTTGGGTATCTTCATTGGTTGCTATCCACCTTATTTTGGGGGACAGAGTCTTGCACTGTCTCAAATCTTAAATCTCAGCTCTCTTGCTTGCTCAGTGACTCGGCTAGGCTGACGTGGTGAGTTCCAGGGATCTGCCTGTATCTTCCTCCTCCGTGCTGGGACTACAGATGTGTCATTGCCAAGGATTCAGATTCAG
>JANHMN010000020.1:3418211-3432800 GCA_030674055.1 Rhabdomys pumilio | reverse complement strand
TGTGTGTGGTGTGTGTATGATGTATGTGTGTGGTTCAGTGTGTGTGTATGGTGTGGTGTGGTGTGTGTGTGTATGTGTGTGTGTGTATGTGTGTGGTGTGTGTATGGTGTGGTGTGTGTGTGTATGTGTGTGTATATGTGTGTGGTGTGTATATGCATACATAATAAGAATAGAGTTTAAACAACTGAGAGCCAGAAGGCTGGCTCGGTAGTTAGAAGCACTTGCTCTTCCAGAGAACTTCAGTTTCTAGCTCCTATATTAGTTGGCTCACAACTACCTGTAACTCACAACTACCTGTATCAGGACCTCTGATACCCTCTTCTGGTCTCCTCAGGGATTCACATGCACAAACATAAATAAATTAATAAATCTAAACACAAAACAAAACTCAAAGGTCTTGGGCTAAATCTTTGTGGTGTGGCGTTGGGCATCAGGCTGGAACCTTAAACCTGAAAACATGCTGGCCTGGAGACACCCCACCCTCACACACAGAAGAGGCTTGGGGTTCGAGGACGCTCCCCCTCCGCCTCCTGCACACACACACACACACACACACACACACACTCACATCCCAGTTGGTCCACTCTTTCTCCAGGGTCTAACTATTGAAAAACTCTGGGGAAAGACAGACCTTGGCCTTTTAGAGTGTTCATAGACACCCAAGGGAACCAGGTGAAAATGAAGGGCCTCAGGTTTAGATAACAAAGCAGAGACCCCTTGAGGCAGCTGTGAAGTGAGGGTCACAGACATTAAACAGTGAGAGGCCCAGCAAAGCCAAGGTTGGCAGCAGCCACTGAGGCTGGCCCAGCAGAGGGTGGCAGTCTGAGGAGAGATGAGCATAGCTCCTTCTGAGGACAGTAGGATCTGAAGGCTATGAACCATGGCCTACAGTCATACCCTACTTGTGTATGCCCCTCTGCACTCCAAGACATGCCTTCTTCTCCCAGGGAGTGTCCAGCAGAGGGAAAGAAGCCTTGATGCTCAGCCTCAGGGGACAGAGGCAGCAGACACAGCTGCTGCCTCCACACTCAGCTCTGGCCTTCCCCAGGGGCTGGCTCTGGAAGACAGCCTCCCCCACAAGTCCACAGGACACATGTGTGTCCTGCTGCTGCTCTGCTGAGGTGTGCTGTCCTCCTGGCTCCCTGCCAAGCCCTGTGCTGGCCCCCGGGGCCCTATGGTTCATGCTGTGGAATCCCTGTTTTCCCAGTTGGCCCAGCTGCAGCCAGACTCTCTGGAGCTGGACTTGGAATGGAGATGTTTAGGCATGAGTTTCAGAAGAGCAAAGCCCAAGGTCTGCATTCTCCTGGGGGCAAAGAGACTGGAACAGGCTCCTTCCTATGTCTCTTTTAGCATCCCACTCCACCTGACTCCTAGGATCTGTTTCAGACATGAGCCTTGCCTGGTTTACCGTTGGGAACAACGGCCTAGGGTGGCCTCAGCTCAGCCAATTTTGACGATGAGCTGGATTTTCTCACAGTCTGGCCTCTGTGCCAACAGTGTCTCTGTTTCAAGTGCATCTGGCTTGCTGTCACTTCAGACTGAGCAGATGTGATGGGAAGAGAGGAGGGGCTGATAACATTGTCTGGGGCGCTAACCGCCTCTAAGCCTATTTGACAGCTCAAAAATAGTCCTGTGGTAGGCTACAAATTTGGCCCTCAGAAAGATATCTCTGTCAGCCCCCTGGAATCTGTGAATGTGTTTAACTTATGGATCTTGTGAGGAAAAGAAGTTTATCCTGGATTGTCTGGGTGTGACCTAAATATAGTCACATATTTTCTTCTCTGAAGGAGGCTGAGGGAGGACTGGGGAGATGGCTTAGTGGGAAAGAGGCTTGCTGCTCAGGCATGAGACCTGAGTCCAAATCCCTAGAATTCACATTAAAAGCCAGATGTGGTCACATATACCTACAACTCTGTGCTGTGGGGAGTAAAAACAGGAGGATCACTGGTTTGATGGCTGCCAGCCTAACTCCAGGTTCAGTGAGAGGCCCTGACTCAAGGGGATAAGATAGTGTTGATAAAGCAGGACATTCAATATCCCAATATCTTTCTCTGGCCTCTCTGCATGTGTGGGCGTGTGTACCCATGTAGACATGTGCATTCATATCATGCACACACACACACACACACACACACACACACACACACACACACACATGCACGCGCGTGCGCACACACACACACAGAGGAGGCCAAGGGAGTCTTGGGAGAGAGAGAGAAGAGAAGGCAACATGAAGATAGAAACAGAATTGGAGGGTGTAGTCTCCAGCCAAGAAATGCTGGTGACCCCCAGAAGCTAGACATGGCATGGCAAGCTTCTCCCCTAGAGCTTTAGGGGTGTCAATGTCTGCAAACCCCTTTAATTACAGACTCTAGTCTGCACAACTATAACAACATATTTCTTTGCTTTTAGCCACCAAATGCACCGTGATTTGTCCCAACAGTTGCGTAAATCAACATATTTCTTACCCCGTATATTTGTGGGGCTGTCTAGACAGAAGTGTGCTCATCACAGGTGATGTACAATCCAAAATGGAAATGTCCTGTCGCTGACATCAGGTATGATCTTCTGGTATGAATGAGGATGTCTAGCCATTAGTAACACACAGCCATACAGGGAGTCTATATATTGAACAAATGTCCCCCCATGAGACAATCAATCAGCCCTCTGTGAGGTGTACCCATGGGTGTGAACATCCAGCCATGGTGACTTATTACCATTAATCTCCCGCTACGGGTGGAACGTTCAGTAATAGAAGATCCCACTACTAGAACAATACTCAGCCGTGATCAGGACTGCCCAGCTCCTACCATAAAGAGTGAGACAAGCCAGTACATGCAGAAGAGGCAAGTAGGACATGGGAGCTCAATTTACTTCACTGTTCTCCTTAGCAAATGAATGGATGTAGTTACAACCTCTATACCATGGTAAACTCCTTTAACTTGCTTCTGGATGGTTGAGACACTCAGTATGAGAAAGAAGAGAGAGGGGACATATGAGATCAAGAGGGACCATATGAAGGTCACAATTGAATCTTCTTCAGGAAGAAACTTTATGGGAAAGGATATAACAGCTGTACATTGTAGGAGGAGCTAAGGTAGGAGGAGTAAGGAGAGGAAGAGAAGGAAAAAAGGAGAGGAAGAGGAGAAGGAAGAGGAGGAGCTAGGGGAGACGGAGAGAAGTGGACTGGAGGCTGATGTTCGCTTGTCTGTAGCAGTCAAAGGCAGTTGGTATATCTAGGTTGGGTATTGGGTTACACCTCTGATTGTATGAGCATCTTGTTATTGATCATTACTAAATATATAAGCCTTTGGATAATGTAAGCACTAGAGTCTCATCTGTACTGAGCCTGCATAGTTAGCAGGATGGTCTGGGCTTTGCCCAGCCTTGCAGACAGCATGGAAGACTGGCAGAGCCATCTCCCACGCTGGCGTCTCATGGGTGGCAGGGCTGGTGTCTCTGGCTGGCCATTTCTAGCTGCAGCACACATGTGGCCTCTGGCCATGTGACTGAGCTAGACAGAGCTGCTGCAGCTTAGATAGTCGGCTTGTCTGGCAGCCGCCTTTTAAATAATTACTACAACAAAGTGGTGCCCAACGTGGGGCTTGAACCCACGACCCTGAGATTAAGAGTCTCATGCTCTACCAACTGAGCTGGGGTCACTATATGTCTCTTCTTAGTCCTGACCTTCATCTTTCAGTCTACAGTTTTTCCTCTCCTGTCAGCTTTCTCATAGATAAACCTAGATCTTTAAGACTTCATGCACAAAGGAGTGTGGATATTGTGAGAAAGTTTCAATTTACACAACAGCATCCATCCCCAAGCCTTTGTCTTTGTATGAGCTGATGCAGGAAACTCATCATCCTGTGTTCTTGTGCCCCTCGCTTGGGGCTGGTACCTCAACTTTTCAGAGGGACAGAGATGTCCAAGATTATCAGTGACAACCAGTTACAGGTGGAGCTGCATCAGGACCGACTGCCATCTTCTCCTAGACTTCCCCCACACCACCCTTGTATTCCTGAGTGTTCTCCAGAGCAATGGAATCAACGGCACAAAAGTCTATTTAAAGGGAACTTATTAGATGGGTTTACACGGTACAGTCAGAGGAGCCCAACAATGGCTGTCTTACACCAGAGAGGCTGAGAACTCTCAGTCCATGAGGCTGGGTACTTCAGCCATCTTGGTCCAGTACCAAAGGCCTGGAAGATTCCTGGAGAGCTGCTGGAGACTTGGGAATTTGAGATCATCTTCCACAAGAAGCAAACAAAAATGAAACAGGCCGTGGTTTTGGTTGGACAGTATTTTGCCAGCCTCTACTGTAAAATACCCCTCTTACGTATAACATTTAAACTTGTTTTGTTATCATAGTTGGAATTTGCAAGCCATAACTTTATTCTGTCCCTGTCTTCTATGTGTTTACTATTTTATGTGTATGGGTGTTTTGTCTGCCCACATGTCTGTGCTACATATCTGTGCCTGGTACCTACAGAGGCCAGAGGGGGCCATCATATCCTCTAGGATTGGAGTTAGAGACGGTTGTGAGCTCCCAAATGGGTGCTGGGAATCAAACTAAGGTCATCAGGAAGAACAACCAATGCTCTTAACTGCAAGCTTAGACCTTTTAAAATATTACACAAATCTGTTCAATGTATTGAACTCAATCTACCAACCTGCTTTTTAATTGTTACATTTTACCTATTTTATATATGCTAATTGTTAATCTCTTTGGGATTCTTACTGTCTTCAGTCTTAGAACTGGATCTGGCCCAGCAGCAGCAGCCTGCATTGGCAGTCAAAGCTCACTCACTATAGACTTTAATAAACACTGGGTTTCCTCAGCCTGATAGAAAATATGAGCTAATTTGCGCGGCATCTCCTCAGAGGCCCAGCGGCTCCTCACACATGCAGACTCACACTCCTCTTCCTTCCTGGAGACACGATCAAAGTGTGCACAGTTCGGCTTCTCGCTGGCCTTTTACGTCCTAGGCAGCAGGCATGTGGTCAGAATTACAACCATAACTCTCCTGGTTTGGGGGATCCATGGTGATCAGGAAGAATACTTGGTCTGTGGTGCCCAGTTTTCTGAGTATAAACACATACAGGAGAAAGTCAAGGCCAAGGACTGAGTGACCCAGTCGGTAAAGATACTGCAGGCCACTTCAGATTCATATCACTGACGTGGGACTCAATGACTGCTCCACATGCTGTGGGATGCCCTGCTGCTGGGGAGACATGGGATGCTTCATGGCTGAGGAGCCAGTTCAGCTACAGATAAGAGGTACAGATCCTGCTGCTGTATCCTGACGGGGTGGGTCAGAAAGCCCCAGGCCCTCTTTAAGACCTGAGAGGAGATGGGAAATTGTCCTGATAGCCTCCTTAGCCTCTCCTGGGCCAAAAAGATGCCAGGGATTCTATCAATACATATATGAGCTTCCGTGCATGTGGACAAGTGCAATGTTGCCACAGCAAAGCCATTTTTCAGCAACTCCATTCCTGATTCATATATCTAGCTGAGACTCCTCAGGACCCGAGGCTACTCCATCACAGACTCTAATTAATTGTACAGCCTGGGACCTGAGAGGTCCATTTTATGTTTTGGGTAATATTAAGAGTGACAGTTACCATGACTCCTGCCAAATTATCTACAAACAAGTCAGTAAATATAGCAGTGATCCAGATATGGTCAGAGATATTGGTTACAGTGCCCCAACCCACACACCTCAATCAGACACTGGAAAGACCAGGGCAATGCCATCAGTGTACCTCACACAAGAAGGATTGAGACAATGGGCAATCTGAGAACCATACAAAGGGGTCTAACCAAACCATAACAGGACTGGGCTAAACAGAATCACATCAGTGTCCTCAAAGTTGATCTCATTTTGTCCTCTCAGCAGTGTAGTTTCTTGCTCGCTATTGGGCTGTTTTGAGAGATTTCAGACTGAAATATTTCATTGGTCAGTGAGGGATGGCTTCTGTATGATTAAAGTAGCTATGGTGTTCCTCACACAGGCTGGACATGGCTAGACGTGGTCATCTCCCAGTCGTCTGCTCAATGCCCGCCCTTCCCTTCTTCACCCCTCACCGAAGCTTCCTTCACCACATGGATAAAACTGAGGTCTCCTGTCTATCCTAGCATCCTCCCCTCTCCCACCTCTGCTTGGTTCATCTGTGCTCCCAGCACTGTCTGTAGCTGCTAGAATCTTGCCTGTGCTGTCACTACTGTCCTGCTGTGACCCCAGCCCCTACAGTGGTGTCCAGAACATAATTAGTGCTCACTAAATAAATATTGAGCGAATACATTTGTCTGAGCCAGTTAAATAAATCAACCTTCATGCTCTTAGCACAGACCACCCAGCCACAGGTCATAGACACATGTCTGTCCTTGGTCAGAGAGCGTAGTCCTGGTTTCCAAGCAACACTAAGCTCAGAACTATTCTGCAGGGTTGTTCATTTTTCAGAAAGTGTTAAAACCATGTTGTAGGCAGATGTCACAGGCAAATAAGGCTGGCAAAGCCCTACCTTAACATGGACGGCGGTTACTTTCCTGTGAGTGACGGGCTAATGTGTATGTATATGCTTTCCCTGTGCTCTGGATCTGTTTCTGTGGTGGTGGTACTTAGCCACTTAGGGAAGAAAGGCTTTTTTTAGGCCACAAACCCGAGCCACACTCCCTCTGTCAGTGAGGAAAGTCAGGGCAGGAATTTGAAGGTGACTGCTTGCTATTCCACACAGCATTACCTCCAACCAAGGATCTTGTGTCACAGCAAATAAGTGTGGTAGAAACCATGGAGACTGCAACTTGCTGGTTCATAGACAGGTTTATTCTCAGCTAGCTTTTTAGACACTTTAGGACCCCTGTTCAGGGGACACTGCTGCCCACGGTGAACTGGCCCCTCCTACATCAATCAATAATTAAGACCACCCCCACAGACATATCTGCAGGCCAATCTGATCTAGGCAACTCTTCAATCTCTTCTTAGAAGACCCTCTGGTAAGTTGACATTTAAAGCTAACCAGGATCCCATGTGTTGGGGAAATGACAGTGTGTGATTGCTGGAGCCAACAAGAAGGACATCTAGTCTTAACAATGTTAACCCTAACCAGCATAGACCCATTGTCTAAAAAGATTCCAACAAAATTCCAGGCCTGAATGTTTGTTCCAAACCAGCTGAGGCAATCAAATCCTGCTGCTGTTGGTGCTGCTATTTTTGCTTCCTCTAGAGGGCGCCCTTCACCAGCCAAATCAAGACTTGCTGGGAAATGGCGTGTTTTGAATATTTCCTTCTTTATGTGGTTTTGTCAAAAGGGAAATTGTTTACTCATCAAAATGTAGAGTTGGTGATAAAAATATATTGTATGAAATTCTCAAAGGATAAATAAAAACATAAGAAGAAACATTAAAAAAAAAAAAAGCAAAACCAAAAACACCCCCCAAACAAAAACCTCAAGCCTTACAGTGGTGGCACACACCTTTAATCCCAGCACTCTGGAGGCAGAGGCAGGCAGATCTCTGAGTTCCAGGACAGCCTGATCTACAGAGTGAGCCAGGAATACACAGAGAAACTCTGTCTCGAAACACATAGATAGACAAACAAACAAAAAGATTAAAAAAAAAAATGAGGCCAAGCATGGTGGTGAAGACTTTGAATTTCAGCACTCAGGAAACAAAGGCAGGGGATCTCTGTGAATTCAAGTTCTGCCAGATATGCACAGTGAATTCCACGTTAGCAAAGGCTACATACAAAAACTGTCTGTCTGTCTACTTATCTGTGCTTAAAATTAAAATTTTAAAAGAAATTGGAAATAAGATTATAAATATTGAAATCTAGGAAGTAGATTTCTGAGTATTTACACAATATGAGAATCTAACCTACTTGTATAATCTCCTGAAAATCATTAAAATACTAACATATATCTGAGCAACATTTTCTTATTGGTTTGTGGAAGCTGATTATTAATAGGTTATGTGGAATCTTCTA
This sequence comes from Rhabdomys pumilio, assembly GCA_030674055.1. Classification (NCBI taxonomy): domain Eukaryota; kingdom Metazoa; phylum Chordata; class Mammalia; order Rodentia; family Muridae; genus Rhabdomys; species Rhabdomys pumilio. Next base: position 3,424,818 of record JANHMN010000020.1, on the reverse strand, counting down.
TCCAGACTTCAAAAAAGCCTTTTCACAATGGGTAGATGCAGCTGGAAAGCCAATGTCTTGATTTAGGAAGCAGAAGCAGTGATACTGTGCTCCCTTCCAGTGCTCCCTCCCCGTGCTCCCTGTGCTCCCTCCTTATCTTCCCTCCCTGTTCTCCCTTCCTGTGAGGAAAGGGCTACTCCAGATCCAGCAGCCATTACAATTAATATAGAAGGCAGCTGAGTCTGATCTGCAGATCATCAGATCCCTTTGGGTCAGAGGTTATACAAAGACATCCCAAATTAAAAGGAGAAGAAAAATCAACTGTCTAGTCCAAAACATGAACAGACAGTTCCACAGAAAAAGAAAGGGCTGGAGAAAAATATCCTGAACATATGTAAGGATGCTTAATTCATCCATAAAAAAAAATAAAAATAAAGGAACATATTGGTGACAGGTCCTCTGCGTTGGCAAGGGTGGAGAGAAATAAGCAGCATTATATAGCATGGCTCAGAATTTAAATTGGCAAAAGTCTTTGAATAACAGTTTGACACCATCCATCAAGCCTGAAAATGCACAGACCCCTTGCTATAGCTGTTCTACCACTGGGATTTTCCCCACAGAAATATTATCAGCAGGGTATGGTGACACATGCCAGCTGTTTGAGAGGTTGAGGCAGGTGGATCGTAAGTTCAAAAGTCAATGTGACAAGATAAAATGTTAGTACATATTTGACACTAAACTCAGATTAGGAAATACATACTTAGGAAATGATCAGAGCCGGGCAGTGGTGGCGCACGCCTTTACAGAGTGAGTTCCAGGACAGCCAGGACTATACACATGCAAATATTGGCCCTTGAATCCATGGTAGCTTCAAATACTAAACAAATAAATATGATTTATCTCACCAATGCATGTAGGTTGGTCATTGTTTGTAATCACAAACAACATATCCTGGTTCATATACATTTAAGTAGGAAAATACACAGACTGAAGTAATATTCAGTTACTCACCAACTGTTAGGAAGTCTGGTGACCAGGCCCAGAAAACAGGCAGATCAATAGAAGTCGTATATCCATGGTGACAGATAACACTATCACTGTACCAACTGTTCAGGGCGCTACCACCAACGCAGAATGTGACGCTAGTGTTCTGGATCCTACGCTCAGACCAGAAACCTCTCACAGGAACATTGATTGGTCAAATATGGTCTCATGTCCATGGAAGTGCCAAGCAGCTAGGAAAGCAAAGACTAGGCATTTCAAATCTGTAACTGGAGATAGATTGTCTCTTACCAATACAGGTAAGATAGGTAGTCTCCACCACACGGGGAAGGGCTCAATGGTTAGGTATCATAAAACGTGGTCCACGTCCGCTATTGTAATGGAGAGTCCACTGTCGAAATCTATCAATGCAATCTGTCATGTTAACAGGTCAAAAAGAAACAGTAGGAAGTCTTCTCCAAGGTTGCAAAAAGCCATTCTTTTAGGGAAGAAAATAGTCTTTAATATATTTGTTAAAACTTTGTCATAAAGTCCAGGTGGAGAGAGGGAGGAAAAAGAAGTTCCAGAAAATCTGATCAGAACTTCAGCTCTTTCACACAGGGCATGACCACATACTTGCCCACAGAATATTAAGACAGTTCCTGTGTGCTTGGCTACCACAGGATACTTTAAAGCAATACAAAAATAGTTTTATGGACTGGAGAGATGGCTCAGTGGTTAAGAGCACTGACTGCTCGTCCAGAAGTCCTGAGTTCAATTCCTAGCAACCACATGGTGGCTCACAACCATCTGTATGGGATCCAATGCCGGCTTCTGGTGTGTCTGAAGAGAGCTACAGTGTTCTCACATACATAAAATAAATAAAATAAATCTTTAAAAATAGCTTTATAAGTATTTTTGGTGACCCTATCCTATAAAATCACAATAAAATAATTTAAAACTTAATGTCTCTTCTCACTGGAAATGAAATCCTGATAGACAGTGAAGTCCAAGTGAATTGTCAGAAGCCCACGGATATGGAACAAACAAATCCCTTCCCATCAGTCCTGGGACCAAAAAGGGACTTTACTTCCTAATGCTTTCAGCAATGTGAAAGAAAGACAAAAGGCTCAGTACACACACACACACACACACTAAGCAAACAAACAAACAACAAAAAAAACCCAACAAAATGAATGGGGATGAGAAGATAACAGTAATTTTGAGTTAATGAAACAGAAAACCAAACGACAGAAATCTCTGGAAATATAATTGAACTCAAAAGCTGAATGTCTGTAAAGATCAATAATGTCTAGGAAGTCTTATGAGCCAGGTTAAAGAATAAGGAGAGAGGGTCAAAAGATAGGAAGCGAAATCTAAGATATAGCTGCAGTGAAATTAAAATTACATTAAAAGACGATTTGGAGCAAGTTTACAGCAAGCGGAGGTTGAAGGTTCTGAGGAAGCAGACGATTTCCCAGCAAACGCACAACAGGGACACGCCAAGAAAAATGAAAACTGACAGTCATTACACAAGACTATTCTGTTGTGTCTGAGTATCACTCTAGAGCTGGAGAGATGACTCGGCACTTCAGAGCACTAGCTGCTCTTCTGGGGGACCTGGGTTTGATTCCCAGTACCCACGTGGTTGCTCACAACCATCCGTAACTCCAGTTTCAGAGGATCCGATACCCTCTTCTGGTCTCCGTGGCCATTGGATACACAGAAATACATGCAGGAAAACATCCATACACATAAAAATAAGTGAATCTTAAACACACAGAATAGATCAGGCCTGACCTGTGCTATTTTTGCTGACTTTGGCATCAGGACAAATTCACTATCGATTATAGAAACAGGATACAGCATGAGACATTACAAAGTAGAACCCAGCGATGGTCCAAAGAACAAGACATCAAGAGTAAAAATAGGGTGGTGGTACCTAGCTACAATCCCAGCACTAAGGCAGGAGGATTGCCATGAATTCAAGGCAAAACTAGGCTGTGCAGTGAGTTCCTGGCCAGCCTGGACTACCAGAGACTCTGTTTCAACCCTGCCCCCCAAATAAATAATAAGAACAAATAAGTTTTATTCTAGAAATGGCTAAACATTGAACACAAGACAACACAGTCACTTGTACTGCTTGGTCTGTTCAAGTTTTCTGCTTTTTCTTGATTGATTTGACTCTGTGGGTTTGTTGGGTTGTTTTGTTTTGTTTTGTTTTGTTTTGTTTTGTTTTGTTTTTCTTTGCATTGGCTCCTTATGGGTAGGTCCCAGGCGAGAGGAGAGTGGTCCCAGTTCTGCCAGGTCTCTCCAGGGCTGAGTGGGATTCTGAGTGTCGACAGCCAAAAAGAAACACACCAGGCCAGGCCGGGAGTCTTGTTGAAGCAGGAACTCAACTTTATTGTATCAGCCTCTTGCTTATATAAACTCAGAGCATAGGGAGGGAGATTTTTGGTGGGGTGAGATGGTGTAGGAGGCTGGGAAAGGTGATGGAGGGTATAGGGTGACTGACAGGGCCAATGGCAAAGCTCTATATTAGCAATGACAGGGCAGAGGCAGGGCCAAGCAGGTCTTGCTGAGTCACCCCAATACAGAAGTGACTGGGACAGGTCTCAAAACTCAAGCCAGGTTTAGGCTCTCCCACAAGGTCGCAGAAACTCCAACCAGGCTCAGGTTTGTCCTCAAGGCCCAAACTAGCTGAAATGGGACCCAACAGCTTTGGAGTTACCCATTTCTCAATATTTTCAAATTTGGCTCACCATATATTTATCCTCAGTATTTCATTTGACTTTCCATTAATCAAATCTTTTCTTAGATGATTTCACACACACATCGCATGCTGGCCACTCTTGCCACCCTCTCCTAACTCACTAACACCTCTGAACATCCTCCTCACTCTGCCTTGACTAGTAAATCTCTCTCAAGCTCATATTTATTTTGCTACCTGTTTCAGCAGGTTTAATCAGGGCCCTCTGAGAGACCATGGGTTTGGATCTATCTGTAGATGTCTGATGGGCTTAGTAGTATGTGCACAGTTGGAGACAGGGATTTCCCTGTCCCAGAATTTCTCATCAGCTAATAGTTCAGCAACAGATATGAGTTCCGGTATGAGTGCCCCCTTCCAAAACTGTTGACAGGACCAGTTGTGTGTTAACTCATTAGCTGTACTAGTGAGTTGAGTGCCATGGTTCTATCAAGACTAGAGGGTGGACCTTTACAGTCTTTCACTCCATTTTCCAGATCTTTGTCCATCCGCAAGGTTCCATGAACATCAGGGGAGGAAATATCAGTGTCTGGGTTAGGACTGTTACTCTCAGCTTCCTAGAAGCCCTAAGTCTTTGCATTCACTGCCATTCATTGTATGGAGAGGTGACTCTGACTAAGGTGAGGATTAAAGACTCTGACTAAAGCTTTGTCTCTGGGTATAAACATAGCTATGTAGAAGGCAGTTTGATGCTATGTCATTTAGTTAAACAGCAGAAATAAGTTTCCCAGTTAGGCACATGACTTCCCAAAGTCTGGCTTGTTAGTCAGGCTTATAGTACCAGGCACTGTTCCCCTACCCGACCATGGAGTGACCTCAAACCCAATCAGAGGCCAGTGCAGTTGGTGACCCCCATAACAGTTAAGTCACTACTTTAGGTGGACACATCTCACCTTATGTATAGTTCATGGCAGGGCAAGACTGGTAACAGCTCTTCTTCCCCAGCAGGCCACACAGCCCGCTTTCACACTGCAAAGACTAACCAGCAGGGAGGACATTCACTGCTTGTTCAAGCTTTCTGTCTCTGGATCTACTGTCTAAGTTATACAGTCAGTGTATTCAAGAATTTGGTCTCCTCTAGCTCTTGTGAGCAAAACATGAGTCTGTACTGTTGGGGAGTCTTTGGGGGTCCCCATGATCAGCTCCTGTGGAGTTATCTCAACTCCTGACACTAGGGACTGTAGTCAGAAACCCATGGCTTTTAGTAACAGCACCACCCAGCCACGCTGAGTAACCTCCTTCCATCCCTCTGATGGATGGAAGGACATCTATTATTTTTTTGTTACAGAAGAGCAGGCTTCCACACGGCTACTCCTTCCCTTTCCCACACCCCCATCTGCTCAAGAATAGTCTAGACCAGTGGTTCTCAATCTTACTAATACTGTGGCCCTTTTATATAGTTCTTCATGCTGGGGTGACCTCCTTCAACCATACAATTCTTTTTTGCTACCCTGTAACTGTAATTTTGCTACTGTTATGAATTGTAATGTACATATCTGTGCTTACTGATGGTCTTAGGTGAGCTCTTTGAAAGGGTTGTTTGACCTCCCAAAGGGTGGTGACCTATACGTTGAAAACCACTGGTCTAGACCCCTCCTAGGCTGCCGAGAGTCCCCCTCCTCCCACATTGTGGATTTGAATAGGAATGGCCCCTATAGATTGATGTGTTTGAATTCTTGGCCCTAAGGAGTGGCACTATCAAGAGATGTGGCCTTGCTGGGATGAGTGTGGCCTTGTTGGAGGAAGTGTGTCACTGTGGGGGTGGACTTTGAGGTTTCATAAACTCAATCATGACTAAAGTGTTATAGTCTCCTTCCAATGCCTGTGGATTAAGATGTAGTACTGTCAGCTTCTTCTCCAGCACCATGTCTGCCTAGACATTGCCGTGTCCCACCATGATGATACTGGACTAAATCTCTGAAACAGTAAGCCAGCTTTAATTAAATGTTTGCCTTTGGGCTGGAGAAATGGCTCAGCAGTTAAAAGTACCAGCTGTTCTTCCAGGATCCGACACAAACAGACACGCAGGCAAAACACCGATACACATGAAATGAAAATAAATAAGATAAAAAAAAAGTTTTCCTTCATAAGAGTTGCCATGGTCATGGTGTCTCTTCACAGCACTAAAACCCTAAGACACTCCAGTTCCTGAGGTTTTTGACTTTAATTAAGAGCAGCAGCATTAGGAGATGCTGTAGCCAGGGGTGGCCAGGAACTACCAGCAAGGTTCTAGAATGTTCTTCCATACCAAAGTAAAGTCTGTATGGCATCTTTCCACATGTGCCTAACCAGGGCTCACAATACAAGCCCTTCTTGCTAATAGAATCTCCTTGTTCTCACTGACATGTATGATCCTGGAGCCTGAGGGCTGAGAGGAGTTTGCAACAGGCAGCTTCAGATGCAGCCTGTTAGGACCTTGGCTACCTTAGTTTTGTGATTATGAAAGACAAAGTTTCTTAGATGTTGCCTACCTACAGCAGGCCCCTCCTCCTAGGAGCCTCTTAGCAGAGGTCTCCTACATGCCAGGTGAGCATCTAACACTGAGTGATCTCTCTAGCCCCACCCCACCCCACCCCACCTCCATTTTTCCAGGTATGACCTTCTCAAGTTTCCCAGGTTGCCTCGATTTTGTGAATCTCCAGTCTTACCCTCCTATTACAGGCCTGTACCAACAGGCCCAAACCCTCCTAGTTTTTGAGTTTGGAAGAACTTTCTAGTTCAGGCAGAAACCTTGAAATTAAGAAAGAAAAACAGCTACATCCATATGTAGTGGTTCATGCTTATAATAATCTCAGTTTTGGAAGTGTGGATACAGGGGTTCAAGGTTAGTCTGGGCTACATATCAAGACCTTGCTGCTTCCTCCTCCCAAAATAAAGACA